>JAEIGM010000621.1:0-16612 GCA_018903735.1 Drosophila cardini
CAAGGGCAACAAGATGTCATAAACATCCATGAAACGCTTCTGGATCAAGGGCTGGAGCAAGCAAGATTAAGACTGGAACGCGTGCTTGACGACGACATAGCAGTTGAACAGCGCAGAGCGACCGAAGCTCCACCAACACGAAGAGGGCACTCACACTGGCCTAGAGGCTGCTCTGCGAATAGCATATTGATGTTTTGCTTGTCAATTTTGGCACGCTCGGTGAGTGTGACAGTGGCATCTTCACTTCGGTCGAATTTCTTCTCATTTCAGTTCAATCTCCACGCTAATATGAGCCGCGTGAGCATATGGCATCCAGCGCGCCTGCAACGCATCTATGCGACTGGGCAGTGGCACTTTGATAGACAACGCCCTCCAGAGACGCTAGCCAGAAGAGTACGTGTTGTAACCGTAGCCTCGAACGAGAACCGCTGGACGACTGGAGCACGAGCCGGCTTTTCTCCACTCAACACCCACCAGCGCTTAAGACGTTTTGCGCAACTACGAGCATGTACAAGAGCACTAACTGGGATGGGCAACACACCTGGCTTAGTGCGACTGAACTCATTCGGCCCGGTCCGAAATTCCTTGCAGGTGCTCTGGCAAGCATCTCAGCCGATTGGCACAATCTTCCTGAGGCGCTCAGCAAATGGAAATCCAATACACACTTCCAATGGCGCCTTTGCTTGGCACGCTGATTGGACGTGGTTTACACTCTTGACCACGCATTCCGCCCCTGACGAGACGTTTGACATATGAGAAGGTCTCACTGGTACAGTGCGACTGGTGCGATTTGTACCTGCAACAAAAAATATTAATTGCAATTGGCAAACTGTACAATAATTGTCAGCTACTAATACTCACGTGTCATACCTGCGTGTTTCGATGCGCTGCAGTACTCACCTCATGTGCACTTCTTCATCTGTATGAGATGCCGGCTGCCTCTAGGATGCCTCCAGATCCATTTGATCCTGATTCCGGGTTTTTCGCTGTTTTTTTTTTTTTCTTTTCTGAAATAAGAATTAAAACATACATTTATTTTGCTTTTATCAAGCCATTATGGCGTCTGTAAAAGGCTAGGGTGACCAGCTCATGCAATGTATAAAATACCAAATTGTATTAATATGACAAGAGTTGCCAGATTGTTTTTCCCCCCCCCTTTACACAAATTAAAATTTTTATTAAAAAAAAAAAAAAAAAAAAAAAATAAAAAAAAAAATAATAAATTAAATTATTAAAAAAAAAAACAGCTTTTGCGAAGCTGGCGGGCAAGTTGTTACCATTAAAAAAGGCACAAAGCTAAAAAATATAATTAACCAAAATGGAACACATAAAAGAACTTTAATAAACGAAAATAAAACTGATACACAGCAACAACTGGGCGGACTTAAAAAGCAAGACGAGATAGAACAAGAAATATTAACTAAATCTGCAAGAAGAAATTTGCTGTCAACACTCTCACAAGTGTCACCTAGGCTCACTCCGGAATCAACAATGGCGGCAACTGTTAAAAATCCAAACACAAACCTGGTTGAAAGATGGCTCACAAGCGTGCCACCACTGTTATCCCATGAGCTTCCACTTCCTCTCCAAAAAGCAATAGCAACATCCTCCTCCACATGGCAATCGCCACTAAAAAGAAGATGCATTGACATGGACGACTCTGACGATGATATTGCCGTGAGGAATATGCCTCTTGCAACCCCACAATTTAAAAGCAAATTTGCAAAGGAATTGTACCAGGTGTCACGCCAGCAGCAGCAGAAAAATGCCAACATACGAATTGCAGCTCAACATGTTCAGCCATTGCATTCCCAAGGCAGCAATCGCCAGCAGCATCAGCCAATACAGCAAAATGCCTCTCCACATGTTAAGATAACGGATAGCAAAAAGATTCCTTTTCTTTTCTTACCAATGGTGCCCCAAATAATGCCCCTACTAGAAAAATTACACAATAATCCAGCAATTAAAAAATTTTCTACAAAAGCCACTTCTAGTAATGGACTCCGTATCCAATGCGTTGACATGGAATCGTATAATGCAATTTTGTCTACACTCGCAGAAGACGGAACGCATTTACATACCCACCAGCTGCGTAGCCAAAAAGGATTTCGAGTAATTTTGAGGCTCCTCCACCACTCTACACCGTGCGACTGGGTAAAAACCCAACTGGAGGCACTGGGTTTCACTACACGATTTATTCGCGTCATGAAGCATCGCTTTACCGGCAAACCATTAAATATTTTTGAGCTAGAACTACAACCTATGGCAGATGGGAGCCATGAGAAAATATTGGACCTGAAAGAAATTAAAAGTCAATCTGTCATGGTCGAGCGTCAAGCCAAGCCGATAGACCCAGCACAGTGTCATAGGTGCCAAGCATTTGGCCACACCAGGAACTATTGTAGGCGCCCGTTTTCCTGTATGAAATGTGCTGCTGAACATCCTTCAACTGCATGTACAAAGCCTAGGAATGTTGCCCCAAAATGCGTAAATTGCGGTGGTGTTCACATAAGCTCTTACAAGGGCTGCCCGGCCTTCAAAGAAGCGAGAAGCAAATTAATGGCAAATCGAGCTGCCATTGGAAAGCATCAAGTCCATCAGACAAGGCAAGAGCATCCAACCAACCTCCAGCGAACCCATCCTCTTCGTCAGCAGACAGCAGCCGCAGATATGTTAAATACTCATTCACAAGCGTCATCACTAAACGTTCCAAAGTTGTCATATAGTCGAGTTGTTCGTGGCGACGGTGCTAGTTTTCGCTCACGCAACACTGAACAAACGCAAATGACCAAATTTCAGAATCAATTACGCCTGGAACATCATCCACAGCACACTGTAATTGGCACTGCTAAACGGCAATCTAGCCTAACAAATGCCAGTACACCAAAGCACACCGGTAATCCTTTTAAGATGCCTCATGATCTTGTCCAGCAGAGCAGCAGTGGCCAGCGGCGCAAGCCAGCTCAACCGCGCACTGGGAAAATCCAAAATCGGCTGCGGCCTAATAGAGTTCCTGCAACAAAATCAAAATCAGCTCCCAGAACAAACTTGTCTGCAAACAAGATCGAACGCGGCGCTGGTAATACTGATCGTTCCTCCAATCCTGCAGAGAGACACCTGGCCAAGCTGCAGCAAAATCTACGTGATGAACAGAAAAGTGTACTCCAGAATAAATATATGCAAGCGTCACCGTCAATTAGCTCCTTAACCCAAGCGCTCCAACAGAACATGGCAATGTTTAACCGAATGGAGGAAAAATTAAACAAATTATTAAATGTAATAGGGCAATTTTTTGCAATACATGATTTACACAAGCTTACTAATGCAAATAACGCTCCGTCAGTTAACCAGCATCAAAGTAGCGTAGCAGACTATGCCGATCGTGCCTCAATGGATCTGGAATTCACCACTGCCAATGACAATAGTAATAATGAATAGACGCTCACAAATAATCTCTCATGTATACTCACACGTAGCTAGCACTGCGCCATCTAGTTCAGCTCTCCCAAACCATTCCGCCCAAATCGTAGACCAGAACGACAACTCCTTTAAAATTGCTTTCTGGAATGCGTGCGGAGCGGGCAATAAAATGAGTGAAATAGAACTGTACATGAAAAGAGAATTAATTCAAATTATGATAATAATTGAAACACGAACATCGCCAAATTCCAACATCTTAAGTGTACAGGGTTATCTCACGTACACTGCACAAAATCCGCAGTCTCACCGAAGAGGCGGTGTCGCTATACTTGTTCGATCTGACATCAAACACTCCGCCCTCCAGCCAATAAGCGAAGAATTCTTCCAGAGTATTCCTGTTGCATTGTTACCTGCAAATAACAATAAAACGGATATTATTATAATTGCCCCAGTATATTGTCCGCCTGTTTTCAAATGGAGCCCTTTACACTTCAAAAAGCTTTTTGCACACTTTGATACCATCACTGGCGGTCCCACATCTAGCTTCATTCTCTGCGGCGACTGGAATGCCCAGCACACGTGGTGGGGCAACCCCCGTTCATGCCAAAGAGGCAAAGCACTAATCGAAGCAGTTCACTCACAAAGACGCTACAACATTCTTGCTACTGGAAGTGCAACACATTTCCCGTACGACAACAGGAAAAGGCCATCCGCAATTGATTTTGCTGTTTATGGTAGCATGGACGACACTCGCTTGCAAATCCAGTCAACAACGGATCTTGATTCAGACCATTTACCGCTCATAGTAGATCTGAGCGCTGGAAGCGACCGCCTATTTAAATATACATCGCAAAATGTCCGCTTGCTGCCACCAGGAGCTGACACAAATCGTTTTCAAGATGCTCTTGACCGACTGATACATCTCAACACTGAGATACAATCCAGCGCAGACATTGACGTAACCATTGATATATTCTTGCGCAACGTCCAGGAGGCAGCAACTGCAGCAACGTGTAATAGGAAGAACAGGCAGTGGAATCGACACCAGCATAATGTTGAACTTGATGACCA
This sequence comes from Drosophila cardini, assembly GCA_018903735.1. Classification (NCBI taxonomy): domain Eukaryota; kingdom Metazoa; phylum Arthropoda; class Insecta; order Diptera; family Drosophilidae; genus Drosophila; species Drosophila cardini. The sequence goes on from JAEIGM010000621.1 coordinate 4,492, forward strand.
AACCAGATCACTCCTTGCGGAGAAAAAACAGTGCAAACAATTATTAATGGCCACGCGAACTCCAGAGGCAAGAAGGCGCTATAGAGCTGCACAAAACAGATTGAGGAAAGCACTTAAATCGCTTAAAAATAAAAACATTAATAAGCTGTTCGAAGGCATTAATGTAAACGATCAATATAGCATGCAAAAATTATGGAGACTCACCAAAAAGCTGAAAAGGCAGCCCCAGCCAAATTTTCCAATTAAAATGGCGTCATCGAACGCCACAAGTACAGTAGGGACATGGACTAAAACCATCGCCGAAAAAGCAGAAGCTTTCGCTTCTCACCTTGAGAGTAGATTCTCTCCAATCCTTTCGAGCAACGCTGAGGATCGTGCAGCCATATACGATGATTGGATACAGCAAAAAGCACTTAAGCTGCAACAGCAAACTTCCGCAATTAGGCCTATTTCTATCAATGAGCTAAGGATGGAAATCGACAATTTGGAGATATCCAAGTCACCTGGAGAAGATAAAATAGACAATAGATTAATAAAATTGTTACCACAAAAAGCGCAACTATATCTTCTACTTATCTTCAACGCAATGCTGAGGCTTGGTCATTTTCCTAATAAATGGAAGCACGCTGGCATAACGATGATACTAAAGCCTGGCAAAAATTCTGCTGAAATGAAATCATACCGTCCTATAAGCCTTCTTTCTGGGTTATCAAAGCTGTTCGAGAAACTGTTGCTTGTGAGACTTTTCGAAGTTGAGGAATTTGCGAAAGCAGTACCATCTCATCAGTTCGGCTTCAGGCGTGAGCACGGAACCGAACAACAATTGGCTCGAGTCACACAGTTCATCCTGCGTGCTTACGAGCAAAAGCAATTCTGCTCTGGGGTATTTATCGATATTTCAGAGGCTTTTGATAGGGTGTGGCACGACGGCCTGCTTAACAAGCTTATAAAACTATTGCCATTTAACATATACAAAATTCTGGAAAGCTACATTACCGATCGCACGTTCACTGTTGTCTGCAATGGTACCAAATCCAGAGTTGGCCGAATAACAGCAGGCGTACCGCAAGGAAGCGTACTTGGCCCAATATTGTACACAATTTTCTCATCCGATATGCCCCTACCTTTGCTTACGCAAACACGTCAATATCTTAGGCCAGACGAAAATAAAATGCTGCTCTCAACCTATGCCGATGATACGGTCATCATGTGCGCCGCAGACGTACCAGGGACAGCAGTCAGAGAAAATCAGCTCTATCTCACGCATTTTGTAAACTGGGCAAAAAAGTGGTCGATAAACATAAACGCTGACAAGACGGCTCACGTTTTATTTACCTTGAGGAACCTGGAAAGAAGGGAAAGAGAAAGAGCTCCATTACTTAATGGACAAATAATTCCGAACAAAAAGTCACATACATACCTGGGTGTAATATTGGACCGAAAGTTGAATCTTAACATGCACGTCTCTCGCCTCGTCGTTAAAATCAGAGCAAGAGCGTGCAAGTTGGAGTGGCTATTAGGCCACAGCAGCAGGCTGGCAAAAAACTGCAAAGCCTTAATAATCAAGCAGCTCATTATGCCAATCTGGCAGTATGCATTTCCTGTTTGGGGTTCGCTCACAGCTAATACACAAATTTTACGTATCCAGCGCCTACAAAATAGAATTATACGTAAATCAGTAAGAGCATCATGGTACACCAGAAACTCAACAATAATGAACAATTATGGTTTTAAAACAATGGAAGAAGTTTTTCAACTGTCCAGCGCACGCTTCGCTGCCGCTCTGGCAAACCACACCAACCCAGAGGCGCGCAATTTAATAATTAATCCGTATGAGCCACAGCGACTGCGAAGACCCCGATATTTGGAGCAACTACGACGTCACATACTTCCTCTGCAGCCGCTAGGGCATCATCAATATGCAAATCCTCCAATAACACCGGATAATAGCGCAGATGCACAACAGTCGTATCGACAGCAGATAATAGAATCTCTTCCCACACTCTTGCGCTTCGAAGCTGAAGAATTGGCGAGACAAGAGGCTGTGAGACTTTCTGAATTGCAAGCCAGACGACAACAAGAGCTGCTACATCGACCGCCGCCTAGAAGGTTTAGCGAAATATTAATAAACACATATAGACGAAGGTATAGAGACGGCATACTCACCAGAGAGGCAGCAATTGCTCTCATCCAGGGCCAGCCACCTGCCATCCAGCAAATTATTGTGCCAGGCTATACACAAGTGGGGCCAGAGGAACAGACGCCATTAATGACACTGCCAAGTCGGACAGAACACACGTCTCCTGGAATCCCACAACAGGTGCAGAGCTCGCATATTCATCCGCAGCCAGAAATCGCACTGCAGTTACTACAATCTCAGCCAATCCAACCTCCACAAGGGCAACAAGATGTCATAAGCATCCATGAAACGCTTCTGGATCAAGGGCTGGAGCAAGCAAGATTAAGACTGGAACGCGTGCTTGACGACGACATAGCAGTTGAACAGCGCAGAGCGACCGAAGCTCCACGAACACGAAGAGGGCACTCACACTGGCTTGGAGGCTGTTCTGCGAATAGCATATTGATGTTTTGCTTGTCAATTTTGGCACGCTCGGTGAGTGTGACAGTGGCATCTTCACTTCGGTCGAATTTCTTCTCATTTCAGTTCAACCTCCACGCTAATATGAGCCGCGTGAGCATATGGCATCCAGCGCGCCTGCAACGCATCTATGCGACTGGGCAGTGGCACTTTAATAGACAACGCCCTCCAGAGACGCTAGCCAGAAGAGTACGTGTTGTAACCGTAGCCTCGAACGAGAACCGCTGGACGACTGGAGCACGAGCCGGCTTTTCTCCACTCAACACCCACCAGCGCTTAAGACGTTTTGCGCAACTACGAGCATGTACAAGAGCACTAACTGGCATGGGCAACACACCTGGCTTAGTGCGACTGAACTCATTCGGCCCGGTCCGAAATTCCTTGCAGGTGCTCTGGCAAGCATCTCAGCCGATTGGCACAATCTTCCCAAGGCGCTCAGCAAATGGAAATCCAATACACACTTCTAATGGCGCCTTTGCTTGGCACGCTGATTGGACGTGGTTTACACTCTTGACCACGCATTCCGCCTTTGACGAGACGTTTTACGTATGAGAAGGTGTCACTGGTACAGTGCGACTGGTGCGATTTGTACCTGCAACAAAAAATATTAATTGCAATTGGCAAACTGTACAATAATTGTCAGCTACTAATACTCACGTGTCATACCTGCGTGTTTCGATGCGCTGCAGTACTCACCTCATGTGCACTTCTTCATCTGTATGAGATGCCGGCTGCCTCTAGGATGCCTCCAGATCCATTTGATCCTGATTCCGGATTTTTCGCTCTGTTTTTTCTCCTGAAATAAGAATTAAAACATACATCCATTTTGCTTTTATCAAGCCATTATGGCGTCTGTAAAAGGCTAGGGTGACCAGCTCACGCAATGTATAAAATACCAAATTGTATTAATGACAAGAGCTGCCAGATTGTTTTTCCCGCTCACTTTACACAAATTGCAAATGTTGCTGAAACTTAAACTTAAAAATGTTGCTAGAACCATTAGTAATAAGTTAAGTTGTTGAATAAAGAAACCGCCAGTGCGAAGCTGGCGGGCAAGTATTATCGGGTACCATTATTATACACATGCCCCCCCGCCCCCCCACATTCCATCGCTACATGTGAGTCTTATTTTCATTATCTTGTCCCATATCTCTCTCTCCCTCTTATCAATAGTAGCCTGATAACAGGCCAGCAGGCTTCCGGCCCTTCCTCAATTATTTTTCCTCTCGGCCACAAGCATATTCGGCCTCTCTCTAGCACATTGTGCCTGGGCCTCTCGGCCCCTCCCTTGTCTCTGGCCCGCTGTCTCTGCTGCTAGTACACTCGCCCCCCACTTTCCCAGCACACAAGCGACCCATTTTTTTCTAGCGTCCATCGACGCTCTCGTGTGTGCTTGGACTTTCCTGCCGCACAAGCGACCCGTCTTCTTGCGTCCGTCGACGCTCTCGTGTGTGCCTGGATTTTCCACCCGCACAAGCAACCCTTTTTTATGGCCCTCTTCGTGTGCGTCTGTACTTTCCGCCCGCACAAGCGTCCCTTTTTCGTGAATCGGTTGACTAGCAACCCTTTCACCTAAAGCTCGACAGTAGCAACTCATTCACCTTACGATCGGCGCCCATTCACTGCCACGTACCTCTTTCTTGCTACTGTCGACGCTCTCGTGTGTGCCTGGATTTTCCAGTCGCACAAGCAGTCCCTTTTTCTCGTCCCTTTTTTATGGCCTGTCCCATCCATCGGCCCAAGCAGCCCCTTTTTCTCGTCCCTTTTTTATGGCCTGTCCCTTCCATCGGCCCACGCGTCCCTTTTTGTGTGTGCCTGGAATTTCCACCCGCACAAGCAGTCCCTTTTTCTCGTCGCACACTGTCGACGCTCTCGTGTGTGCCTGGAATTTCCAGTCGCACAAGCAACCCTTTTTCTCGTCGCACACTGCCGACGCTCTCGTGTGTGCCCGGATTTTCCGGTCGCACAAGCAGTCCCTTTTTTCTCGTCCCTTTTTTATGGCCTGTCCCTTTTTGAGTAGCAACCACTTCACCTTAAGCTCTGAAGTAGCAACTGCTTCAGCTTAAGATTGCGAGTCGGTTGCTACTCCATAGTTTTCCTCCGACAGGCAAAAGTTGAAAAAACGCGAAATCCCCGCCCCACCCCTGTACATACCTAACAAAAAATTAATATTTTTTCCAGCCACCCAACCCCTAACCTGCGTAACAATATTTTGCCAATCTCGCGTCATCAATCGACACCTTTTGTCGCACTCTCGTCCGAAGCTTGCTGTAATCCTGCGCCGCTCTACCTTCTTAATGTCGGTATCGCAAAAGCAGTCTTCAAGTTCTCATTATGACGAGTGATGTTTGATGCAGGCAAAGTATTAAAAAATACGCAATCTCCCCAAAAAAAAAAAAAAAAAAAAAAACACCTCCCTATCAAATGACTTCACTCTTTAGAACAAAATTTCAGTGTCCAACCAGCATAGTCACTCGACTTAGTCGGACTTTCGTCTGTGTTTTGCGTAATTTCTGCACCGCTCTACCTTCAATATTGCTGGTATCGCAAGAGCAGATAGCAATCACGCCAAAAGACGATAGTTGTTCAATGCATGGACAATGAAATCTGTTCACCTTCGAGGTCACTTCGAGGTCTTTCTTCACTCTAAGCGATGCACTGTGCTCTAACTGGTTTGCCAAAATGCATTGCCAATCGACACTTCTCTTCTGTCGCACTTTCGTCCGTGTCCGCTAAATTCCTGCACCGCTCTACCCCTCTACGGGGGTATCGCAAAAGCAGACTGCGGTTACACAAAAGACGATTGATGTACCATGCATGGCAAACTGTGACCAGCACCCTATTTTCTTTTCCTCCACACAAAAATCCATTTGTTAGATAATGGTCTACCTGTATCCCAATCTTTTCTAAAAATCGCATCCTTCTCCTTCCTGGGGAATCCACTTCCCCACTTTTCAGACTGACTGGCCCACTGTGGTGTTCCATCTGTCTAAAACGCAAAATCAGTCGACAACTACCTTTGTCGCACTTTCGTCACTCTTTTTGTAAAAACTGCCCCGATCACTATGGTCGTAAAAGCAGTATACGAACTGTAGCGACGATTGATGTCTCTTGCGTTGACACTTGTGACCCACTTTGGTGAGCCAGCCAGTCTTTTCAAATCTATCTAAAAAAACCCCCAGTTGCAAATCTACCACACCTCTCTTCTGCGCTCCGAAATACCAGACTCTTTAGCCATTCCGAGGTACCACTTTGAGGAACTCTGTCCTAGGTTGAGGCGGGACAAGCGGGACTTTTGGGAATCAAAGTGGAACTCGCGAAAGAGTTATGGTGGACATGCAGAAGGAGTCTCTGTGGATTTTTGCATCAACTTTTCGTTTAATAGACGAAAAGCGGTAGACAGTTCATACTTGTTCGGCTTGCTGATCAGTCTTTGACTGATTGTATGCAAGTCAGCCGACATAGGTATGAACCGTCATTATACCAACTCGGTCCTGCACAAAAATAACTCTGTCAATTACTGCTGGCTTATGGTTCGAAGATACCGGTACTGCAATTGGGCTGAAGCATGCCACCTTCTACGGCATTGTCTTCAAACACCCAATAACTCGCATACCATTATAGAGGTATCATAGCGTTACTGATGCCGCACGCAACTCACTTAAGACCATACACTCTATGAGCATCTATTCAAAAACTCGAGATACTCTCACAACGGTACTTTTACCAATACCTCCCCTGGTTTACGCACTTATCTTTTTCTCGAGTTTTTAAGCGTAATCCAGTAAGAATATTTGCTCTTGTGTATGTAATCTTAGACATCATAACTTAAATCTTGTTTTATCCCATTCCGCCAGTTTCCATCCCACATTGGTGCTCTATCTCTTTCTCGCACCAATGAAGAAACTAAACACGGATGGATCCTCGAAAAAGAACCAACTGGAAATTTAGGAAAAAAAAAAAAAAAAAAAAAAAAAAAAAAAATGACCTTAGCTAGACATGACATTAAAACTGTTTCAAAATTTAAACAAGTCTCTTAACGCGAAGGACTTTTCAAAAAAAATTTTAAAAAAACTAAAAAACAAAAAAAAAAAAAACACAAAACCCAAAAAAAAAAAAAATGACAATCATGGAAAAGCAAATAATCCAAATTATTTACCAAGTCCCAATGATTCAAACAGTACAAACCAATAATAAACCAAAAGAAAATGCTGCAAAAAATCAGGCATTATATAAAGAATTTAAACAAAACCTTGATCAAGCTAGATCACAAAACCCAATGAATTACCAAAATCAAAGCCAATGATCCTCGAATCCTCCAGTCAAAAGACACCAAGAAAAAAACCCAGGGCACCCCAAAAAGGAAAAAATTTAAAAATTTTCATAAAGGAGCCTCCGACCAAAAAAAAAAAAAGAACAACATTTTAACTGTGTAATTGACACAGGTTCATCAATCAATATTATTTAACAAAACTTCTTAAATTTTCCTATCAAACCTTGCCAATTAAATGTGCAAACAATAAATGTCATTGTTCAGTTAATAAATTTCGTATATTTTGCCCCTAGTGAGCTTTGTCCTACTAATCAAATATTTTATTTACACAACTTTTCCGACAATTATGATATTCTTCTAAGTAGAGAATATCTAGAATTCTGTGAAGCAAAAATTGACTAAAATCAACAAGAAAGAAAAATACAGTCGAGCACGCCCGACCATAATATACTCTCTGCATTTTATTCCAATCATTTTAATAAAATCAGTATTTGAAAATATCAACAGATAGTACTTGAAATAAAACACGTTGAAACAAAAACATATGCTTGTATGTATGCACATATACATTTGACATTATATGTATGCACACACATAATATGTACGTTCCTAAGTTCCATAGTTTCTGAGATATTCGCCTAAAACATCAATTTTTTACGAGGTTTGTCTAGTATTTTGCTCATTGTGGGCGAACGGGGTGTGGCATCGAAAAAAAAAAAGATTCTTGTATTGACTGACTTACTATGGAGTCGATACTGGCTAAATTTAAAATTGTAGCTCTTACCGTCTCTGAAATCTATTTGTTCATAAGAACAGACAGACGGACGGACAGACGGACATGGCTAAATCGACTCGGCTTGTGGTGCTGATCAAGAATATATGAGATCTCCCACGCCTCCTTCTGCCTGTTACGTACTTTTCGCAAACCAAATATACCTCTCTTGCAGAGAGTATAAAAAAACAGTAATTTTAAACGAACATCCATTTCAAATGAGATATGATCGTGAGAATTCCGTCAAGGACAAGACCGCATTTCAATGCCTTGATCCGCCCCAAACCAATAACATAGCAGTAAATTACGCAATAAACAATGAATTAAATGAAACAAATCAATTCAGACTAAAACATCTGAACGGTGAAGAAAAAATCAAACTAACCAAAACTCTTTTCGAGTTTAGTGACATTCAGTACAATGAAAGTAAAAAATTAGCAACATTTCAATGTTGTATAAACAATCTATTAGAAGATCTAATTTATAAAGTATTTTAGGTATACATGGATGATATGTATGGATGGATGAAACATCCATTTTTTAGGTCTATGTGGTTATTACAGAAAGTTCATTCCTAACTTCGCACACGTTGTAAAGCCAATGACTATAAAATTAAAGAAAGGTGCAAGTATAATTATCAAAGAACCACATTACATTTCTGATTTTGACAAATTAAAACTACTTATAACGTACGATCCAATATCCGAAATTCGAAAAACCATTTTGTCTCACAACTGATACCAGCAACATAAACATTGGAGCTGTTCTGTCTCAAAATTAATAGTACATCCTTCCGACTGGTGGTTCGACTCAAGCGGCCCTAGTCATAACCTCAAAAATCTAGGCTCTGACCAACTGATCATTCTGTATCGAAATGATAGGGGTCTTGGGTCAAAGTTAAAACAGTTGCATAAAAATAGTTTCTCTTTAGATTCTGACATTGTTGCATTTTCAGAGACTTGGCTTAATTCTAGCATATCTGATGTCGTCTAGTTATAACATCTTTAGGCACGATCGTCCTAACCGACGTGGTGGTGGTGTTCATATTTCAGTAAAATTCTGCCTTAACGCTGAAGTAATAGTTGTTTTAACACTGGACGAAATTGAATTTGTTGCCGTTAAGGTTACTTTTTCGTCATTTCCCCTTTATGTAACTTGTTCCTATATTCCTCCGTCCTCAGAAATGTCGATTTATATACAGCATTTCAATTTCATCAAAGAAATATTTTGTCACATTTGTGATTGTGATGTCTTTGTGATACTAGGAGTTTTAGCTTGCCTAACGTTTCCTGGATGTTTTTTGACAAGTTTGATTACATACCCACACCCAATAACGACTTTTTAAATAGTTTGATTGATCAAAATTTTTTCGATTCAATCATATATCTAATCGTCTGAACCGGATGCTGGATCTTATCTTCGTCAATGATTCATCCAGTGCCATTGGCACTAGATCTTCAATTGTAGATGCTACTAAAGATTCTTTTCATCCTACTTGAACTTTCCCTGTCTATCCCTAACTTAATCCATTCACCTCCTTCATGCTCTTCCAATCTGACTGGTCTATACTATACACCACGAATGATATTAACATAGCTGACGAGTATTTTTACAACATATTAATTCATATTCTCACCAAGACTATCTAACTTAAAAACAAGAAAGAAAGGTTTTTTTCGGCTCGCCGAATATGAAATACCCTTGCAGTCATGCATGTTGCGTTCATTGGATTCAGTTACCAGTGATTTCTATGTATGCTGTATGATATAGTAGTCTGATTTAGATGAAATTTGGTCAGCATATAGCAAATGAAAGCTTATGTGGACTGCGTGAATTTGGTTGAAATCGCTCAATAGAAATGAAAAATTTTCATACTAAGCCTTTGAACCGATTGTTCCTACGGCAGCCATTTGATATAGTGGATCGATCCGAATAAAGTTTTGTTATAAAATAAAAATTATTAGAAAGTCCCCAAAAGATTGAGTTTATGTATGAAGAGGATGTGGTTAACGGAGTAAAAAGCCTTGCTTAAATCTGTATAAATGACGTCAGTTTGAAATTTTTATCAAAGCCCTGCAAAATGAATGATGTAAACTCTAACAGGTTAGTGGTAGTGGATCTATGTTTCACAAACCCATGCTGGCTCTTTTGGCTCAAACCACTCTCGACCATTTACTTCGATTAAAGTTGCGTATTTGGAATATAAGTCTGGAGGTCTGTTAGTTTCTTTGTTGATCTCATTACTTTTGTAATATTATTGGCACTAATTATTTCAACGATCGCATTCTGGAAAGTTAGAAAATCGGTATTATGATTGTGTGTCATTTTTGACATAATTTATTAAAATTTTTGTTTTATGAGAATAGTTAGTGATGTTTACGTTATTTGAGTTACTTTTTTCTACCCTTTGCGAGACAGAGTATATTGGGTTTGTGAAAAGTATGTAACAGGCAGAAGGAGGCGTGGCAGACCCCATAAAGTATATCTATTCTTGATCAGCATCACAAGCCGAGTCGATTTAGCCATGTCTGTCTGTCCGTCTGTCTGTCCGTCCGTATGAACAAATAGATTTCGGAGATGGTAAGAGCTACAAGTTTAAATTTAGTCAGTATCGACTCGATATTTAGTCAGTCAATACAAGAATCTTCGTTTTTTTTCGATGCCACGCCCCATTCGCCCACAATGACCAAAAAACTAGACAGGCCTCGCAAAAATCGATGTTTTAGGCGAATATCTCAGAATCAATGGCAATTAGGAACACCAATTGTGGTAGGCAGGACTGTCACGCCCTCTTTTCCCACAAGAAATAAAATAATTTTCAAACTTTAATGCCGATTTTAAGGTCTGTGTTCTTGTCGTACAGTATTGTTAAATCTCATTCATTTGAAGACAAAATATATCAAACTATCGTGAATGTTGAAGATACATCGGATAATAAACAAAAGAGCTAGACGCGTAACAATGAATCTTCAACATGGTTTTTTTTACCTGGTACAAAGTTAATGTGATAATCAAATTAATTTAGTTTTTTCCCAGCGTTGTAATTTCATATTTGGTTCTTTAATGTTATTAAGTTAAACAAGTAAGAAAGGCTACAGTCGAGCGAGGCGACTGTAAAAGACCCCGTACTCATTCTAATGTGCGTTTTACCATACAAAAAAGTAATTTTTCAACGATTTGTCCAATTGGAGCTATAGGCTATAGTTGTCCGATCCGAACCAAACTTGGTGAGGATAGTAACAATAGTACCATGCACATAATATGTTAGTTTGGTTATAGTCGCTCAACTACAACTTCATTGCTCCATACAAACCAACAATTTTCGGCAGACTTGTCCTATGGGAGCTATAGGCTATAGTTGTCCAATCGGGACCAAATTTGGTGAGAATAGTTACAATTTTACAATACACATAATGTGTGAAGTTGGTCTCCCTATCTCTAGTCGTTTTTAAGTTATGGTGATGTGAAAAGTTTTTTACAATTTGTGGGGGCGGTAAGGGGCGTGGCAAAGATTTGAAATAAACTTGATCTGCTCGCGAAGCAGACGGACTCTCATTCCAAATTTGGTGGCTCTAGCTCTTGTAGTTTAAAAATCCAGGTGATCATACAGACGGACGGACAGACAGACAGACGGACATCGCTATATCGTCTCGACTTTTGATGCTGATCAAGAATATATATACTTTATGGGGTCGGAAAAGCCTCCTTCTGCCTGTTACGCACATTTCGCTTCAGACAAACTTAATAGACCCCTATACTTTTTTAGAGTACGAGGTCTAACAAGTGGTTTGTGATCACTGAGGATCTCGAATTTTCTACCGAAGAATAAGATAGGAAATATTTTGTTGCCCAAACGACGGCTAAAAGTTTTTTTTTTCGATTGCTGAATAATTAATTTAATTTTTATTTTAAAATTCTATTTGCGAAAAAAATTGGTTTTTTAATTTTGAGAGAGAACAGCTCCAATGGTTATGTTGCGAGAGAAAATGGTTCTTCGAAATTCGGATGTTGGATCGGACGTTATAAGTACTGTTATTTTTTCAAAAGCAAAAAATTCAATTTGGTTTTTTGGTATTTATACTTGCAGCTTTCTTTAATTTTAAAGTCATTGTCATTACAACGTGTGCGATGTTCAGAATGAATTTTCTGTAATAACCACAAAGACCTAAAAATAATTTAATTTCTTAGGGTGTTTTTGGTATTGGAAAATTTTGTGGAAAATGAAGTGGAGTAAACTATTATATAATTTTTGTATACCTAACAGTCTTTATAAATTAGGACTTCTAATAGACTGTTCATAAAACGTTAAAATGGTGCTAATTTACACTTTCTTTGTACTAAATGTCACTTAACTCGAAAAGAGTTTTGGTTAGTTTGGATTTTTCTTCATCGTTCAGATGTTCTAGTCTGAATTGATTTGTTTCATTTAATTCATTGTTTATTGCGTAATTTACTGCTATGTCATTGGTTTGGGACG
>JAEIGM010000530.1:0-21148 GCA_018903735.1 Drosophila cardini
TATCGCTTTGCATCAAAATAATCATGATTTCGTCAATTTAATGTTTTTTCATTTATTTTTTGTTTTTTTTTGCCTTTTGTCGTTTTTAGATGATTTTTATTTGTATCGACTCTGCATCAAAATAATCATGATTTCGTCAATTTAAAAGTTTTTTCATACATTTTTTGTTTTTTGCCTTTTTTGTCGTTTCTAGATGATTTTCATTTGTATCGACTCTGCATCAAAATAATCATGATTTCGTCAATTTAAAGTTTTTTCATAAATTTTTGGTTTTTTGCCTTTTTTGTCGTTTCCAGATGATTTTCATTTATATCGACTCTGCATCAAAATAATCATGATTTCGTCAATTTAAAGTTTTTTCATAAATTTTTGGTTTTTTGCCTTTTTTGTCGTTTCTAGATGATTTTCATTTGTATCGACTCTGCATCAAATAATCATGATTTCGTCAATTTAAAGTTTTTTCATTATTTTTTGTTTTTTGCCTTCTTTGTCGTTTCTAGATGATTTTCATTTATATCGACTCTGCATCAAAATAATCATGATTTCGTCAATTTAAAGTTTTTCATATATTTTTTGTTTTTTGCCTTTTTTGTCGTTTTTAGATGATTTTTATTTGTATCGACTCTGCATCAAAATAATCATGATTTCGTCAATTTAAAGTTTATTCATAAATTTTTGGTTTTTTGCCTTTTTTGTCGTTTCTAGATGATTTCATTTATATCGCACTGCATCAAAATAGCTCATATTTTCGTCAATTTAAAATTTTTTCATACATTTTTTGTTTTTTGCCTTTTTTGTCGTTTTTAGATGATTTTCATTTGTATCGACTCTGCATCAAAAATAATCATGATTTCGTCAATTTAAAGTTTTTTCATTTATTTTTTGTTTTTTGCCTTTTTTGTCGTTTTTAGATGATTTTTTATTTGTATCGACTCTGCATCAAAATAATCATGATTTCGTCAATTTAAAGTTTTTTCATTTATTTTTTGTTTTTTGCCTTTTTGTCGTTTTTAGATGATTTTTATTTGTATCGACTCTGCATCAAAATAATCATGATTTCGTCAATTTAAAGTTTATTCATAAATTTTTTGTTTTTTGCCTTTTTTGTCGTTTCTAGATGATTTTCATTTATATCGCACTGCATCAAAATAGTCATATTTTCGTCAATTTAAAAATTTTTTCATACATTTTTTTTTTTTTGCCTTTTTTGTCGTTTTCTAGATGATTTTCATTTGTATCGACTCTGCATCAAAATAATCATGATTTCGTCAATTTAAAGTTTTTTCATTTATTTTTTGTTTTTTGCCTTTTTTGCCGTTTCTAGATGATTTTCATTTATATCGACCTGCATCAAAATAATCATGATTTCGTCAATTTAAAATTTTTTCATACATTTTTTGTTTTTTGCCTTTTTTGTCGTTTTTAGATGATTTTTATTTGTATCGACTCTGCATCAAAATAATCATGATTTCGTCAATTTAAAGTTTATTCATACATTTTTTTTTTTTTGACTTTTTTTTCGTTTCTAGATGATTTTCATTTGTATCGACTCTGCATCAAAATAATCATGATTTCGTCAATTTAAAGTTTTTTCATTTATTTTTTTGTCTTTAGCCTTTTTTGGCGTTTCTAGATGATTTTCATTTATATCGCACTGCATCAAAATAATCATGATGTCGACAATTTAAAATTTTTTCATAAATATTTGGTTTTTTGCCTTTTTTGTCGTTTTTAGATGATTTTTATTTGTATCGACTCTGCATCAAAATAATCATGATTTCGTCAATTTAAAGTTTATTCATAAATTTTGGTTTTTTGCCTTTTTGTCGTTTCTAGATGATTTTCATTTATATCGCTTTGCATCAAAATAGTCATATTTTCGTCAATTTAAAATTTTTTCATACATTTTTGTTTTTTGCCTTTTTGTCGTTTCTAGATGATTTTCATTTGTATCGACTCTGCATCAAAATAATCATGATTTCGGTAATTTAAAGTTTTTTCGTTTATTTATTGTTTTTTGCCTTTTTTATCGTTTTTAGATGATTTTTATTTGTATCGACTCTGCATCAAAATAATCATGATTACGTCAATTTAAAGTTTATTCATAAATTTTTGGTTTTTTGCCTTTTTGTCGTTTCCAGATGATTTTCATTTATATCGCACTGCATCAAAATAGTCATTATTTTATTAAATTAAAAAATTTTTCATACATTTTTGTTTTTTGCCCTTTTTGTCGTTTCCTAGATGATTTTCATTTGTATCGACTCTGCATCAAATAATCATGATTTCGTCAATTTAAAGTTTTTTCATTTATTTTTTGTTTTTAGTTTTTTGCGTTTTCTAGATGATTTTCATTTATATCGACTCTGCATTAAAATAATCATGATTTCGAATATTTAAATTTTTTTTTTTTTTTTTTTTCGTTTTTAGATGATTTTTATTTGTATCGACTCTGCATCAAAATAATCATGATTTCGTCAATTTAAAGTTTATTCATAAATTTTTGGTTTTTTGCCTTTTTGTCGTTTCTAGATGATTTTCATTTATATCGCACTGCATCAAAATAGTCATATTTTCGTCAATTTAAAATTTTTTCATACATTTTTTGTTTTTGCCTTTTTTGTCGTTTCTAGATGATTTTCATTTATATCGACTCTGCATCAAAATAATCATGATTTCGTCAATTTAAAGTTTTTTCATTTATTTTTGGTTTTTTGCCGTTTTTGTCGTTTTTAGATGATTTTCATTTGTATCGACTCTGCATCAAAATAATCATGATTTCGTCAATTTAAAAGTTTTTTCAATTATTTTTTGTTTTTTGCCTTTTTTGTCGTTTTTAGATGATTTTTATTTGTATCGACTCTGCATCAAAATAATCATGATTTCGTAAATTTAAAGTTTTTTCATTTATTTTTTGTTTTTTGCCTTTTTTGTCGTTTTTAGATGATTTTTATTTGTATCGACTCTGCATCAAAATAATCATGATTTCGTCAATTTAAAGTTTATTCATAAATTTTTGGTTTTTTGCCTTTTTTTGTCGTTTTTACATGATTTTCATTTATATCGACACTGCATCAAAATAATCATATTTTCGTCAATTTAAAGTTTATTCATAAATTTTTGGTTTTTTGCCTTTTTGTCGTTTCTAGATGATTTTCATTTATATCGCACTGCATCAAAATAGTCATATTTTCGTCAATTTAAAATTTTTTCATACATTTTTTGTTTTTTGCCTTTTTTGTCGTTTCTAGATGATTTTCATTTGTATCGACTCTGCATCAAAATAATCATGATTTCGTCAATTTAAAGTTTTTTCATTTATTTTTTGTTTTTAGCATTCTTTGGCGTTTCTAGATGATTTTCATTTATATCGACTCTGCATTAAAATAATCATGATTTCAAATATTTAAATTTTTTTTTTTTTGCCTTTTTTGTCGTTTTTAGATGATTTTTATTTGTATCGACTCTGCATCAAAATAATTATGATTTCGTCAATTTAAAGTTTATTCATACATTTTTTGTTTTTTGCCTTTTTTGTCGTTTCTAGATGATTTTCATTTGTATCGACTCTGCATCAAAATAATCATGATTTCGTCAATTTAAAGTTTTTTCATTTATTTTTTGTTTTTAGCATTTTTTGGCGTTTCTAGATGATTTTCATTTATATCGCACTGCATCAAAATAATCATGATGTCGACAATTTAAAATTTTTTCATAAATATTTTTTGTTTTTTGCCTTTTTGTCGTTTTTAGATGATTTTTATTTGTATCGACTCTGCATCAAAATAATTATGATTTCGTCAATTTAAAGTTTATTCATACATTTTTTGTTTTTTGCCTTTTTTGTCGTTTCTAGATGATTTTCATTTGTATCGACTCTGCATCAAAATAATCATGATTTCGTCAATTTAAAGTTTTTTCATTTATTTTTTGTTTTTTGCCTTTTTTGTCGTTTTTAGATGATTTTCATTTGTATCGACTCTGCATCAAAATAATCATGATTTCGTCAACTTAAAGTTTTTTCATAATTTTTTTGTTTTTTGCCTTTTTGTCGTTTTTAGATGATTTTTATTTGTATCGACTCTGCATCAAAATAATCATGATTTCGTCAATTTAAAGTTTATTCATAAATTTTTGGTTTTTTGCCTTTTTTGTCGTTTCTAGATGATTTTCATTTATATCGACTCTGCATTAAAATAATCATGATTTCGCAATATTTAAATTTTTTTTTTTTTGCCTTTTTTGTCGTTTTTAGATGATTTTTCTTTGTATCGACTCTGCATCAAAATAATCATGATTCCGTCAATTTAAAGTTTTTTCATTTATTTTTTGTTTTTTGCATTTTTTGGCGTTTCTAGATGATTTTCATTTATATCGACTCTGCATTAAAATAATCATGATTTCGAATATTTAAATTTTTTTTTTTGCCTTTTTTGTCGTTTTTAGATGATTTTTATTTGTATCGACTCTGCATCAAAATAATCATGATTTCGTCAATTTAAAGTTTATTCATAAATTTTGGTTTTTTGCCTTTTTTGTCGTTTCTAGATGATTTTCATTTATATCGCACTGCATCAAAATAGTCATATTTTCGTCAATTTAAAATTTTTTCATACATTTTTGTTTTTTGCCTTTTTTGTCGTTTCTAGATGATTTTCATTTGTATCGACTCTGCATCAAAATAATCATGATTTCGTCAATTTAAAGTTTTTTTTCATTTATTTTTTGTTTTTTGCCTTTCTTTGTCGTTTCTAGATGATTTTCATTTATATCGACTCTGCATCAAAATAATCATGATTTCGTCAATTTAAAGTTTTTTCATTTATTTTTTTTTTTTGCCTTTTTTGTCGTTTTTAGATGATTTTTATTTGTATCGACTCTGCATCAAAATAATCATGATTTCGTCAATTTAAAGTTTATTCATAAATTTTTGGTTTTTTGCCTTTTTTGTCGTTTCTAGATGATTTTCATTTATATCGCACTGCATCAAAATAGTCATATTTTCGTCAATTTAAAATTTTTTCATACATTTTTTGTTTTTAGCATTCTTTGGCGTTTCTAGATGATTTTCATTTATATCGACTCTGCATTAAAATAATCATGATTTCGAATATTTTTAAATTTTTTTTTTTTGCCTTTTTTGTCGTTTCTAGATGATTTTCATTTGTATCGACTCTGCATCAAAATAATCATGATTTCGTCAATTTAAAGTTTTTTCATTTATTTTTTGTTTTTTGCCGTTTTTGTCGTTTTTAGATGATTTTTATTTGTATCGACTCTGCATCAAAATAATCATGATTTCGTCAATTTAAAGTTTTTTCAATTATTTTTTGTTTTTTGCCTTTTTTGTCTTTTTTAGATGATTTTTATTTGTATCGACTCTGCATCAAAATAATCATGATTTCGTCAATTTAAAGTTTTTTCATTTATTTTTTGTTTTTTGCCTTTTTTGTCGTTTTTAGATGATTTTTATTTGTATCGACTCTGCATCAAAATAATCATGATTTCGTCAATTTAAAGTTTTTTCATTTATTTTATGTTTTTTGCCCTTTTTGTCGTTTTTAGATGATTTTTATTTGTATCGACTCTGCATCAAAATAATCATGATTTCGTCAATTTAAAGTTTATTCATAAATTTTTGGTTTCTTGCCTTTTTGTCGTTTCTAGATGATTTTCATTTATATCGACACTGCATCAAAATAGTCATATTTTCGTCAGTTTAAAATTTTTTCATACATTTTTTGTTTTTTGCCTTTTTTGTCGTTTCTAGATGATTTTCATTTGTATCGACTCTGCATCAAAATAATCATGATTTCGTCAATTTAAAGTTTTTTCATTTATTTTTTGTTTTTTGCCTTTTTTGTCGTTTTTAGATGATTTTTATTTGTATCGACTCTGCATCAAAATAATCATGATTTCGTCAATTTAAAGTTTTTTCATTTATTTTTTGTTTTTTGCCTTGTTTGTCTTTTTTAGATGATTTTCATTTGTATCGACTCTGCATCAAAATAATCATGATTTCGTCAATTTAAAGTTTATTCATAAATTTTTGGTTTTTTGCCTTTTTTGTCGTTTCTAGATGATTTTCATTTATATCGCACTGCATCAAAATAGTCATATTTTCGTCAATTTAAAATTTTTTCATACATTTTTTTATTTTTTGCCTTTTTGTCGTTTCTAGATGATTTTCATTTGTATCGACTCTGCATCAAAATAATCATGATTTCGTCAATTTAAAGTTTTTTCATTTATTTATTGTTTTTTTGCCTTTTTTGTCGTTTTTAGATGATTTTTATTTGTATCGACTCTGCATCAAAATAATCATGATTTCGTCAATTTAAAGTTTATTCATAAATTTTTGGTTTTTTGCCTTTTTTTGTCGTTTCTAGATGATTTTCATTTATATCGCACTGCATCAAAATAGTCATATTTTCGTCAATTTAAAATTTTTTCATACATTTTTGTTTTTTGCCTTTTTTTGTCGTTTCTAGATGATTTTTATTTGTATCGACTCTGCATCAAAATAATCATGATTTCGTCAATTTAAAGTTTTTTCATTTATTTTTTGTTTTTTGCCTTTTTTGTCGTTTTTAGATGATTTTTATTTGTATCGACTCTGCATCAAAATAATCATGATTTCGTCAATTTAAAGTTTTTCATTTATTTTTTGTTTTTTGCCTTTTTTGTCGTTTTTAGATGATTTTTATTTGTATCGACTCTGCATCAAAATAATCATGATTTCGTCAATTTAAAGTTTTTTCATTTATTTTTTGTTTTTTGCCTTTTTTGTCGTTTTTAGATGATTTTTATTTGTATCGACTCTGCATCAAAATAATCATGATTTCGTCAATTTAAAGTTTATTCATAAATTTTTGGTTTTTTGCCTTTTTTGTCGTTTCTAGATGATTTTCATTTATATCGCACTGCATCAAAATAGTCATATTTTCGTCAATTTAAAATTTTTTTCATACATTTTTTGTTTTTTGCCTTTTTTTGTCGTTTCTAGATGATTTTCATTTGTATCGACTCTGCATCAAAATAATCATGATTTCGTCAATTTAAAGTTTTTTCATTTATTTATTGTTTTTTTTGCCTTTTTTGTCGTTTTTAGATGATTTTTATTTGTATCGACTCTGCATCAAAATAATCATGATTTCGTCAATTTAAAGTTTATTCATAAATTTTTGGTTTTTTGCCTTTTTTGTCGTTTCTAGATGATTTTCATTTATATCGCACTGCATCAAAATAGTCATATTTTCGTCAATTTAAAATTTTTTCATACATTTTTGTTTTTTGCCTTTTTTGTCGTTTCTAGATGATTTTTATTTGTATCGACTCTGCATCAAAATAATCATGATTTCGTCAATTTAAAGTTTTTTCATTTATTTTTTGTTTTTTGCCTTTTTTGTCGTTTTTAGATGATTTTTATTTGTATCGACTCTGCATCAAAATAATCATGATTTCGTCAATTTAAAGTTTATTCATAAATTTTTGGTTTTTTGCCTTTTTTGTCGTTTTTAGATGATTTTTATTTGTATCGACTCTGCATCAAAATAATCATGATTTCGTCAATTTAAAAGTTTTTTCATTTATTTTTTGTTTTTTGCCTTTTTTGTCGTTTTTAGATGATTTTTATTTGTATCGACTCTGCATCAAAATAATCATGATTTCGTCAATTTAAAGTTTATTCATAAATTTTTGGTTTTTTGCCTTTTTTGGTCGTTTCTAGATGATTTTCATTTATATCGCACTGCATCAAAATAGTCATATTTTCGTCAATTTAAAATTTTTTCATACATTTTTTGTTTTTTGCCTTTTTTTGTCGTTTCTAGATGATTTTCATTTGTATCGACTCTGCATCAAAATAATCATGATTTCGTCAATTTAAAGTTTTTTCATTTATTTATTGTTTTTTGCCGTTTTTGTCGTTTTTGGATGATTTTTATTTGTATCGACTCTGCATCAAAATAATCATGATTTCGTCAATTTAAAGTTTTTTCATTTATTTATTGTTTTTTGCCTTTTTTGTCGTTTTTAGATGATTTTTATTTGTATCGACTCTGCATCAAAATAATCATGATTTCGTCAATTTAAAGTTTATTCATAAATTTTTGGTTTTTTGCCTTTTTTGTCGTTTCTAGATAATTTTCATTTATATCGCACTGCATCAAAATAGTCATATTTTCGTCAATTTAAAATTTTTTCATACATTTCTTTTTTTTTGCCTTTTTTGTCGTTTCTAGATGATTTTCATTTGTATCGACTCTGCATCAAAATAATCATGATTTCGTCAATTTAAAGTTTTTTCATTTATTTTTTGTTTTTTGCCTTTTTTGTCGTTTTTAGA
Source organism: Drosophila cardini (assembly GCA_018903735.1). Lineage (NCBI taxonomy): Eukaryota > Metazoa > Arthropoda > Insecta > Diptera > Drosophilidae > Drosophila > Drosophila cardini. The sequence goes on from JAEIGM010000530.1 coordinate 8,348, forward strand.
TGATTTTTATTTGTATCGACTCTGCATCAAAATAATCATGATTTCGTCAATTTAAAGTTTTTTCATTTATTTTTTTGTTTTTTGCCTTTTTTGTCGTTTTTAGATGATTTTTATTTGTATCGACTCTGCATCAAAATAATCATGATTTCGTCAATTTAAAGTTTTTTCATTTATTTTTTGTTTTTTGCCTTTTTTGTCGTTTTTAGATGATTTTTATTTGTATCGACTCTGCATCAAAATAATCATGATTTCGTCAATTTAAAGTTTATTCATAAATTTTTGGTTTTTTGCCTTTTTTTGTCGTTTCTAGATGATTTTCATTTATATCGCACTGCATCAAAATAGTCATATTTTCGTCAATTTAAAATTTTTTCATACATTTTTTGTTTTTTTTTGCCTTTTTTTGTCGTTTCTAGATGATTTTCATTTGTATCGACTCTGCATCAAAATAATCATGATTTCGTCAATTTAAAGTTTTTTCATTTATTTTTTGTTTTTTGCCTTTTTTGTCGTTTTTAGATGATTTTTATTTGTATCGACTCTGCATCAAAATAATCATGATTTCGTCAATTTAAAGTTTTTTCATTTATTTTTTGTTTTTTGCCTTTTTTGTCGTTTTTAGATGATTTTTATTTGTATCGACTCTGCATCAAAATAATCATGATTTCGTCAATTTAAAGTTTTTTCGTTTATTTTTTGTTTTTAGCATTCTTTGGCGTTTCTAGATGATTTTCATTTATATCGCACTGCATCAAAATAATCATGATGTCGACAATTTAAAATTTTTTTCATAAATTTTTGGTTTTTTGCCTTTTTTGTCGTTTCTAGATGATTTTCATTTGTATCGACTCTGCATCAAAATAATCATGATTTCGTCAATTTAAAGTTTTTTCATTTATTTTTGGTTTTTTGCCTTTTTTGTCGTTTTTAGATGATTTTTATTTGTATCGACTCTGCATCAAAATAATCATGATTTCGTCAATTTAAAGTTTTTTCATTTATTTTTTGTTTTTTGCCTTTTTTGTCGTTTTAGATGATTTTTATTTGTATCGACTCTGCATCAAAATAATCATGATTTCGTCAATTTAAAGTTTATTCATAAATTTTTGGTTTTTTGCCTTTTTTGTCGTTTCTAGATGATTTTCATTTATATCGCACTGCATCAAAATAGTCATATTTTCTTCAATTTAAAATTTTTTCATACATTTTTGTTTTTTGCCTTTTTTGTCGTTTCTAGATGATTTTCATTTGTATCGACTCTGCATCAAAATAATCATGATTTCGTCAATTTAAAGTTTTTTCATTTATTTTTTGTTTTTTGCCTTTTTTGTCGTTTTAGATGATTTTTATTTGTATCGACTCTGCATCAAAATAATCATGATTTCGTCAATTTAAAGTTTATTCATAAATTTTTGGTTTTTTGCCTTTTTTGTCGTTTCTAGATGATTTTCATTTATATCGCACTGCATCAAAATAGTCATATTTTCGTCAATTTAAAATTTTTTCATACATTTTTGTTTTTTGCCTTTTTTGTCGTTTCTAGATGATTTTCATTTGTATCGACTCTGCATCAAAATAATCATGATTTCGTCAATTTAAAGTTTCTTCATAAATTTTTGGTTTTTTGCCGTTTTTGTCGTTTTTAGATGATTTTTATTTGTATCGACTCTGCATCAAAATAATCATGATTAAAGTTTTTTCATTTATTTTTTGTTTTTAGCATTCTTTGGCGTTTCTAGATGATTTTCATTTATATCGCACTGCATCAAAATAATCATGATGTCGACAATTTAAAAATTTTTTCATAAATTTTTGGTTTTTTGCCTTTTTTGTCGTTTTTAGATGATTTTTATTTGTATCGACTCTGCATCAAAATAATCATGATTTCGTCAATTTAAAGTTTTTTCATAAATTTTTTGTTTTTTGCCTTTTTTGTCGTTTTTAGATGATTTTTATTTGTATCGACTCTGCATCAAAATAGTCATATTTTCGTCAATTTAAAATTTTTTCATACATTTTTTGTTTTTTGCCTTTTTGTCGTTTCTAGATGATTTTCATTTGTATCGACTCTGCATCAAAATAATCATGATTTCGTCAATTTAAAGTTTTTTCATTTATTTTTTGTTTTTTGCCTTTTTTGTCGTTTTTAGATGATTTTTATTTGTATCGACTCTGCATCAAAATAATCATGATTTCGTCAATTTAAAGTTTTTTCATTTATTTTTTGTTTTTTGCCTTTTTTGTCGTTTTAGATGATTTTTATTTGTATCGACTCTGCATCAAAATAATCATGATTTCGTCAATTTAAAGTTTATTCATAAATTTTTGGTTTTTTGCCTTTTTTGTCGTTTCTAGATGATTTTCATTTATATCGCACTGCATCAAAATAATCATGATTTCGTCAATTTAAAGTTTATTCATAAATTTTTGGTTTTTTGCCTTTTTTGTCGTTTCTAGATGATTTTCATTTATATCGCACTGCATCAAAATAGTCATATTTTCGTCAATTTAAAATTTTTTCATACATTTTTGTTTTTTGCCTTTTTTGTCGTTTCTAGATGATTTTCGTTTGTATCGACTCTGCATCAAAATAATCATGATTTCGTCAATTTAAAGTTTTTTCATTTATTTTTTGTTTTTTGCCTTTTTGTCGTTTTTAGATGATTTTTATTTGTATCGACTCTGCATCAAAATAATCATGATTTCGTCAATTTAAAGTTTATTCATAAATTTTTGGTTTTTTGCCTTTTTTGTCGTTTCTAGATGATTTTCATTTATATCGCACTGCATCAAAATAGTCATATTTTCGTCAATTTAAAATTTTTTCATACATTTTTTGTTTTTTGCCTTTTTTGTCGTTTCTAGATGATTTTCATTTGTATCGACTCTGCATCAAAATAATCATGATTTCGTCAATTTAAAGTTTTTTCATTTATTTTTTGTTTTTTGCCTTTTTTGTCGTTTTTAGATGATTTTTATTTGTATCGACTCTGCATCAAAATAATCATGATGTCGACAATTTAAAATTTTTTCATTTATTTTTGGTTTTTTGCCTTTTTTGTCGTTTCTAGATGATTTTCATTTATATCGCACTGCATCAAAATAGTCATATTTTCGTCAATTTAAAATTTTTTCATACATTTTTTGTTTTTTGCCTTTTTTGTCGTTTCTAGATGATTTTCATTTGTATCGACTCTGCATCAAAATAATCATGATTTCGTCAATTTAAAGTTTTTTCATTTATTTTTTGTTTTTTGCCTTTTTTGTCGTTTTTAGATGATTTTTATTTGTATCGACTCTGCATCAAAATAATCATGATTTCGTCAATTTAAAGTTTTTTCATTTATTTTTTGTTTTTTGCCTTTTTTGTCGTTTTAGATGATTTTTATTTGTATCGACTCTGCATCAAAATAATCATGATTTCGTCAATTTAAAGTTTATTCATAAATTTTTGGTTTTTTGCCTTTTTTGTCGTTTCTAGATGATTTTTATTTGTATCGACTCTGCATCAAAATAATCATGATTTCGTCAATTTAAAGTTTTTTCATTTATTTTTTGTTTTTTGCCTTTTTTGTCGTTTCTAGATGATTTTTATTTGTATCGACTCTGCATCAAAATAATCATGATTTCGTCAATTTAAAGTTTATTCATAAATTTTTTGTTTTTTGCCTTTTTTGTCGTTTTTAGATGATTTTTATTTGTATCGACTCTGCATCAAAATAATCATGATTTCGTCAATTTAAAGTTTATTCATAAATTTTTGGTTTTTTGCCTTTTTTGTCGTTTCTAGATGATTTTCATTTATATCGCACTGCATCAAAATAGTCATATTTTCGTCAATTTAAAATTTTTTCATACATTTTTTGTTTTTGCCTTTTTTGTCGTTTCTAGATGATTTTCATTTGTATCGACTCTGCATCAAAATAATCATGATTTCGTCAATTTAAAGTTTTTTTCATTTATTTTTTGTTTTTTGCCTTTTTTGTCGTTTTAGATGATTTTTATTTGTATCGACTCTGCATCAAAATAATCATGATTTCGTCAATTTAAAGTTTATTCATAAATTTTTGGTTTTTTGCCCTTTTTGTCGTTTCTAGATGATTTTCATTTATATCGCACTGCATCAAAATAGTCATATTTTCGTCAATTTAAAATTTTTTCATACATTTTTGTTTTTTGCCTTTTTTGTCGTTTCTAGATGATTTTCATTTGTATCGACTCTGCATCAAAATAATCATGATTTCGTCAATTTAAAGTTTTTTCATTTATTTTTTGTTTTTTGCCTGTTTTGTCGTTTTTAGATGATTTTTATTTGTATCGACTCTGCATCAAAATAATCATGATTTCGTCAATTTAAAGTTTTTTCATTTATTTTTTGTTTTTTGCCTTTTTTGTCGTTTCTAGATGATTTTTATTTGTATCGACTCTGCATCAAAATAATCATGATTTCGTCAATTTAAAGTTTATTCATAAATTTTTGGTTTTTTGCCTTTTTTGTCGTTTCTAGATGATTTTCATTTATATCGCACTGCATCAAAATAGTCATATTTTCGTCAATTTAAAATTTTTTCATACATTTTTGTTTTTTGCCTTTTTTGTCGTTTCTAGATGATTTTCATTTGTATCGACTCTGCATCAAAATAATCATGATTTCGTCAATTTAAAGTTTTTTCATTTATTTTTTGTTTTTTGCCTTTTTTGTCGTTTCTAGATGATTTTCATTTGTATCGAATCTTCATCAAAATAATCATGATTTCGTCAATTTAAAGTTTTTTCATAAATTTTTGGTTTTTTGCCTTTTTTGTCGTTTCTAGATGATTTTCATTTATATCGCACTGCATCAAAATAGTCATATTTTCGTCAATTTAAAATTTTTTCATACATTTTTGTTTTTTGCCTTTTTTGTCGTTTCTAGATGATTTTCATTTGTATCGACTCTGCATCAAAATAATCATGATTTCGTCAATTTAAAGTTTTTTCATAAATTTTTGGTTTTTTGCCTTTTTTGTCGTTTCTAGATGATTTTCATTTATATCGCACTGCATCAAAATAATCATGATTTCGTCAATTTAAAGTTTTTTCATTTATTTTTTGTTTTTTGCCTTTTTTGTCGTTTTTAGATGATTTTTATTTGTATCGACTCTGCATCAAAATAATCATGATTTCGTCAATTTAAAGTTTTTTCATTTATTTTTTGTTTTTTGCCTTTTTTGTCGTTTTTAGATGATTTTTATTTGTATCGACTCTGCATCAAAATAATCATGATTTCGTCAATTTAAAGTTTTTTCATTTATTTTTTGTTTTTTGCCTTTTTTGTCGTTTTTAGATGATTTTTATTTGTATCGACTCTGCATCAAAATAATCATGATTTCGTCAATTTAAAGTTTATTCATAAATTTTTGGTTTTTTGCCTTTTTTGTCGTTTCTAGATGATTTTCATTTATATCGCACTGCATCAAAATAGTCATATTTTCGTCAATTTAAAATTTTTTCATACATTTTTGTTTTTTGCCTTTTTTGTCGTTTCTAGATGATTTTCATTTGTATCGACTCTGCATCAAAATAATCATGATTTCGTCAATTTAAAGTTTTTTCATAAATTTTTGGTTTTTTGCCGTTTTTGTCGTTTTTAGATGATTTTTATTTGTATCGACTCTGCATCAAAATAATCATGATTTCGTCAATTTAAAGTTTTTTCATTTATTTTTTGTCTTTAGCATTCTTTTGGCGTTTCTAGATGATTTTCATTTATATCGCACTGCATCAAAATAATCATGATGTCGACAATTTAAAATTTTTTCATAAATTTTTGGTTTTTTGCCTTTTTTGTCGTTTTTAGATGATTTTTATTTGTATCGACTCTGTATCAAAATAATCATGATTTCGTCAATTTAAAGTTTTTTCATTTATTTTTTGTTTTTTGCCTTTTTTGTCGTTTTTAGATGATTTTTATTTGTATCGACTCTGCATCAAAATAATTATGATTTCGTCAATTTAAAGTTTATTCATACATTTTTTGTTTTTTGACTTTTTTTTCGTTTCTAGATGATTTTCATTTGTATCGACTCTGCATCAAAATAATCATGATTTCGTCAATTTAAAGTTTTTTTCATTTATTTTTTGTTTTTTGCCTTTTTTGTCGTTTTTAGATGATTTTCATTTGTATCGACTCTGCATCAAAATAATCATGATTTCGTCAATTTAAAGTTTTTTCATTTATTTTTTGTTTTTTGCCTTTTTTGTCGTTTTTAGATGATTTTTATTTGTATCGACTATGCATCAAAATAATCATGATTTCGTCAATTTAAAGTTTATTCATAAATTTTTGGTTTTTTGCCTTTTTTGTCGTTTCCAGAGGATTTTCATTTATATCGCACTGCATCAAAATAGTCATATTTTCGTCAATTTAAAATTTTTTCATACATTTTTGTTTTTTGCCTTTTTTGTCGTTTCTAGATGATTTTCATTTGTATCGACTCTGCATCAAAATAATCATGATTTCGTCAATTTAAAGTTTTTTCATTTATTTTTTGTTTTTAGCATTCTTTTGGCGTTTCTAGATGATTTTCATTTATATCGACTCTGCATTAAAATAATCATGATTTCGAATATTTAAATTGTTTGATGGAAATTTGTAATTTAAAGTTTTTCTTTTTTTTTTGCCTTTTTTGTCGTTTTTAGATGATTTTTATTTGTATCGACTCTGCATCAAAATAATCATGATTTCGCTTTAAAGTTTTTCATATTTTGGTTTGCTTTTTTGTGTTTCTAGATGATTTTCATTTATTCATTGTGTTGTTTTATTGTTATTTTGTTTTGTTGTCTTTTGATTTTTCATTTGTATCGCACTGCATCAAAATAATCATGATTGATGTCGTCAATTTAAAATTTTTTCATACATTTTTTGTTTTTTGCCTTTTTGTCGTTTCTAGATGATTTTCATTTGTATCGACTCTGCATCAAAATAATCATGATTTCGTTTTTTTTTTCAATTTAAAGTTTTTTCATTTATTTTTTGTTTTTTGCTTTTTTGTCGTTTCTAGATGATTTTTATTTGTATCGACTCTGCATCAAAATAATCATGATTTCGTCAATTTAAAATTTTTTCATATATTTTTTGGTTTTTTGCCTTTTTTGTCGTTTCTAGATGATTTTCATTTGTATCGACTCTGCATCAAAATAATCATGATGTCGACAATTTAAAATTTTTTCATAAATTTTTTGTTTTTTTGCCTTTTTTGTCGTTTCTAGATGATTTTCATTTGTATCGACTCTGCATCAAAATAATCATGATTTCGTCAATTTAAAATTTTTTCATTTATTTTTTGTTTTTAGCCTTCTTTGGCGTTTCTAGATGATTTTCATTTATATTGACTCTGCATTCAAAATAATCATGATTTCGTCAATTTAAGTTTATTTAATTATTTTTGAATTTTTTTATAATTTATTCGACAATTTAAAAATTTTTTCATAAATTTTTTGTTTTTTGCCTTTTTTGTCGTTTCTAGATGATTTTCATTTGTATCGACTCTGCATCAAAATAATCATGATTTCGTCAATTTAAAATTTTTTCATTTATTTTTTGTTTTTTGCCTTTTTTGTCGTTTCTAGATGATTTTCATTTATATCGACTCTGCATCAAAATAATCATGATGTCGACAATTTAAAATTTTTTCATACATTTTTTGTTTTTTATGCATTTTTTGTCGTTTCTAGATTATTTTCATTTGTATCGACTCTGCATCAAAATAATCATGATGTCGACAATTTAAAATTTTTTCATACATTTTGTTTTTTTGCTTTTTTGGCGTTTCTAGATGATTTTCATTTGTATCGACACTGCATCAAAATAATCATGATGTCGACAATTTAAAAATTTTTTCATAAATTTTTTGTTTTTTGCCTTTTTTGTCGTTTCTAGATGATTTTCATTTATATCGACTCTGCATCAAAATAATCATGATGTCGACAATTTAAAATTTTTTCATACATTTTTTGTTTTTTATGCATTTTTTGTCGTTTCTAGATTATTTTCATTTGTATCGACTCTGCATCAAAATAATCATGATGTCGACAATTTAAAATTTTTTCATACATTTTTTGTTTTTTGCCTTTTTTGTCGTTTCTAGATGATTTTCATTTATATCGCTCTGCATCAAAATAATCATGATGTCGACAATTTAAAATTTTTTCATACTTTTTTTGTTTTTTGCCTTTTTTGTCGTTTCTAGATGATTTTCATTTGTATCGACTCTGCATCAAAATAATCATGATTTCGTCAATTTACAATTTTTTCATTTATTTTTTGTTTTTAGCATTCTTTGGCGTTTCTAGATGATTTTCATTTATATCGACTCTGCATCAAAATAATCATGATGTCGACAATTTAAAATTTTTTCATACATTTTTTGTTTTTTGCCTTTTTTGTCGTTTCTAGATGATTTTCATTTATATCGACACTGCATCAAAATAATCATGATTTCGACAATTTAAAATTTTTTCATTACATTTTTTTGTTTTTTGCCTTTTTTGTCGTTTCTAGATGATTTTCATTTGTATCGACTCTGCATCAAAATAATCATGATTTCGTCAATTTACAATTTTTTCATTTATTTTTTGTTTTTAGCATTCTTTGGCGTTTCTAGATGATTTTCATTTATATCGACTCTGCATCAAAATAATCATGATGTCGACAATTTAAAAATTTTTTCATACATTTTTTGTTTTTTGCCCTTTTTGTCGTTTCTAGATGATTTTCATTTGTATCGACTCTGCATCAAAATAATCATGATTTCGTCAATTTAAAATTTTTTCATTTATTTTTTGTTTTTAGCATTCTTTGGCGTTTCTAGATGATTTTCATTTATATCGACACTGCATCAAAATAATCATGATGTCGACAATTTAAAAATTTTTTCATACATTTTTTGTTTTTTTGCCTTTTTTGTCGTTTCTAGATGATTTTCATTTGTATCGACTCTGCATCAAAATAATCATGATTTCGACAATTTAAAATTTTTTCATACATTTTTTTGTTTTTTGCCTTTTTTGTCGTTTCTAGATGATTTTCATTTGTATCGACTCTGCATCAAAATAATCATGATTTCGTCAATTTAAAATTTTTTCATTTATTTTTTGTTTTTAGCCTTCTTTGGCGTTTCTAGATGATTTTCATTTATATCGACACTGCATCAAAATAATCATGATGTCGACAATTTAAAATTTTTTCATAAATTTTTTGTTTTTTGCCTTTTTTGTCGTTTCTAGATGATTTTCATTTGTATCGACTCTGCATCAAAATAATCATGATTTCGTCAATTTAAAATTTTTTCATTTATTTTTTGTTTTTAGCATTTTTTGTCGTTTCTAGATGATTTTCATTTATATCGCACTGCATCAAAATAATCATGATGTCGACAATTTAAAATTTTTTCATACATTTTTTGTTTTTTGCCTTTTTTGTCGTTTCTAGATGATTTTCATTTGTATCGACTCTGCATCAAAATAATCATGATTTCGTCAATTTACAATTTTTTCATTTATTTTTTGTTTTTAGCATTCTTTGGCGTTTCTAGATGATTTTCATTTATATCGACACTGCATCAAAATAATCATGATGTCGACAATTTAAAATTTTTTCATACATTTTTTGTTTTTTGCCTTTTTTTCGTTTCTAGATGATTTTCATTTGTATCGACTCTGCATCAAAATAATCATGATTTCGTCAATTTAAAATTTTTTCATTTATTTTTTGTTTTTTGCATTTTTTGTCGTTTCTAGATGATTTTCATTTGTATCGACTCTGCATCAAAATAATCATGATTTCGTCAATTTAAAATTTTTTCATTTATTTTTTTTTGCCTTTTTTGTCGTTTCTAGATGATTTTCATTTGTATCGACTCTGCATCAAAATAATCATGATTTCGACAATTTAAAATTTTTTCATATATTTTTTGTTTTTTGCCTTTTTTGTCGTTTCTAGATGATTTTCATTTATATCGACTCTGCATCAAAATAATCATGATTTCGTCAATTTAAAATTTTTTCATTTATTTTTTGTTTTTAGCATTTCTTTGCTTTCAGATAATTTTCATTTATATCGACCGTTTTCGTTTTAGATGATTTTCATTTTATGACTCTGCATCATATCATGATTTGTATTTGATCAAAATAATCAGATTCGCAATTTAAAATTTTTTCATACATTTTTTGTTTTTTGCCTTTTTGTGCGTTTCTAGATGATTTTCATTTATATCGACACTGCATCAAAATAATCATGATTTCGACAATTTAAAATTTTTTCATACATTTTTTTTTTTTTTGCCTTTTTTGTCGTTTCTAGATGATTTTCATTTGTATCGACTCTGCATCAAAATAATCATGATTTCGACAATTTAAAATTTTTTCATTTATTTTTTGTTTTTTGCATTTTTTGGCGTTTCTAGATGATTTTCATTTATATCGACACTGCATCAAAATAATCATGATGTCGACAATTTAAAATTTTTTCATACATTTTTTTTTTTTTGCCTTTTTTGTCGTTTCTAGATGATTTTCATTTATATCGACTCTGCATCAAAATAATCATGATTTCGACAATTTAAAATTTTTTCATATATTTTTTGTTTTTTGCATTCTTTGGCGTTTCTAGATGATTTTCATTTGTATCGACTCTGCATCAAAATAATCATGATTTCGTCAATTTACAATTTTTTCATTTATTTTTTGTTTTTTGCATTTTTTGGCGTTTCTAGATGATTTTCATTTATATCGACACTGCATCAAAATAATCATGATGTCGACAATTTAAAATTTTTTCATACATTTTTTGTTTTTTGCCTTTTTTGTCGTTTCTAGATGATTTTCATTTATATCGACTCTGCATCAAAATAATCATGATTTCGACAATTTAAAATTTTTTCATATATTTTTTGTTTTTTGCATTTTTTGTCGTTTCTAGATGATTTTCATTTGTATCGACTCTGCATCAAAATAATCGTGATGTCGACAATTTAAAATTTTTTCATGTATGTTTTGTTTTTAGCATTCTTTGGCGTTTCTAGATGATTTTCATTTATATCGCACTGCATCAAAATAATCATGATTTCGACAATTTAAAATTTTTTCATACATTTTTTGTTTTTTGCCTTTTTTGTCGTTTCTAGATGATTTTCATTTATATCGACTCTGCATCAAAATAATCATGATTTCGACAATTTAAATTTTTTCATAAATTTTTTGTTTTTAGCCTTTTTTGTCGTTTCTAGATGATTTTCATTTATATCGCACTGCATCAAAATAATCATGATTTCGACAATTTAAAATTTTTTCATACATTTTTTGTTTTTTGCCTTTTTTGTCGTTTCTAGATGATTTTCATTTATATCGACTCTGCAGCAAAATAATCATGATGTCGACAATTTAAAATTTTTTCATAAATTTTTTGTTTTTTGCATTTTTTGGCGTTTCTAGATGATTTTCATTTGTATCGACTCTGCATCAAAATAATCATGATGTCGACAATTTAAAATTTTTTCATACATTTTTTGTTTTTTGCCTTTTTTGTCGTTTCTAGATGATTTTCATTTATATCGACACTGCATCAAAATAATCATGATTTCGACAATTTAAAATTTTTTCATACATTTTTTGTTTTTTGCATTTTTTGGCGTTTCTAGATGATTTTCATTTATATCGCACTGCATCAAAATAATCATGATGTCGACAATTTAAAATTTTTTCATACATTTTTTGTTTTTTTGCCTTTTTTGTCGTTTCTAGATGATTTTCATTTGTATCGACTCTGCATCAAAATAATCATGATTTCGTCAATTTAAAATTTTTTCATTTATTTTTTGTTTTTAGCATTCTTTGGCGTTTCTAGATGATTTTCATTTATATCGCACTGCATCAAAATAATCATGATGTCGACAATTTAAAATTTTTTCATACATTTTTTGTTTTTTTGCCTTTTTTGTCGTTTCTAGATGATTTTCATTTGTATCGACTCTGCATCAAAATAATCATGATTTCGTCAATTTAAAAATTTTTTCATAAATTTTTTGTTTTTGCCTTTTTTGTCGTTTCTAGATGATTTTCATTTATATCGACACTTGCATCAAAATAATCATGATGTCGACAATTTTAAAATTTTTTCATACATTTTTTGTTTTTTGCTTTTTTGTCGTTTCTAGATGATTTTCATTTGTATCGACTCTGCATCAAAATAATCATGATGTCGACAATTTAAAATTTTTTCATACATTTTTTGTTTTTTTGCCTTTTTTGGCGTTTCTAGATGATTTTCATTTATATCGCTCTGCATCAAAATAATCATGATGTCGACAATTTAAAATTTTTTCATAAATTTTTGTTTTTTGCTTTTTGTCGTTTCTAGATGATTTTCATTTATATCGACTCTGCATCAAAATAATCATGATGTCGACAATTTAAAATTTTTTCATACATTTTTTGTTTTTTGCCTTTTTTGTCGTTTCTAGATGATTTTCATTTGTATCGACTCTGCATCAAAATAATCATGATGTCGTCAATTTAAAATTTTTCATACATTTTTTGTTTTTAGCTTTCTTTGGCGTTTCTAGATGAATTTCATTTATATCGACACTGCATCAAAATAATCATGATTTCGTCAATTTAAAATTTTTTCATTCATTTTTTTTGTTTTTGCCTTTTTTGTCGTTTCTAGATGATTTTCATTTATATCGCACTGCATCAAAATAATCATGATGTCGACAATTTAAAATTTTTCATAGATTTTTTGTTTTTTTGCATTTTTTTTTT
>JAEIGM010000734.1:0-11515 GCA_018903735.1 Drosophila cardini
AATAAATGGCATTGTTCAATTAAACAAGCAAGAAAGGCTACAGTCGAGCTAGCCGACTGTAAAAGACCCCGTACTCATAGTATTTGCAATAAAACCACTAACCATACAACACAAAGATGCGCGATCCAATTTTTGATAGCAAACGCTTGCCTACTCATGGACTCCCAGAGAGCTTTGGCAAAATGCCGAACGCAATAGCGCCCCGGCGAGTCGATCGCCGCTCAGCAAATAGCGAAAAATTATTTAGTCTGCTTCAGCCAGCGAAAGATGAGCACGTGGCTATGTCGCTTGTGTTCTCGTTTCGCTTTCAGATGGTTGTCTCTTTCTTGAATGCCAGATACCCACATTTTGTGACATCTAGCAACGGCAGATTTTAGCAACCACTGCTAAAATTTCTGTTTTCAACAAGATTGCGATCTAGCTAGGAAGTTAAGCTGCTTGTATCGGGATATGTATGGTTTTAGGGGACCGCATTCAAATATCGCGGTGGCGTTGATTATTAAGTGCTTGATCGTGCAAGCGTGGAGTCGTAGGTTCGAGTCGCGGTCAATCATTTAAAAAGAAGATGATAATTCAAAAGTTCCAGTTTTTGGATGTTTTCATTAAATTAAATATTTTTTTTAACAAAACCCAATTTAAAAAATGATTTCAATAGATTAGTAACAATTTGCTAAATAAACAATACTTTTCGGTAATGCAACACATTTTAACAACACAATAAAAGTTTTTTTTATTTGATGGCGGACCAGGAATTGAACCCACGACTCTCTGTTCAACGATCAAGCACTAGTCATCTGCGACACCGCTACACTTGAAAGCAGCCGACCTATAACCATACATGTCTTTTCAAAAGAGGCTTAACTTCCTAGCGCCATGATTATTTTGTTGAAAATAGAAATTTTAGCAACCAGGTGCTAAAATCTGCCGTTGCTAGATGTCTAAGGCAGACTAAATAATTTTCGCCTTTTGCTGAGCGGGGATCGACTCTCTGGGGGTCCATGAGTAGGCAAGCGTTTGCTATCAAAAAATCTTGCGTTTGACGCATCTATGTGTTGTATGGTTAGTGATAAAACACTTTGAAACAAAACCATCAGTTTGTAATATGGATGCTACTCGCCAAGAAAATGCCGATATCTATATTAATTAAAATATCACATCAAATCAAATATCGATATTATCAACAACTGAATTCAAATACTGTATATCGCTATAGATATAGACAACGATATAAGATATCGATATTATATCGCAATTATAATTACTATTGTATTGAATATCGATATATGATTTATCGTATCGTATGCATACATGTGCGTGCATCGTCCGCGAGCAGCGCTGTCCCACACAAGCAGCGAAACGTTCGCTCACGTGTTTATATATTTCTGTCTCGCTTGAACACATGCATTGACATTCCGTGCAATTGTTAACTTTGTTACGTGTCTAGCTCTTTTGTTTATTGTCCGATTTATATGAAACTTTCAGGATAGTTTGTGATACTTTGTCTCCAAACGAATTTGAAATTACAATACTGTACGATAAGTGCATATGCCTTGAAAATGCCATTGAAGTTTGGAAATTATTTTATTCTTGAAAAAACGGGGCGTGGCAGTCCAAAAATTTTAATGACAATGCATTTATGCTGTCTCTAGCAACCTGTATACCAACAAGTAAGAAAGGCTACAGCCGAGGAGCCAGCTGTAAAAGACCCCCCGTACTTACAGAAGTGCGCATTTTCCATACGAAAATGAAGAAAAACGGAGTGATTCACATTTTGTATACATACATTTTTATATACAAATGTATGTAAATATATACACAATTAAATGCACAGTTTCCTTACTTGGCTTATTTTAAAAATAATCCGTGTTTTACAATTTAAAATAAATTTAAATTTATTTTTATTAATTTAAATGTGAAATAAAAAAAAAAATATCAAAATAATTCACTGACGGGATTCGAACTTCGGACCCCAAAAACACCGCGTCAGAGCCCTAACAGCTGCACCACGCCCTTCTTTTGAAAGTGCTCGACTATCTGCATTTATATGTAATATTATTTTGTTATATAACAAAAATTAATAAAATGTCCCTGACGGCGCTCGAACCCATGATCCCAGGTTCACATACAAGTGCGAAGAATTAGATCAGGCATCTTTACTACTTAGACCACACTCCGCATTGAAGTTTATGTAAATAATTTAAATTTAAAAAGTAAACAAATGGCATTTGTCACTGGCTGGATTCGAACCCGGGACATCGGGCTAACCAACACGTACGAAGCGCGCGTATTACCTACTCCTATGCAGTAGCTAAACGTAGACTTAAATCTACTCAAGCATACAAACAAAATTTATGCAGTAAAATCAGCATTTTTGACTAATTTGCTTTCCATTACAACATACATGCAACAAGTATAGCGATGACCCCCAGAGAGCTTCGGCAAGGAAAAAAGCGCCCCCGGCGAGTCAATCGCCGCTCAGCAAAAAGGCGAAAATTATTTAGTCTGCCTCAGCCAGCGAAACGATGAGCACGGCTATGTCGCTTGTGTTCTCGTTTCGCTTTCATATGTTTGTCTCTTTCTAGCATGCCAGATACACACATTTTGTGACATCTCGCAACGGCAGATTTTAGCAACCAGCTCACTGCTAAAATTTCTATTTTCAACAAAATAACCATCGCGCTAGGAAGTTAAGCCTCTTTTAAAAAGACATGTATGGTTTTAGGTCGGCCGCTTTCAAGTGTCTCGGTGGCGCAGGTGACTAGTGCTTGATCGATGAACAGAGAGTCGTGGGTTCGATTCCTGGTCCGCCATCAAATAAAAAATCTTTTATTGTGTTGTTAAAATGTGTTGCATTACCGAAAAAGTATTGTTTATTTAGAAATTTGTTAATAAACTTATGAAATAATTTTTTTAAATTGGCTTTTGTAAAAAAAAATTTTAATTTAATGAAAACATTCGACAACTGAACTATTGAATTATTTTCTTTTAAATGATTGAGCGTGACTCGAACCCACGATTCCGCGCTTGCCGATCAAGCACTTAATCATCAACGCCACCGCGATATTTGAATGCGGTCGGCCTAAAACCATACATATCCCTTTACAAGCAGCTTAACTTCCTAGCTGGATCGCAATTTTGTTGAAAACAGAAATTGTAGCAGTGAGTTGCTAAAATCTGCCGTTGCTAGATGTCACAAAATATGTGTATCTGGCATGCTAGAAAGAGACAAACATATGAAAGCGAAACGAGAACACAAGCGACATAGCCGTGCTCATCGTTTCGCTGGCTGAGGCAGACTAAATAATTTTCGCCTTTTGCTGAGCGGCGATCGACTCGCCGGGGCGCTATTGCGTTCGGCTTTTTGCCGAAGCTCTCTGGGGGTCCATGAGTAGGCAAGCGTTTGCTATCAAAAAATCTTGTATGGTTAGTGCTTAAATCTTATATTGCAAGCAAGTGTAAACAAACAATTAATTAAAAAAATTCAGCATTTTTGATTAATTTATTTTATATGTTGTGGTTGTCCGATTTGGACCAAACTTGGTGAGGACACTTTTAATAATTATTCACACATTCGGTGTAAGTTTGGTTCCGATCGCTCAACTAACATTGCGTGTCTTCATACAAATTTTTTTTTTTTGATCGATTTGTCCTATGGGAGCTATAGGCTATAGTTGTCCGATCCGGATCAAACTTGGTGAGGAAAGTTATATTGGTACCATACACATAATGTGTAAATTTGGTCTCTCTAGATCTTGTAGTTTTCAAGTTATGGTGATGCGAAAATTTTTTTTGCAATTTGCGGGGGCGGTAAGGGGCGTGGCAAAGAGTTGAAATAAACTTGATCTGCTCGCGAAGCAGACGGACTTTCATTCCAAATTTGGTGGCTCTAGCTCTTGTAGTTTAAAAGATCTAGGTGATCATACAGACGGACGGACAGACGGACATTGCTATATCGTCTCGGCTGTTGATGCTGATCAAGAATATATATACTTTATGGGGTCGGCCACGCCTCCTTCTGCCTGTTACGCACATTTCGCTTCAGACAAACTTAATAGACCCCTATACTCTTTTTTAGAGTGCGGGGTCTAAAAAAAAAATAATAAAATACAAAAAAACAAGAAAGAAAAGTACAGTCGAGCACGCCCGACCGTAGAATACTCTCTGCAATTTATTCCTGATCATTTAATAAAATTGGTATCCAAGTATATCAATTGATACTTGCAACAAAACACGTTGAAACAGAAACATCTGATTGTATGTATAGATACACATATACATTTGACATTATATGTATGCACGCACATATGTATGTATGTGTGTATATGTTATACATACACAATTGCTCGGCACAGCCAGCATTCGCGGGCAGCGCTGCCGCTAGAAAGCAGCGAAAACGTTCGCGCACATGTTTGTATGCTTCTGTCCCGCTTGCACACATGCATTGACATTGCGTTCAATTATTAACTTTCTTACATGTCTAGCTCTTTTGTTTATAGTCTGATTTATATGCAACTTTCAGGATAGTTTGATATACTTTGTCTTCAAACGAATGTGAAATAACAATACTGTACTATAAGAACATATGCCTTAAAATCGGCATCGAAGTTTGAAAGTTATTTTATTTCTTGTGGGAAAAGGGGGCGTGGCAGTCCCCCATCGTTTTTAATAACGATGCATTTATGCCGTCTCAAGAAACCTGTATACCAAAATGGGTGTTCCTAAGTGCCATAGTTACTGAGATATTCGCCTGAAACATCAATTTTTTACGAGGTGTGTCTAGTTTTTTGCTCATTGTGGGCGAATGGGGCGTGGCATCGAAAAAAAAAAAGATTCTTGTATTGACTGACTTAATATCAAGTCGATAGAGACCAAATTCAAACTTGTACCTCTTACCATCTCTGAAATCTGTTTGTTCATACGGACAGACGGACAGGCAGACGGACAGACAGACAGACAGACAGACAGACAGACAGACAGACAGACAGACGGACAGACGGACATGGCTATATCGACTCGGCTTGTGATGCTGATCAAGAATATATATACTTTATGGGGTCTGCCACGCCTCCTTCTGCCTGTTACATACTTTTCACAAACCCAATATACTCTCTCTTGCAGAGAGTATAAAAATAAATAAATAAATAAAACCAAAAAAAATATATTTAATAAAGTACAATATCAATGATATATATTTTCTTTTCTCTAATTTTTTTCCCAGATATTTATCGTATGTTGCATCGTTTTATTAAAAAACCAATCCAATTGAATGCAGGATACGCACAAATACAAATTTATCCAACGGAAATCGTGAATGAGACAGTTATATTATTGCATACTATTAATATTGACCCATTAGTTGATATAATGAACCAAATAGAAACAAATATTAAAAGCGTTAATATAACAGACAAGAATGAGTTGTTCACAGAAATTAATTTAATTAGATCAAAAATAAAATCTATTACACCACATAATAGAATCAAAAGAGGAGTATTAAACATTGTAGGAACCACATGTCAATGGCTATTCGGACTCATGGAAGATGAAGACAGAACAGACATTTTAGAACATTTTGACACAATTAATCAGAACAATCATAATATTATAAACAACATGAATCAACAAATTGTTATGAATTCCCATTTTAATGACACAATACAAACATTTGCGGAAACTATTAAACACGATAGAATAATCATTAACGAAACACTTTAAACCATAATCACCCTAAATAAGAGAATAATAATCAAAATTATACATACTGACCAAATGCAAAAACTTAAGAACATTGAATTCATAGTAAGTTACATTCAAGAAAGCATTGCCTCTGCTAAGAACAATATTATATTACCAGAAATCCTATCCGAAGAAGAAATAAATAGATTTGACATTGATTTTTATAAACTAAAATAAATCCGCATGGGCATATTATAATATAAGAATTATTGCATTATAATAGCAATTAAGATTGTAAGGCGGCCCCCAAATTGACCGCCCTACATTGTTACTTTTGTTATATTTAATTGGTAGAGAGTAAGCAACCCACGGAAGGCGCTTTATATAATTGCATTATTGTTTAAGTTTATCTTTGCGTAGATTTGAGGATGGAATATTGTTTAATATTTATGTTTGTCTTCGCGCCACTGAAGCCGATAGTTATATAGCATTTAGCATTTAGCATTAAGACTTTGTATTTAGGACGCGGCGGCCTCGATCGGCAGTGCGGGGAGCGGTCGGGTGCAACTCTGCACGAAAGCTCGGTGGTGAAGAGAGAACTTTCGTGGAGCGTCGCGTCACTTTTTCGATCGAGCCTGGGAGTGAGCAAACGTCGCGAGTTGGGGCGTCTGCCAATAGCAAATGAGTTGGCGGCCACGTGCCGATAGGATTCCGTCAGGCGGTGCAGCAGGGCGCCGTAGGGAATATTCTTAGTAATAACAATTAACGTAAAAATAAAGGATTGTATTGAAGATAATTTGAGTGCTTTCTTTCTCTCCGTTTCTACTAACTCTAACCACTTTCCCCAGTAGATAGGCGAGGGTCTCTTCCCGCCTGCCGTGGGACTATTCCGGCGCATTGGACTCTTTTTTCTTGTAGATAGATTATATAAGTGTAAATGTTAAATTACTAATCCCAATGCATAACAAAGAATATATTCAAATATATTGGGAAAATTTTTTTAATCGTCGAAATTAACAATAAGACACTTGAATACAAACCAAACACAATTTTGAAAGAACTTCAGTCAAGTAAAAATTGTATTATTAACAACAATTGCAAATTCATATTTAACAACATTTAACAACCAAAGCTGCGACGACAGACATATTATATTAAAATAATCTAATACAATTTGGAAATTGGAATATAAAAATTTTAACAGAAACAATTTCAAATGAAACAAGTAAGAAAGGCAACAGTCGAGCGAGCCGACTGTAAAAGACCCCGTACTCATTCTAGTGCGCGTTTTACCATACAAATAAGTAGTTTTCGAACGATTTGTCCTATGGGAGCTATAGGCTATAGTTGCCCGATCCGGACCAAACTTGGTGAGGATAGTTATAATGGTACCATACAAATAATGTGTTAGTTTGGTTGCAATCGCTCAACTAAAACTTCATGTCTCCATACAAATCACCCATTTTCGACCGATTTGTCCTTTGGGAGCTATAGGCTATAATTGTCCGATCCGGACAACACTTGGTGAGGATAGTAACAATGGTACCATACACATAATGTGCTAGTTTGGTTACAGTCGCTCTACTTAAACTTCATGCCTCCATACAAATCACGATTTTTCGGCCGATTTGTCCTATGGGAGCTATAGGCTATAGTTGTCCGATCCGGACCAAATTTAGTGAGGATAGTAAGATAGGTACCACACACATAATGTGTGAATTTGGTCTCCCTAGCTCTAGTCATTTTCAAGTTATGGTGATGTGAAAATAGCTTTTTACAATTTGCGGAGGGGGTAAGGGGCGTGGCAAAGATTTGAAATAAACTTGATCTGCTCGCGAAGCAGAGGGACTTTCATTCCAAATTTGGTGGCTCTAGCTCTTGTAGTTTAAAAGATCTAGGTGATCATACAGACGGACGGACAGACGGACGGACAGACAGACAGACGGCCAGACGGACAGACAGACAGACGGACAGACGGTCATAGCTATATCGTCTCGGCTGTTGATGCTGATCAAGAATATATATACTTTATGGGGTCGGAAAAGCCTGCTTCTGCCTGTTACGCACATTTCGCTTCAGACAAACTTAATAGACCCCTATACTCTTTTTTAGAGTACGGGGTCTAAAAAGTAACAAATGGCATTATACTAATATTTATATTAATCATTGTAATTTGTATAATCATATATATATGCCTTTAGCATCCCATCCCAGACTTTCAGCTGAATTAAAAGTCCACTTTAATGTAAAAATGCCAGACACCAAAAGTGTCATAAGAATATTTGAGAGTTATGCATTCCATTAGCCAAAGGCGTAAAAAGAATAGTTGACAGCCCTTAACTCTATTGAACATAAATGTAAACAGAATGTACAATAGCCCAGCATAGCCCACACCACAAAATGTAAACATAAACACTTTGCCGCAGCTCTCGCTGCATAATGTAAACACCTAAAATTAAATAAGACGACAACCGAGATTCAATCGGCACCAATAGCTGTATAAGAAATCAGTTGTATTTTTACACTCGAATAACTCACATGTATTTTGGTTAAACAAAACGCTTTAATACATAATTCACGGGCTCTCTCTAATCGTTGATTTTCAGGCTTAGCGCACGTGCACTAGCAGCTCAGTAGTAAATTTTTCGCGACAAACGTACGTTTTTCAAGCGACAAAGTCACAGGGTTGTACACCCTATTTGTGAAAAACCTTATTCGCATTTACATTGGCGTGATCACGATCGGTACTAGGAAATTAATCCAAACCAACTGACCGTTCCGCTGTGACGGCTTCCGTTTGTGCGATCCCGCCGCTACCCCTGTACATAAACTTTTCACTGGGTTTTTTCTATACAGGAAATTCCTGTTGGACTTCTTACTAGAACTCCAATTGGATTTCTGGTTGGATTTCTGTAGGAATCCCCCCTCCCCCTTCATAAATTTTTGAAATATTACGAAATTTTATAAAATTAAATTTTATTTATTGTTATTAAATATAATTTATTTACAATGGGTATTAAAAATACGATTAAAAGTATATATACAATAAAATGGGATTACTGGATCCACGTTCGCTCTCAAAGTTTTAGTCTTTGTGCCGACGTCCATCCATAGTAGTAGTATACATCTGAAACAGAGATTTAAACATTTATTATTTTCATATTATTACCAATAATAATAATAATAATAATAATAATAATAATAATAATAATAATAATAATAATAATAATAATAATAATAATAATAATAATAATAATAATAATAATAATAATAATAATAATAATAATAATAATAATAATAATAATAATAATAATAATAATAATAATAATAATAATAATAATAATAATAATAATAATAATACTTACTATTTAATCTGAAAAAGATCTGTAAAGTTGTGCGATTGTGCTTGCGACGCAATTGCCGAACTCTAACTTCACCAGCAGCGGCAGACGCTGACATAAAAATAAAATATACATTATTATTCAAAATATTTGTGTTTCTCAAAGAAGTACTTTAAGCGAATGTATTTGAAACACTCTTATTATTTAATTATTTGTTTTAAACCTACCTTTTCACGTTTTTTACAATATATTCTTCACTCGCGGAATATGGCAAAGTCAAGGGCTACAGTCTCAATGAAAACGTATCGGAAAGCCGATACCACGCATTGTCAACCCTGAGTATTTATCGATGACCGCGATCGTTTAACTTTTCACTTGTTAAAACAGAAAAAATGAGTTTGTTTTATGCCAAACTACTTATTAAATTAATAAATAATTTTTTAAAATGCGTTAAACAGCTTTAAAAGGGTTGTAAGCACCAATAAATATAAAAGTAGTGTTGCCGATTTTCGATAGTCAGTCTGCTGCACTTATCAGCAATTGTTATCATGGACTTGTAAAAAATTCCATTTAACAATTTTGCATATAATGTCTTTTATAATTATAAAGAAATTTAAAAAGTGTTTTAGCTCCCCAAATACTTACTAGCAGTTCCCCAAGAAAATTATTTAATTTGGCTTCATTCATTTTCTTTATTATCTAGTCTTAATATTTATTTTTATATCGGTCTATTTTATCCTATGTCTCTCCTTTTATTTATAATTTTTATTCAACTTTCTTCTTTCTTCGTCATCCCTCTCGATTTCTTTCCTTTTATTTATGCGTATTAGTCTTTTATATATGTGCACATTCTTTTATTTATGTTTTCTATTTTGTGCGGGGGGGTCTCGGGGGTACCTAATACGACCTATGAGCTCAAAGGGGCATAGGGGGCCGGACATTGCCAATTCATTTGGCGTGCATCAAGAAAAAAAAGTATTTATTTATGACGCACTGATTTTTATGAAATTGCTGACGCAGCAAATAATTTAAAAGAAAGAACAAAAGGATGGACACGAATCAAGGGAATCACACACAACAATTTATATAAATATAAAATGAAAATTAATTCTCTTACATTAGTAATAAATAGCCCAATATATATGTATATATAAATGAGCAAACAATAAGGAAATTATTAAATTTGTTTTTCTTAACAAAACTACAAAAACTAGATTCTAATAATTTTTATAATACAAAAAAAATATCTGCTGTCGGGAGCGACACAGCTCACCACGTTCGTCCCACTGTGCCGGAGAGCACCGCTGTTGCGGCGTGACGTCACCGTCCCGACTGCTGTCCGGCGTTACTGCGACTGTCGCTTGTTGTTGTTGTCGTCGCTGCAGTATATTGGCTGTTGCAGTAATGTTTTTGTTGTTGCTGTTGTTGTCGCTGCAGTATCGTGGCTGCTGCAGTAATGCTTTTGTTGTTGTTGGTTTTGGCTGTTAGTTTTGTTTTATATTGTTCTTTAAGTGTCGTCCGACACTGTGGTTATTGTTGTTGCGTTTCGTTTTGCGTATTCTATTTAACAAATTTTAATTTTGTTGTTGTTGCGTTTCGTTTTACGTATTTATTTAACAAATTTTAATTTTGTCGTTGTTGTGTGCGTGACTGCGTGTGCGTTCGATGTAATTATTCTTTATTTAAGTTTCGTTTATATGTCACTAGTATGTGTCTCGCGCGTTTCATATATATGTACATATATATATATATGTAGATTTTTGTGCCTTCGATTTTATGTTTAAATTAATTGTCTTCTCTTTAATTTGTTATGCACTGGCACAGGACACAATACGGAACGCCACTTAACAACACAACACAAAAGACTTAATAAATTTAACGCACAACACAAATGTCTCTATTAGATCTTCTATTAAACCGGCCGCGCCAAGTTTTCTTATTTTAATCCGGCCGCGCAACCGCCTCGTGCCGATTTCCAAAACCAACTCCCCGCTTGAAACTCAAGCCACCTGTTGCTATGCAATTTTTGATTTTTTCATCCTTTTTGCCCTCTTCGCAACGGTGTCTTCGAGTCAACGGCCGTCTGCCCTTGGCCGATATTCTCTCACTCTCTCTTTTTTCTAATCTAACTCTCCTTCCTTATTACTACTCTTCTACTCTGACTCTTATACTGTACTCTTCTATTTTAAACTACTCCCTTCCCCGCCGAGTATGCCCACCACCAGCTGAGCCGAACAGTGTGCGATGAATTCGCAACACTTATCGATATTTCGATTCTGCTCAGCCCCAGATGCAACATCACTCGAAGATTTGCACCCGGCTCGCGGGTGTTTACGCCTGCGAGGGAAGTGGTACCAATATTCGAGCGCATGGGGCTGTCCGCTCTGGGTATGCCGCGCCCAACGTAGGCCATCGCCCAAACCCTGACCTCAAGAGTCTCATGCTCTACCGACTGAGCTAGCCGGGCTTATAGTCGGATGTCTTTGGCGTGAAAGACA
>JAEIGM010000405.1:0-30457 GCA_018903735.1 Drosophila cardini
TTGATTTCGTCAATTTAAAATTTTTTCATTTATTTTTTGTTTTTGCATTTTCTGGCGTTTTCTAGAGGTCTTAGACGATTTTAGACGTTATTTTCGAATCCTCACATTTCAGGCCTTGATCTTAGCTATCTCTGTCAAAACTCAACCGATTTTGAATCGGAATACCATTTAATTCAATAATTTTCATTTATATCGACTCTGCATCAAAATAATCTTGATTTCGTCAATTTAAAAAATTTTTTCATTTATTTTTTGTTTTTGCATTTTCTGGCGTTTCTAGAGGTCTTAGACGATTTTAGACGTTATTTTCGAATCCTCATTTCCAGGCCTTGGTCTTAGCTATCTCTATCAAAACTCAACCGATTTTGAATCAGAATACCGGTACAATTCAATAATTTTCATTTCATTTATATCGACTCTGCATCAAAATAATCTTGATTTCGTCAATTTAAAATTTTTTCATTTATTTTTTGTTTTTGCATTTCTGGCGTTTCTAGGTCTTAGACGATTTTAGACGTTATTTTCGAATCCTCATTTCAGGCCTTGATCTTAGCTATCTCTGTCAAAACTCAACCAAGTTTGAATCAGAATACCATTTAATTCAATAATTTTCATTTATATCGACTCTGCATCAAAATAATCTTGATTTCGTCAAATTAAAATTTTTTCATTTATTTTTTGTTTTGCATTTTCTGGCGTTTCTAGAGGTCTTAGACGATTTTAGACGTTATTTTCGAATCCTCACATTTCAGGCCTTGATCTTAGCTATCTCTGTCAAAACTCAACCGATTTTGAATCGGAATACCATTTAATTCAATAATTTTCATTTATATCGACTCTGCATCAAAATAATCTTGATTTCCGTCAATTTAAAATTTTTCATTTATTTTTTGTTTTTGCATTTTCTGGCGTTTCTAGAGGTCTTAGACGATTTTAGACGTTATTTTCGAATCCTCACATTTCGGGCCTTGATCTTAGCTATCTCTGTCAAAACTCAACCGATTTTGAATCGGAATACCATTTAATTCAATAATTTTCATTTATATCGACTCTGCATCAAAATAATCTTGATTTCGTCAATTTAAAATTTTTTTCATTTATTTTTTGTTTTTGCATTTTCTGGCGTTTCTAGAGGTCTTAGGACGATTTTAGACGTTATTTTCGAATCCTCACATTTCGGGCCTTGATCTTAGCTATCTCTGTCAAAACTCAACCGATTTTGAATCGGAATACCATTTAATTCAATAATTTTCATTTATATCGACTCTGCATCAAAATAATCTTGATTTCGTCAATTTAAAATTTTTTCATTTATTTTTTGTTTTTGCATTTTCTGGCGTTTCTAGAGGTCTTAGAGGATTTTAGACGTTATTTTCGAATCCTCACATTTCGGGCCTTGATCTTAGCTATCTCTGTCAAAACTCAACCGATTTTGAATCGGAATACCATTTAATTCAATAATTTTCATTTATATCGACTCTGCATCAAAATAATCTTGATTTCGTCAATTTAAAATTTTTTCATTTATTTTTTGTTTTTGCATTTTCTGGCGTTTCTAGAGGTCTTAGAGGATTTTAGACGTTATTTTCGAATCCTCACATTTCGGGCCTTGATCTTAGCTATCTCTGTCAAAACTCAACCGATTTTGAATCGGAATACCATTTAATTCAATAATTTTCATTTATATCGACTCTGCATCAAAATAATCTTGATTTCGTCAATTTAAAATTTTTTTCATTTATTTTTTGTTTTTGCATTTTCTGGCGTTTCTAGAGGTCTTAGAGGATTTTAGACGTTATTTTCGAATCCTCACATTTCGGGCCTTGATCTTAGCTATCTCTGTCAAAACTCAACCGATTTTGAATCGGAATACCATTTAATTCAATAATTTTCATTTATATCGACTCTGCATCAAAATAATCTTGATTTCGTCAATTTAAAATTTTTTCATTTATTTTTTGTTTTTGCATTTTCTGGCGTTTCTAGAGGTCTTAGACGATTTTAGACGTTATTTTCGAATCCTCACATTTCGGGCCTTGATCTTAGCTATCTCTGTCAAAACTCAACCGATTTTGAATCGGAATACCATTTAATTCAATAATTTTCATTTATATCGACTCTGCATCAAAATAATCTTGATTTCGTCAATTTAAAATTTTTTCATTTATTTTTTGTTTTTGCATTTTCTGGCGTTTCTAGAGGTCTTAGACGATTTTAGACGTTATTTTCGAATCCTCACATTTCGGGCCTTGATCTTAGCTATCTCTGTCAAAACTCAACCGATTTTGAATCGGAATACCATTTAATTCAATAATTTTCATTTATATCGACTCTGCATCAAAATAATCTTGATTTCGTCAATTTAAAATTTTTTCATTTATTTTTTGTTTTTGCATTTTCTGGCGTTTCTAGAGGTCTTAGAGGATTTTAGACGTTATTTTCGAATCCTCACATTTCGGGCCTTGATCTTAGCTATCTCTGTCAAAACTCAACCGATTTTGAATCGGAATACCATTTAATTCAATAATTTTCATTTATATCGACTCTGCATCAAAATAATCTTGATTTCGTCAATTTAAAATTTTTTCATTTATTTTTTGTTTTTGCATTTTCTGGCGTTTCTAGAGGTCTTAGACGATTTTAGACGTTATTTTCGAATCCTCACATTTCGGGCCTTGATCTTAGCTATCTCTGTCAAAACTCAACCGATTTTGAATCGGAATACCATTTAATTCAATAATTTTCATTTATATCGACTCTGCATCAAAATAATCTTGATTTCGTCAATTTAAAATTTTTTCATTTATTTTTTGTTTTTGCATTTTCTGGCGTTTCTAGAGGTCTTAGAGGATTTTAGACGTTATTTTCGAATCCTCACATTTCGGGCCTTGATCTTAGCTATCTCTGTCAAAACTCAACCGATTTTGAATCGGAATACCATTTAATTCAATAATTTTCATTTATATCGACTCTGCATCAAAATAATCTTGATTTCGTCAATTTAAAATTTTTTCATTTATTTTTTGTTTTTGCATTTTCTGGCGTTTCTAGAGGTCTTAGAGGATTTTAGACGTTATTTTCGAATCCTCACATTTCGGGCCTTGATCTTAGCTATCTCTGTCAAAACTCAACCGATTTTGAATCGGAATACCATTTAATTCAATAATTTTCATTTATATCGACTCTGCATCAAAATAATCTTGATTTCGTCAATTTAAAATTTTTTCATTTATTTTTTGTTTTTGCATTTTCTGGCGTTTCTAGAGGTCTTAGAGGATTTTAGACGTTATTTTCGAATCCTCACATTTCGGGCCTTGATCTTAGCTATCTCTGTCAAAACTCAACCGATTTTGAATCGGAATACCATTTAATTCAATAATTTTCATTTATATCGACTCTGCATCAAAATAATCTTGATTTCGTCAATTTAAAATTTTTTCATTTATTTTTTGTTTTTGCATTTTCTGGCGTTTCTAGAGGTCTTAGACGATTTTAGACGTTATTTTCGAATCCTCACATTTCGGGCCTTGATCTTAGCTATCTCTGTCAAAACTCAACCGATTTTGAATCGGAATACCATTTAATTCAATAATTTTCATTTATATCGACTCTGCATCAAAATAATCTTGATTTCGTCAATTTAAAATTTTTTCATTTATTTTTTGTTTTTGCATTTTCTGGCGTTTCTAGAGGTCTTAGAGGATTTTAGACGTTATTTTCGAATCCTCACATTTCGGGCCTTGATCTTAGCTATCTCTGTCAAAACTCAACCGATTTTGAATCGGAATACCATTTAATTCAATAATTTTCATTTATATCGACTCTGCATCAAAATAATCTTGATTTCGTCAATTTAAAATTTTTTCATTTATTTTTTGTTTTTGCATTTTCTGGCGTTTCTAGAGGTCTTAGAGGATTTTAGACGTTATTTTCGAATCCTCACATTTCGGGCCTTGATCTTAGCTATCTCTGTCAAAACTCAACCGATTTTGAATCGGAATACCATTTAATTCAATAATTTTCATTTATATCGACTCTGCATCAAAATAATCTTGATTTCGTCAATTTAAAATTTTTTCATTTATTTTTTGTTTTTGCATTTTCTGGCGTTTCTAGAGGTCTTAGAGGATTTTAGACGTTATTTTCGAATCCTCACATTTCGGGCCTTGATCTTAGCTATCTCTGTCAAAACTCAACCGATTTTGAATCGGAATACCATTTAATTCAATAATTTTCATTTATATCGACTCTGCATCAAAATAATCTTGATTTCGTCAATTTAAAATTTTTTCATTTATTTTTTGTTTTTGCATTTTCTGGCGTTTCTAGAGGTCTTAGAGGATTTTAGACGTTATTTTCGAATCCTCACATTTCGGGCCTTGATCTTAGCTATCTCTGTCAAAACTCAACCGATTTTGAATCGGAATACCATTTAATTCAATAATTTTCATTTATATCGACTCTGCATCAAAATAATCTTGATTTCGTCAATTTAAAATTTTTTCATTTATTTTTTGTTTTTGCATTTTCTGGCGTTTCTAGAGGTCTTAGAGGATTTTAGACGTTATTTTCGAATCCTCACATTTCGGGCCTTGATCTTAGCTATCTCTGTCAAAACTCAACCGATTTTGAATCGGAATACCATTTAATTCAATAATTTTCATTTATATCGACTCTGCATCAAAATAATCTTGATTTCGTCAATTTAAAATTTTTTCATTTATTTTTTGTTTTTGCATTTTCTGGCGTTTCTAGAGGTCTTAGAGGATTTTAGACGTTATTTTCGAATCCTCACATTTCGGGCCTTGATCTTAGCTATCTCTGTCAAAACTCAACCGATTTTGAATCGGAATACCATTTAATTCAATAATTTTCATTTATATCGACTCTGCATCAAAATAATCTTGATTTCGTCAATTTAAAATTTTTTCATTTATTTTTTGTTTTTGCATTTTCTGGCGTTTCTAGAGGTCTTAGAGGATTTTAGACGTTATTTTCGAATCCTCACATTTCGGGCCTTGATCTTAGCTATCTCTGTCAAAACTCAACCGATTTTGAATCGGAATACCATTTAATTCAATAATTTTCATTTATATCGACTCTGCATCAAAATAATC
Source organism: Drosophila cardini (assembly GCA_018903735.1). Classification (NCBI taxonomy): domain Eukaryota; kingdom Metazoa; phylum Arthropoda; class Insecta; order Diptera; family Drosophilidae; genus Drosophila; species Drosophila cardini. The sequence goes on from JAEIGM010000405.1 coordinate 5,118, forward strand.
TTGATTTCGTCAATTTAAAATTTTTTCATTTATTTTTTGTTTTTGCATTTTCTGGCGTTTCTAGAGGTCTTAGAGGATTTTAGACGTTATTTTCGAATCCTCACATTTCGGGCCTTGATCTTAGCTATCTCTGTCAAAACTCAACCGATTTTGAATCGGAATACCATTTAATTCAATAATTTTCATTTATATCGACTCTGCATCAAAATAATCTTGATTTCGTCAATTTAAAATTTTTTCATTTATTTTTTGTTTTTGCATTTTCTGGCGTTTCTAGAGGTCTTAGACGATTTTAGACGTTATTTTCGAATCCTCACATTTCGGGCCTTGATCTTAGCTATCTCTGTCAAAACTCAACCGATTTTGAATCGGAATACCATTTAATTCAATAATTTTCATTTATATCGACTCTGCATCAAAATAATCTTGATTTCGTCAATTTAAAATTTTTTCATTTATTTTTTGTTTTTGCATTTTCTGGCGTTTCTAGAGGTCTTAGAGGATTTTAGACGTTATTTTCGAATCCTCACATTTCGGGCCTTGATCTTAGCTATCTCTGTCAAAACTCAACCGATTTTGAATCGGAATACCATTTAATTCAATAATTTTCATTTATATCGACTCTGCATCAAAATAATCTTGATTTCGTCAATTTAAAATTTTTTCATTTATTTTTTGTTTTTGCATTTTCTGGCGTTTCTAGAGGTCTTAGAGGATTTTAGACGTTATTTTCGAATCCTCACATTTCGGGCCTTGATCTTAGCTATCTCTGTCAAAACTCAACCGATTTTGAATCGGAATACCATTTAATTCAATAATTTTCATTTATATCGACTCTGCATCAAAATAATCTTGATTTCGTCAATTTAAAATTTTTTCATTTATTTTTTGTTTTTGCATTTTCTGGCGTTTCTAGAGGTCTTAGAGGATTTTAGACGTTATTTTCGAATCCTCACATTTCGGGCCTTGATCTTAGCTATCTCTGTCAAAACTCAACCGATTTTGAATCGGAATACCATTTAATTCAATAATTTTCATTTATATCGACTCTGCATCAAAATAATCTTGATTTCGTCAATTTAAAATTTTTTCATTTATTTTTTGTTTTTGCATTTTCTGGCGTTTCTAGAGGTCTTAGAGGATTTTAGACGTTATTTTCGAATCCTCACATTTCGGGCCTTGATCTTAGCTATCTCTGTCAAAACTCAACCGATTTTGAATCGGAATACCATTTAATTCAATAATTTTCATTTATATCGACTCTGCATCAAAATAATCTTGATTTCGTCAATTTAAAATTTTTTCATTTATTTTTTGTTTTTGCATTTTCTGGTTTCTAGAGGTCTTAGACGATTTTAGACGTTATTTTCGAATCCTCACATTTCGGGCCTTGATCTTAGCTATCTCTGTCAAAACTCAACCGATTTTGAATCGGAATACCATTTAATTCAATAATTTTCATTTATATCGACTCTGCATCAAAATAATCTTGATTTCGTCAATTTAAAATTTTTTCATTTATTTTTTGTTTTTGCATTTTCTGGCGTTTCTAGAGGTCTTAGAGGATTTTAGACGTTATTTTCGAATCCTCACATTTCGGGCCTTGATCTTAGCTATCTCTGTCAAAACTCAACCGATTTTGAATCGGAATACCATTTAATTCAATAATTTTCATTTATATCGACTCTGCATCAAAATAATCTTGATTTCGTCAATTTAAAATTTTTTCATTTATTTTTTGTTTTTGCATTTTCTGGCGTTTCTAGAGGTCTTAGAGGATTTTAGACGTTATTTTCGAATCCTCACATTTCGGGCCTTGATCTTAGCTATCTCTATCAAAACTCAACCGATTTTGAATCGGAATACCATTTAATTCAATAATTTTCATTTATATCGACTCTGCATCAAAATAATCTTGATTTCGTCAATTTAAAATTTTTTCATTTATTTTTTGTTTTTGCATTTTCTGGCGTTTCTAGAGGTCATAGAGGTTTTTAGACGTTATTTTCGAATCCTCACATTTCGGGCCTTGATCTTAGCTATCTCTGTCAAAACTCAACCGATTTTGAATCGGAATACCATTTAATTCAATAATTTTCATTTATATCGACTCTGCATCAAAATAATCTTGATTTCGTCAATTTAAAATTTTTTCATTTATTTTTTGTTTTTGCATTTTCTGGCGTTTCTAGAGGTCTTAGAGGATTTTAGACGTTATTTTCGAATCCTCACATTTCGGGCCTTGATCTTAGCTATCTCTGTCAAAACTCAACCGATTTTGAATCGGAATACCATTTAATTCAATAATTTTCATTTATATCGACTCTGCATCAAAATAATCTTGATTTCGTCAATTTAAAATTTTTTCATTTATTTTTTGTTTTTGCATTTTCTGGCGTTTCTAGAGGTCTTAGATGATTTTAGACGTTATTTTCGAATCCTCACATTTCGGACCTTGATCTTAGCTATCTCTGTCAAAACTCAACCGATTTTGAATCGGAATACCATTTAATTCAATAATTTTCATTTATATCGACTCTGCATCAAAATAATCTTGATTTCGTCAATTTAAAATTTTTTCATTTATTTTTTGTTTTTGCATTTTCTGGCGTTTCTAGAGGTCTTAGAGGATTTTAGACGTTATTTTCGAATCCTCACATTTCGGGCCTTGATCTTAGCTATCTCTGTCAAAACTCAACCGATTTTGAATCGGAATACCATTTAATTCAATAATTTTCATTTATATCGACTCTGCATCAAAATAATCTTGATTTCGTCAATTTAAAATTTTTTCATTTATTTTTTGTTTTTGCATTTTCTGGCGTTTCTAGAGGTCTTAGACGATTTTAGACGTTATTTTCGAATCCTCACATTTCAGGCCTTGATCTTAGCTATCTCTGTCAAAACTCAACCGATTTTGAATCAGAATACCGTTTAATTCAATAATTTTCATTTATATCGACTCTGCATCAAAATAATCTTGATTTCGTCAATTTAAAATTTTTTCATTTATTTTTTGTTTTTGCATTTTCTGGCGTTTCTAGAGGTCTTAGAGGATTTTAGACCTTATTTTCGAATCCTCACATTTCGGGCCTTGATCTTAGCTATCTCTGTCAAAACTCAACCGATTTTGAATCGGAATACCATTTAATTCAATAATTTTCATTTATATCGACTCTGCATCAAAATAATCTTGATTTCGTCAATTTAAAATTTTTTCATTTATTTTTTGTTTTTGCATTTTCTGGCGTTTCTAGAGGTCTTAGAGGATTTTAGACGTTATTTTCGAATCCTCACATTTCGGGCCTTGATCTTAGCTATCTCTATCAAAACTCAACCGATTTTGAATCGGAATACCATTTAATTCAATAATTTTCATTTATATCGACTCTGCATCAAAATAATCTTGATTTCGTCAATTTAAAATTTTTTCATTTATTTTTTGTTTTTGCATTTTCTGGCGTTTCTAGAGGTCTTAGAGGTTTTTAGACGTTATTTTCGAATCCTCACATTTCGGGCCTTGATCTTAGCTATCTCTGTCAAAACTCAACCGATTTTGAATCGGAATACCATTTAATTCAATAATTTTCATTTATATCGACTCTGCATCAAAATAATCTTGATTTCGTCAATTTAAAATTTTTTCATTTATTTTTTGTTTTTGCATTTTCTGGCGTTTCTAGAGGTCTTAGAGGATTTTAGACGTTATTTTCGAATCCTCACATTTCGGGCCTTGATCTTAGCTATCTCTATCAAAACTCAACCGATTTTGAATCGGAATACCATTTAATTCAATAATTTTCATTTATATCGACTCTGCATCAAAATAATCTTGATTTCGTCAATTTAAAATTTTTTCATTTATTTTTTGTTTTTGCATTTTCTGGCGTTTCTAGAGGTCTTAGACGATTTTAGACGTTATTTTCGAATCCTCACATTTCGGGCCTTGATTTTAGCTATCTCTGTCAAAACTCAACCGATTTTGAATCGGAATACCATTTAATTCAATAATTTTCATTTATATCGACTCTGCATCAAAATAATCTTGATTTCGTCAATTTAAAATTTTTTCATTTATTTTTTGTTTTTGCATTTTCTGGCGTTTCTAGAGGTCTTAGAGGATTTTAGACGTTATTTTCGAATCCTCACATTTCGGGCCTTGATCTTAGCTATCTCTGTCAAAACTCAACCGATTTTGAATCGGAATACCATTTAATTCAATAATTTTCATTTATATCGACTCTGCATCAAAATAATCTTGATTTCGTCAATTTAAAATTTTTTCATTTATTTTTTGTTTTTGCATTTTCTGGCGTTTCTAGAGGTCTTAGAGGATTTTAGACGTTATTTTCGAATCCTCACATTTCGGGCCTTGATCTTAGCTATCTCTGTCAAAACTCAACCGATTTTGAATCGGAATACCATTTAATTCAATAATTTTCATTTATATCGACTCTGCATCAAAATAATCTTGATTTCGTCAATTTAAAATTTTTTCATTTATTTTTTGTTTTTGCATTTTCTGGCGTTTCTAGAGGTCTTAGAGGATTTTAGACGTTATTTTCGAATCCTCACATTTCGGGCCTTGATCTTAGCTATCTCTGTCAAAACTCAACCGATTTTGAATCGGAATACCATTTAATTCAATAATTTTCATTTATATCGACTCTGCATCAAAATAATCTTGATTTCGTCAATTTAAAATTTTTTCATTTATTTTTTGTTTTTGCATTTTCTGGCGTTTCTAGAGGTCTTAGACGATTTTAGACGTTATTTTCGAATCCTCACATTTCGGGCCTTGATCTTAGCTATCTCTGTCAAAACTCAACCGATTTTGAATCGGAATACCATTTAATTCAATAATTTTCATTTATATCGACTCTGCATCAAAATAATCTTGATTTCGTCAATTTAAAATTTTTTCATTTATTTTTTGTTTTTGCATTTTCTGGCGTTTCTAGAGGTCTTAGAGGATTTTAGACGTTATTTTCGAATCCTCACATTTCGGGCCTTGATCTTAGCTATCTCTGTCAAAACTCAACCGATTTTGAATCGGAATACCATTTAATTCAATAATTTTCATTTATATCGACTCTGCATCAAAATAATCTTGATTTCGTCAATTTAAAATTTTTTCATTTATTTTTTGTTTTTGCATTTTCTGGCGTTTCTAGAGGTCTTAGAGGATTTTAGACGTTATTTTCGAATCCTCACATTTCGGGCCTTGATCTTAGCTATCTCTGTCAAAACTCAACCGATTTTGAATCGGAATACCATTTAATTCAATAATTTTCATTTATATCGACTCTGCATCAAAATAATCTTGATTTCGTCAATTTAAAATTTTTTCATTTATTTTTTGTTTTTGCATTTTCTGGCGTTTCTAGAGGTCTTAGAGGATTTTAGACGTTATTTTCGAATCCTCACATTTCGGGCCTTGATCTTAGCTATCTCTGTCAAAACTCAACCGATTTTGAATCGGAATACCATTTAATTCAATAATTTTCATTTATATCGACTCTGCATCAAAATAATCTTGATTTCGTCAATTTAAAATTTTTTCATTTATTTTTTGTTTTTGCATTTTCTGGCGTTTCTAGAGGTCTTAGACGATTTTAGACGTTATTTTCGAATCCTCACATTTCGGGCCTTGATCTTAGCTATCTCTGTCAAAACTCAACCGATTTTGAATCGGAATACCATTTAATTCAATAATTTTCATTTATATCGACTCTGCATCAAAATAATCTTGATTTCGTCAATTTAAAATTTTTTCATTTATTTTTTGTTTTTGCATTTTCTGGCGTTTCTAGAGGTCTTAGACGATTTTAGACGTTATTTTCGAATCCTCACATTTCGGGCCTTGATCTTAGCTATCTCTGTCAAAACTCAACCGATTTTGAATCGGAATACCATTTAATTCAATAATTTTCATTTATATCGACTCTGCATCAAAATAATCTTGATTTCGTCAATTTAAAATTTTTTCATTTATTTTTTGTTTTTGCATTTTCTGGCGTTTCTAGAGGTCTTAGAGGATTTTAGACGTTATTTTCGAATCCTCACATTTCGGGCCTTGATCTTAGCTATCTCTGTCAAAACTCAACCGATTTTGAATCGGAATACCATTTAATTCAATAATTTTCATTTATATCGACTCTGCATCAAAATAATCTTGATTTCGTCAATTTAAAATTTTTTCATTTATTTTTTGTTTTTGCATTTTCTGGCGTTTCTAGAGGTCTTAGAGGATTTTAGACGTTATTTTCGAATCCTCACATTTCGGGCCTTGATCTTAGCTATCTCTGTCAAAACTCAACCGATTTTGAATCGGAATACCATTTAATTCAATAATTTTCATTTATATCGACTCTGCATCAAAATAATCTTGATTTCGTCAATTTAAAATTTTTTCATTTATTTTTTGTTTTTGCATTTTCTGGCGTTTCTAGAGGTCTTAGAGGATTTTAGACGTTATTTTCGAATCCTCACATTTCGGGCCTTGATCTTAGCTATCTCTGTCAAAACTCAACCGATTTTGAATCGGAATACCATTTAATTCAATAATTTTCATTTATATCGACTCTGCATCAAAATAATCTTGATTTCGTCAATTTAAAATTTTTTCATTTATTTTTTGTTTTTGCATTTTCTGGCGTTTCTAGAGGTCTTAGAGGATTTTAGACGTTATTTTCGAATCCTCACATTTCGGGCCTTGATCTTAGCTATCTCTGTCAAAACTCAACCGATTTTGAATCGGAATACCATTTAATTCAATAATTTTCATTTATATCGACTCTGCATCAAAATAATCTTGATTTCGTCAATTTAAAATTTTTTCATTTATTTTTTGTTTTTGCATTTTCTGGCGTTTCTAGAGGTCTTAGACGATTTTAGACGTTATTTTCGAATCCTCACATTTCAGGCCTTGATCTTAGCTATCTCTGTCAAAACTCAACCGATTTTGAATCGGAATACCATTTAATTCAATAATTTTCATTTATATCGACTCTGCATCAAAATAATCTTGATTTCGTCAATTTAAAATTTTTTCATTTATTTTTTGTTTTTGCATTTTCTGGCGTTTCTAGAGGTCTTAGACGATTTTAGACGTTATTTTCGAATCCTCACATTTCAGGCCTTGATCTTAGCTATCTCTGTCAAAACTCAACCGATTTTGAATCGGAATACCATTTAATTCAATAATTTTCATTTATATCGACTCTGCATCAAAATAATCTTGATTTCGTCAATTTAAAATTTTTTCATTTATTTTTTGTTTTTGCATTTTCTGGCGTTTCTAGAGGTCTTAGACGATTTTAGACGTTATTTTCGAATCCTCACATTTCGGGCCTTGATCTTAGCTATCTCTGTCAAAACTCAACCGATTTTGAATCGGAATACCATTTAATTCAATAATTTTCATTTATATCGACTCTGCATCAAAATAATCTTGATTTCGTCAATTTAAAATTTTTTCATTTATTTTTTGTTTTTGCATTTTCTGGCGTTTCTAGAGGTCTTAGACGATTTTAGACGTTATTTTCGAATCCTCACATTTCAGGCCTTGATCTTAGCTATCTCTGTCAAAACTCAACCGTTTTGAATATTTTGAATCGGACATACCATTTAATTCAATAATTTTCATTTATATCGACTCTGCATCAAAATAATCTTGATTTCGTCAATTTAAAATTTTTTCATTTATTTTTTGTTTTTGCATTTTCTGGCGTTTCTAGAGGTCTTAGACGATTTTAGACGTTATTTTCGAATCCTCACATTTCGGGCCTTGATCTTAGCTATCTCTGTCAAAACTCAACCGATTTTGAATCGGAATACCATTTAATTCAATAATTTTCATTTATATCGACTCTGCATCAAAATAATCTTGATTTCGTCAATTTAAAATTTTTTCATTTATTTTTTGTTTTTGCATTTTCTGGCGTTTCTAGAGGTCTTAGACGATTTTAGACGTTATTTTCGAATCCTCACATTTCAGGCCTTGATCTTAGCTATCTCTGTCAAAACTCAACCGATTTTGAATCAGAATACCATTTAATTCAATAATTTTCATTTATATCGACTCTGCATCAAAATAATCTTGATTTCGTCAATTTAAAATTTTTTCATTTATTTTTTGTTTTTGCATTTTCTGGCGTTTCTAGAGGTCTTAGACGATTTTAGACGTTATTTTCGAATCCTCACATTTCAGGCCTTGATCTTAGCTATCTCTGTCAAAACTCAACCGATTTTGAATCGGAATACCATTTAATTCAATAATTTTCATTTATATCGACTCTGCATCAAAATAATCTTGATTTCGTCAATTTAAAATTTTTTCATTTATTTTTTGTTTTTGCATTTTCTGGCGTTTCTAGAGGTCTTAGACGATTTTAGACGTTATTTTCGAATCCTCACATTTCAGGCCTTGATCTTAGCTATCTCTGTCAAAACTCAACCGATTTTGAATCAGAATACCATTTAATTCAATAATTTTCATTTATATCGACTCTGCATCAAAATAATCTTGATTTCGTCAATTTAAAATTTTTTCATTTATTTTTTGTTTTTGCATTTTCTGGCGTTTCTAGAGGTCTTAGACGATTTTAGACGTTATTTTCGAATCCTCACATTTCAGGCCTTGATCTTAGCTATCTCTGTCAAAACTCAACCGATTTTGAATCGGAATACCATTTAATTCAATAATTTTCATTTATATCGACTCTGCATCAAAATAATCTTGATTTCGTCAATTTAAAATTTTTTCATTTATTTTTTGTTTTTGCATTTTCTGGCGTTTCTAGAGGTCTTAGACGATTTTAGACGTTATTTTCGAATCCTCACATTTCAGGCCTTGATCTTAGCTATCTCTGTCAAAACTCAACCGATTTTGAATCAGAATACCATTTAATTCAATAATTTTCATTTATATCGACTCTGCATCAAAATAATCTTGATTTCGTCAATTTAAAATTTTTTCATTTATTTTTTGTTTTTGCATTTTCTGGCGTTTCTAGAGGTCTTAGACGATTTTAGACGTTATTTTCGAATCCTCACATTTCAGGCCTTGATCTTAGCTATCTCTGTCAAAACTCAACCGATTTTGAATCGGAATACCATTTAATTCAATAATTTTCATTTATATCGACTCTGCATCAAAATAATCTTGATTTCGTCAATTTAAAATTTTTTCATTTATTTTTTGTTTTTGCATTTTCTGGCGTTTCTAGAGGTCTTAGACGATTTTAGACGTTATTTTCGAATCCTCACATTTCAGGCCTTGATCTTAGCTATCTCTGTCAAAACTCAACCGATTTTGAATCGGAATACCATTTAATTCAATAATTTTCATTTATATCGACTCTGCATCAAAATAATCTTGATTTCGTCAATTTAAAATTTTTTCATTTATTTTTTGTTTTTGCATTTTCTGGCGTTTCTAGAGGTCTTAGACGATTTTAGACGTTATTTTCGAATCCTCACATTTCAGGCCTTGATCTTAGCTATCTCTGTCAAAACTCAACCGATTTTGAATCAGAATACCATTTAATTCAATAATTTTCATTTATATCGACTCTGCATCAAAATAATCTTGATTTCGTCAATTTAAAATTTTTTCATTTATTTTTTGTTTTTGCATTTTCTGGCGTTTCTAGAGGTCTTAGACGATTTTAGACGTTATTTTCGAATCCTCACATTTCAGGCCTTGATCTTAGCTATCTCTGTCAAAACTCAACCGATTTTGAATCGGAATACCATTTAATTCAATAATTTTCATTTATATCGACTCTGCATCAAAATAATCTTGATTTCGTCAATTTAAAATTTTTTCATTTATTTTTTGTTTTTGCATTTTCTGGCGTTTCTAGAGGTCTTAGACGATTTTAGACGTTATTTTCGAATCCTCACATTTCAGGCCTTGATCTTAGCTATCTCTGTCAAAACTCAACCGATTTTGAATCGGAATACCATTTAATTCAATAATTTTCATTTATATCGACTCTGCATCAAAATAATCTTGATTTCGTCAATTTAAAATTTTTTCATTTATTTTTTGTTTTTGCATTTTCTGGCGTTTCTAGAGGTCTTAGACGATTTTAGACGTTATTTTCGAATCCTCACATTTCAGGCCTTGATCTTAGCTATCTCTGTCAAAACTCAACCGATTTTGAATCGGAATACCATTTAATTCAATAATTTTCATTTATATCGACTCTGCATCAAAATAATCTTGATTTCGTCAATTTAAAATTTTTTCATTTATTTTTTGTTTTTGCATTTTCTGGCGTTTCTAGAGGTCTTAGACGATTTTAGACGTTATTTTCGAATCCTCACATTTCAGGCCTTGATCTTAGCTATCTCTGTCAAAACTCAACCGATTTTGAATCGGAATACCATTTAATTCAATAATTTTCATTTATATCGACTCTGCATCAAAATAATCTTGATTTCGTCAATTTAAAATTTTTTCATTTATTTTTTGTTTTTGCATTTTCTGGCGTTTCTAGAGGTCTTAGACGATTTTAGACGTTATTTTCGAATCCTCACATTTCAGGCCTTGATCTTAGCTATCTCTGTCAAAACTCAACCGATTTTGAATCAGAATACCATTTAATTCAATAATTTTCATTTATATCGACTCTGCATCAAAATAATCTTGATTTCGTCAATTTAAAATTTTTTCATTTATTTTTTGTTTTTGCATTTTCTGGCGTTTCTAGAGGTCTTAGACGATTTTAGACGTTATTTTCGAATCCTCACATTTCAGGCCTTGATCTTAGCTATCTCTGTCAAAACTCAACCGATTTTGAATCGGAATACCATTTAATTCAATAATTTTCATTTATATCGACTCTGCATCAAAATAATCTTGATTTCGTCAATTTAAAATTTTTTCATTTATTTTTTGTTTTTGCATTTTCTGGCGTTTCTAGAGGTCTTAGACGATTTTAGACGTTATTTTCGAATCCTCACATTTCAGGCCTTGATCTTAGCTATCTCTGTCAAAACTCAACCGATTTTGAATCAGAATACCATTTAGTTCAATAATTTTCATTTATATCGACTCTGCATCAAAATAATCTTGATTTCGTCAATTTAAAATTTTTTCATTTATTTTTTGTTTTTGCATTTTCTGGCGTTTCTAGAGGTCTTAGACGATTTTAGACGTTATTTTCGAATCCTCACATTTCAGGCCTTGATCTTAGCTATCTCTGTCAAAACTCAACCGATTTTGAATCGGAATACCATTTAATTCAATAATTTTCATTTATATCGACTCTGCATCAAAATAATCTTGATTTCGTCAATTTAAAATTTTTTCATTTATTTTTTGTTTTTGCATTTTCTGGCGTTTCTAGAGGTCTTAGACGATTTTAGACGTTATTTTCGAATCCTCACATTTCAGGCCTTGATCTTAGCTATCTCTGTCAAAACTCAACCGATTTTGAATCAGAATACCATTTAATTCAATAATTTTCATTTATATCGACTCTGCATCAAAATAATCTTGATTTCGTCAATTTAAAATTTTTTCATTTATTTTTTGTTTTTGCATTTTCTGGCGTTTCTAGAGGTCTTAGACGACTTTAGACGTTATTTTCGAATCCTCACATTTCAGGCCTTGATCTTAGCTATCTCTGTCAAAACTCAACCGATTTTGAATCAGAATACCATTTAATTCAATAATTTTCATTTATATCGACTCTGCATCAAAATAATCTTGATTTCGTCAATTTAAAATTTTTTCATTTATTTTTTGTTTTTGCATTTTCTGGCGTTTCTAGAGGTCTTAGACGATTTTAGACGTTATTTTCGAATCCTCACATTTCAGGCCTTGATCTTAGCTATCTCTGTCAAAACTCAACCGATTTTGAATCGGAATACCATTTAATTCAATAATTTTCATTTATATCGACTCTGCATCAAAATAATCTTGATTTCGTCCATTTAAAATTTTTTTCATTTATTTTTTGTTTTTGCATTTTCTGGCGTTTCTAGAGGTCTTAGACGATTTTAGACGTTATTTTCGAATCCTCACATTTCAGGCCTTGATCTTAGCTATCTCTGTCAAAACTCAACCGATTTTGAATCAGAATACCATTTAATTCAATAATTTTCATTTATATCGACTCTGCATCAAAATAATCTTGATTTCGTCAATTTAAAATTTTTTCATTTATTTTTTGTTTTTGCATTTTCTGGCGTTTCTAGAGGTCTTAGACGATTTTAGACGTTATTTTCGAATCCTCACATTTCAGGCCTTGATCTTAGCTATCTCTGTCAAAACTCAACCGATTTTGAATCGGAATACCATTTAATTCAATAATTTTCATTTATATCGACTCTGCATCAAAATAATCTTGATTTCGTCAATTTAAAATTTTTTCATTTATTTTTTGTTTTTGCATTTTCTGGCGTTTCTAGAGGTCTTAGACGATTTTAGACGTTATTTTCGAATCCTCACATTTCAGGCCTTGATCTTAGCTATCTCTGTCAAAACTCAACCGATTTTGAATCGGAATACCATTTAATTCAATAATTTTCATTTATATCGACTCTGCATCAAAATAATCTTGATTTCGTCAATTTAAAATTTTTTCATTTATTTTTTGTTTTTGCATTTTCTGGCGTTTCTAGAGGTCTTAGACGATTTTAGACGTTATTTTCGAATCCTCACATTTCAGGCCTTGATCTTAGCTATCTCTGTCAAAACTCAACCGATTTTGAATCAGAATACCATTTAATTCAATAATTTTCATTTATATCGACTCTGCATCAAAATAATCTTGATTTCGTCAATTTAAAATTTTTTCATTTATTTTTTGTTTTTGCATTTTCTGGCGTTTCTAGAGGTCTTAGACGATTTTAGACGTTATTTTCGAATCCTCACATTTCAGGCCTTGATCTTAGCTATCTCTGTCAAAACTCAACCGATTTTGAATCGGAATACCATTTAATTCAATAATTTTCATTTATATCGACTCTGCATCAAAATAATCTTGATTTCGTCAATTTAAAATTTTTTCATTTATTTTTTGTTTTTGCATTTTCTGGCGTTTCTAGAGGTCTTAGACGATTTTAGACGTTATTTTCGAATCCTCACATTTCAGGCCTTGATCTTAGCTATCTCTGTCAAAACTCAACCGATTTTGAATCGGAATACCATTTAATTCAATAATTTTCATTTATATCGACTCTGCATCAAAATAATCTTGATTTCGTCAATTTAAAATTTTTTCATTTATTTTTTGTTTTTGCATTTTCTGGCGTTTCTAGAGGTCTTAGACGATTTTAGACGTTATTTTCGAATCCTCACATTTCAGGCCTTGATCTTAGCTATCTCTGTCAAAACTCAACCGATTTTGAATCAGAATACCATTTAATTCAATAATTTTCATTTATATCGACTCTGCATCAAAATAATCTTGATTTCGTCAATTTAAAATTTTTTCATTTATTTTTTGTTTTTGCATTTTCTGGCGTTTCTAGAGGTCTTAGACGATTTTAGACGTTATTTTCGAATCCTCACATTTCAGGCCTTGATCTTAGCTATCTCTGTCAAAACTCAACCGATTTTGAATCAGAATACCATTTAATTCAATAATTTTCATTTATATCGACTCTGCATCAAAATAATCTTGATTTCGTCAATTTAAAATTTTTTCATTTATTTTTTGTTTTTGCATTTTCTGGCGTTTCTAGAGGTCTTAGACGATTTTAGACGTTATTTTCGAATCCTCACATTTCAGGCCTTGATCTTAGCTATCTCTGTCAAAACTCAACCGATTTTGAATCGGAATACCATTTAATTCAATAATTTTCATTTATATCGACTCTGCATCAAAATAATCTTGATTTCGTCAATTTAAAATTTTTTCATTTATTTTTTGTTTTTGCATTTTCTGGCGTTTCTAGAGGTCTTAGACGATTTTAGACGTTATTTTCGAATCCTCACATTTCAGGCCTTGATCTTAGCTATCTCTGTCAAAACTCAACCGATTTTGAATCGGAATACCATTTAATTCAATAATTTTCATTTATATCGACTCTGCATCAAAATAATCTTGATTTCGTCAATTTAAAATTTTTTCATTTATTTTTTGTTTTTGCATTTTCTGGCGTTTCTAGAGGTCTTAGACGATTTTAGACGTTATTTTCGAATCCTCACATTTCAGGCCTTGATCTTAGCTATCTCTGTCAAAACTCAACCGATTTTGAATCGGAATACCATTTAATTCAATAATTTTCATTTATATCGACTCTGCATCAAAATAATCTTGATTTCGTCAATTTAAAATTTTTTCATTTATTTTTTGTTTTTGCATTTTCTGGCGTTTCTAGAGGTCTTAGACGATTTTAGACGTTATTTTCGAATCCTCACATTTCAGGCCTTGATCTTAGCTATCTCTGTCAAAACTCAACCGATTTTGAATCAGAATACCATTTAATTCAATAATTTTCATTTATATCGACTCTGCATCAAAATAATCTTGATTTCGTCAATTTAAAATTTTTTCATTTATTTTTTGTTTTTGCATTTTCTGGCGTTTCTAGAGGTCTTAGACGATTTTAGACGTTATTTTCGAATCCTCACATTTCAGGCCTTGATCTTAGCTATCTCTGTCAAAACTCAACCGATTTTGAATCGGAATACCATTTAATTCAATAATTTTCATTTATATCGACTCTGCATCAAAATAATCTTGATTTCGTCAATTTAAAATTTTTTCATTTAATTTTTTGTTTTTGCATTTTCTGGCGTTTCTAGAGGTCTTAGACGATTTTAGACGTTATTTTCGAATCCTCACATTTCGGGCCTTGATCTTAGCTATCTCTGTCAAAACTCAACCGATTTTGAATCGGAATACCATTTAATTCAATAATTTTCATTTATATCGACTCTGCATCAAAATAATCTTGATTTCGTCAATTTAAAATTTTTTCATTTATTTTTTGTTTTTGCATTTTCTGGCGTTTCTAGAGGTCTTAGACGATTTTAGACGTTATTTTCGAATCCTCACATTTCAGGCCTTGATCTTAGCTATCTCTGTCAAAACTCAACCGATTTTGAATCGGAATACCATTTAATTCAATAATTTTCATTTATATCGACTCTGCATCAAAATAATCTTGATTTCGTCAATTTAAAATTTTTTCATTTATTTTTTGTTTTTGCATTTTCTGGCGTTTCTAGAGGTCTTAGACGATTTTAGACGTTATTTTCGAATCCTCACATTTCGGGCCTTGATCTTAGCTATCTCTGTCAAAACTCAACCGATTTTGAATCAGAATACCATTTAATTCAATAATTTTCATTTATATCGACTCTGCATCAAAATAATCTTGATTTCGTCAATTTAAAATTTTTTCATTTATTTTTTGTTTTTGCATTTTCTGGCGTTTCTAGAGGTCTTAGACGATTTTAGACGTTATTTTCGAATCCTCACATTTCAGGCCTTGATCTTAGCTATCTCTGTCAAAACTCAACCGATTTTGAATCGGAATACCATTTAATTCAATAATTTTCATTTATATCGACTCTGCATCAAAATAATCTTGATTTCGTCAATTTAAAATTTTTTCATTTATTTTTTGTTTTTGCATTTTCTGGCGTTTCTAGAGGTCTTAGACGATTTTAGACGTTATTTTCGAATCCTCACATTTCAGGCCTTGATCTTAGCTATCTCTGTCAAAACTCAACCGATTTTGAATCGGAATACCATTTAATTCAATAATTTTCATTTATATCGACTCTGCATCAAAATAATCTTGATTTCGTCAATTTAAAATTTTTTCATTTATTTTTTGTTTTTGCATTTTCTGGCGTTTCTAGAGGTCTTAGACGATTTTAGACGTTATTTTCGAATCCTCACATTTCGGGCCTTGATCTTAGCTATCTCTGTCAAAACTCAACCGATTTTGAATCGGAATACCATTTAATTCAATAATTTTCATTTATATCGACTCTGCATCAAAATAATCTTGATTTCGTCAATTTAAAATTTTTTCATTTATTTTTTGTTTTTGCATTTTCTGGCGTTTCTAGAGGTCTTAGACGATTTTAGACGTTATTTTCGAATCCTCACATTTCAGGCCTTGATCTTAGCTATCTCTGTCAAAACTCAACCGATTTTGAATCGGAATACCATTTAATTCAATAATTTTCATTTATATCGACTCTGCATCAAAATAATCTTGATTTCGTCAATTTAAAATTTTTTCATTTAATTTTTTGTTTTTGCATTTTCTGGCGTTTCTAGAGGTCTTAGACGATTTTAGACGTTATTTTCGAATCCTCACATTTCAGGCCTTGATCTTAGCTATCTCTGTCAAAACTCAACCGATTTTGAATCGGAATACCATTTAATTCAATAATTTTCATTTATATCGACTCTGCATCAAAATAATCTTGATTTCGTCAATTTAAAATTTTTTCATTTATTTTTTGTTTTTGCATTTTCTGGCGTTTCTAGAGGTCTTAGACGATTTTAGACGTTATTTTCGAATCCTCACATTTCAGGCCTTGATCTTAGCTATCTCTGTCAAAACTCAACCGATTTTGAATCGGAATACCATTTAATTCAATAATTTTCATTTATATCGACTCTGCATCAAAATAATCTTGATTTCGTCAATTTAAAATTTTTTCATTTATTTTTTGTTTTTGCATTTTCTGGCGTTTCTAGAGGTCTTAGACGATTTTAGACGTTATTTTCGAATCCTCACATTTCGGGCCTTGATCTTAGCTATCTCTGTCAAAACTCAACCGATTTTGAATCGGAATACCATTTAATTCAATAATTTTCATTTATATCGACTCTGCATCAAAATAATCTTGATTTCGTCAATTTAAAATTTTTTCATTTATTTTTTGTTTTTGCATTTTCTGGCGTTTCTAGAGGTCTTAGACGATTTTAGACGTTATTTTCGAATCCTCACATTTCAGGCCTTGATCTTAGCTATCTCTGTCAAAACTCAACCGATTTTGAATCGGAATACCATTTAATTCAATAATTTTCATTTATATCGACTCTGCATCAAAATAATCTTGATTTCGTCAATTTAAAATTTTTTCATTTATTTTTTGTTTTTGCATTTTCTGGCGTTTCTAGAGGTCTTAGACGATTTTAGACGTTATTTTCGAATCCTCACATTTCAGGCCTTGATCTTAGCTATCTCTGTCAAAACTCAACCGATTTTGAATCGGAATACCATTTAATTCAATAATTTTCATTTTTATCGACTCTGCATCAAAATAATCTTGATTTCGTCAATTTAAAATTTTTTCATTTATTTTTTGTTTTTGCATTTTCTGGCGTTTCTAGAGGTCTTAGAGGATTTTAGACGTTATTTTCGAATCCTCACATTTCGGGCCTTGATCTTAGCTATCTCTGTCAAAACTCAACCGATTTTGAATCGGAATACCATTTAATTCAATAATTTTCATTTATATCGACTCTGCATCAAAATAATCTTGATTTCGTCAATTTAAAATTTTTTCATTTATTTTTTGTTTTTGCATTTTCTGGCGTTTCTAGAGGTCTTAGACGATTTTAGACGTTATTTTCGAATCCTCACATTTCAGGCCTTGATCTTAGCTATCTCTGTCAAAACTCAACCGATTTTGAATCGGAATACCATTTAATTCAATAATTTTCATTTTTATCGACTCTGCATCAAAATAATCTTGATTTCGTCAATTTAAAATTTTTTCATTTATTTTTTGTTTTTGCATTTTCTGGCGTTTCTAGAGGTCTTAGAGGATTTTAGACGTTATTTTCGAATCCTCACATTTCGGGCCTTGATCTTAGCTATCTCTGTCAAAACTCAACCGATTTTGAATCGGAATACCATTTAATTCAATAATTTTCATTTATATCGACTCTGCATCAAAATAATCTTGATTTCGTCAATTTAAAATTTTTTCATTTATTTTTTGTTTTTGCATTTTCTGGCGTTTCTAGAGGTCTTAGAGGATTTTAGACGTTATTTTCGAATCCTCACATTTCGGGCCTTGATCTTAGCTATCTCTGTCAAAACTCAACCGATTTTGAATCGGAATACCATTTAATTCAATAATTTTCATTTATATCGACTCTGCATCAAAATAATCTTGATTTCGTCAATTTAAAATTTTTTCATTTATTTTTTGTTTTTGCATTTTCTGGCGTTTCTAGAGGTCTTAGAGGATTTTAGACGTTATTTTCGAATCCTCACATTTCGGACCTTGATCTTAGCTATCTCTGTCAAAACTCAACCGATTTTGAATCGGAATACCATTTAATTCAATAATTTTCATTTATATCGACTCTGCATCAAAATAATCTTGATTTCGTCAATTTAAAATTTTTTCATTTATTTTTTGTTTTTGCATTTTCTGGCGTTTCTAGAGGTCTTAGAGGATTTTAGACGTTATTTTCGAATCCTCACATTTCGGGCCTTGATCTTAGCTATCTCTGTCAAAACTCAACCGATTTTGAATCGGAATACCATTTAATTCAATAATTTTCATTTATATCGACTCTGCATCAAAATAATCTTGATTTCGTCAATTTAAAATTTTTTCATTTATTTTTTGTTTTTGCATTTTCTGGCGTTTCTAGAGGTCTTAGAGGATTTTAGACGTTATTTTCGAATCCTCACATTTCGGGCCTTGATCTTAGCTATCTCTGTCAAAACTCAACCGATTTTGAATCGGAATACCATTTAATTCAATAATTTTCATTTATATCGACTCTGCATCAAAATAATCTTGATTTCGTCAATTTAAAATTTTTTCATTTATTTTTTGTTTTTGCATTTTCTGGCGTTTCTAGAGGTCTTAGAGGATTTTAGACGTTATTTTCGAATCCTCACATTTCGGGCCTTGATCTTAGCTATCTCTGTCAAAACTCAACCGATTTTGAATCGGAATACCATTTAATTCAATAATTTTCATTTATATCGACTCTGCATCAAAATAATCTTGATTTCGTCAATTTAAAATTTTTTCATTTATTTTTTGTTTTTGCATTTTCTGGCGTTTCTAGAGGTCTTAGAGGATTTTAGACGTTATTTTCGAATCCTCACATTTCGGGCCTTGATCTTAGCTATCTCTGTCAAAACTCAACCGATTTTGAATCGGAATACCATTTAATTCAATAATTTTCATTTATATCGACTCTGCATCAAAATAATCTTGATTTCGTCAATTTAAAATTTTTTCATTTATTTTTTGTTTTTGCATTTTCTGGCGTTTCTAGAGGTCTTAGAGGATTTTAGACGTTATTTTCGAATCCTCACATTTCGGGCCTTGATCTTAGCTATCTCTGTCAAAACTCAACCGATTTTGAATCGGAATACCATTTAATTCAATAATTTTCATTTATATCGACTCTGCATCAAAATAATCTTGATTTCGTCAATTTAAAATTTTTTCATTTATTTTTTTTTTTTGCATTTTCTGGCGTTTCTAGAGGTCTTAGAGGATTTTAGACGTTATTTTCGAATCCTCACATTTCGGGCCTTGATCTTAGCTATCTCTGTCAAAACTCAACCGATTTTGAATCGGAATACCATTTAATTCAATAATTTTCATTTATATCGACTCTGCATCAAAATAATCTTGATTTCGTCAATTTAAAATTTTTTCATTTATTTTTTGTTTTTGCATTTTCTGGCGTTTCTAGAGGTCTTAGAGGATTTTAGACGTTATTTTCGAATCCTCACATTTCGGGCCTTGATCTTAGCTATCTCTGTCAAAACTCAACCGATTTTGAATCGGAATACCATTTAATTCAATAATTTTCATTTATATCGACTCTGCATCAAAATAATCTTGATTTCGTCAATTTAAAATTTTTTCATTTATTTTTTGTTTTTGCATTTTCTGGCGTTTCTAGAGGTCTTAGAGGATTTTAGACGTTATTTTCGAATCCTCACATTTCGGGCCTTGATCTTAGCTATCTCTGTCAAAACTCAACCGATTTTGAATCGGAATACCATTTAATTCAATAATTTTCATTTATATCGACTCTGCATCAAAATAATCTTGATTTCGTCAATTTAAAATTTTTTCATTTATTTTTTGTTTTTGCATTTTCTGGCGTTTCTAGAGGTCTTAGAGGATTTTAGACGTTATTTTCGAATCCTCACATTTCGGGCCTTGATCTTAGCTATCTCTGTCAAAACTCAACCGATTTTGAATCGGAATACCATTTAATTCAATAATTTTCATTTATATCGACTCTGCATCAAAATAATCTTGATTTCGTCAATTTAAAATTTTTTCATTTATTTTTTGTTTTTGCATTTTCTGGCGTTTCTAGAGGTCTTAGAGGATTTTAGACGTTATTTTCGAATCCTCACATTTCGGGCCTTGATCTTAGCTATCTCTGTCAAAACTCAACCGATTTTGAATCGGAATACCATTTAATTCAATAATTTTCATTTATATCGACTCTGCATCAAAATAATCTTGATTTCGTCAATTTAAAATTTTTTCATTTATTTTTTGTTTTTGCATTTTCTGGCGTTTCTAGAGGTCTTAGAGGATTTTAGACGTTATTTTCGAATCCTCACATTTCGGGCCTTGATCTTAGCTATCTCTGTCAAAACTCAACCGATTTTGAATCGGAATACCATTTAATTCAATAATTTTCATTTATATCGACTCTGCATCAAAATAATCTTGATTTCGTCAATTTAAAATTTTTTCATTTATTTTTTGTTTTTGCATTTTCTGGCGTTTCTAGAGGTCTTAGAGGATTTTAGACGTTATTTTCGAATCCTCACATTTCGGGCCTTGATCTTAGCTATCTCTGTCAAAACTCAACCGATTTTGAATCGGAATACCATTTAATTCAATAATTTTCATTTATATCGACTCTGCATCAAAATAATCTTGATTTCGTCAATTTAAAATTTTTTCATTTATTTTTTGTTTTTGCATTTTCTGGCGTTTCTAGAGGTCTTAGAGGATTTTAGACGTTATTTTCGAATCCTCACATTTCGGGCCTTGATCTTAGCTATCTCTGTCAAAACTCAACCGATTTTGAATCCGAATACCATTTAATTCAATAATTTTCATTTATATCGACTCTGCATCAAAATAATCTTGATTTCGTCAATTTAAAATTTTTTCATTTATTTTTTGTTTTTGCATTTTCTGGCGTTTCTAGAGGTCTTAGAGGATTTTAGACGTTATTTTCGAATCCTCACATTTCGGGCCTTGATCTTAGCTATCTCTGTCAAAACTCAACCGATTTTGAATCGGAATACCATTTAATTCAATAATTTTCATTTATATCGACTCTGCATCAAAATAATCTTGATTTCGTCAATTTAAAATTTTTTCATTTATTTTTTGTTTTTGCATTTTCTGGCGTTTCTAGAGGTCTTAGAGGATTTTAGACGTTATTTTCGAATCCTCACATTTCGGGCCTTGATCTTAGCTATCTCTGTCAAAACTCAACCGATTTTGAATCGGAATACCATTTAATTCAATAATTTTCATTTATATCGACTCTGCATCAAAATAATCTTGATTTCGTCAATTTAAAATTTTTTCATTTATTTTTTGTTTTTGCATTTTCTGGCGTTTCTAGAGGTCTTAGAGGATTTTAGACGTTATTTTCGAATCCTCACATTTCGGGCCTTGATCTTAGCTATCTCTGTCAAAACTCAACCGATTTTGAATCGGAATACCATTTAATTCAATAATTTTCATTTATATCGACTCTGCATCAAAATAATCTTGATTTCGTCAATTTAAAATTTTTTCATTTATTTTTTTTTTTTGCATTTTCTGGCGTTTCTAGAGGTCTTAGAGGATTTTAGACGTTATTTTCGAATCCTCACATTTCGGGCCTTGATCTTAGCTATCTCTGTCAAAACTCAACCGATTTTGAATCGGAATACCATTTAATTCAATAATTTTCATTTATATCGACTCTGCATCAAAATAATCTTGATTTCGTCAATTTAAAATTTTTTCATTTATTTTTTGTTTTTGCATTTTCTGGCGTTTCTAGAGGTCTTAGAGGATTTTAGACGTTATTTTCGAATCCTCACATTTCGGGCCTTGATCTTAGCTATCTCTGTCAAAACTCAACCGATTTTGAATCGGAATACCATTTAATTCAATAATTTTCATTTATATCGACTCTGCATCAAAATAATCTTGATTTCGTCAATTTAAAATTTTTTCATTTATTTTTTGTTTTTGCATTTTCTGGCGTTTCTAGAGGTCTTAGAGGATTTTAGACGTTATTTTCGAATCCTCACATTTCGGGCCTTGATCTTAGCTATCTCTGTCAAAACTCAACCGATTTTGAATCGGAATACCATTTAATTCAATAATTTTCATTTATATCGACTCTGCATCAAAATAATCTTGATTTCGTCAATTTAAAATTTTTTCATTTATTTTTTGTTTTTGCATTTTCTGGCGTTTCTAGAGGTCTTAGAGGATTTTAGACGTTATTTTCGAATCCTCACATTTCGGGCCTTGATCTTAGCTATCTCTGTCAAAACTCAACCGATTTTGAATCGGAATACCATTTAATTCAATAATTTTCATTTATATCGACTCTGCATCAAAATAATCTTGATTTCGTCAATTTAAAATTTTTTCATTTATTTTTTGTTTTTGCATTTTCTGGCGTTTCTAGAGGTCTTAGAGGATTTTAGACGTTATTTTCGAATCCTCACATTTCGGGCCTTGATCTTAGCTATCTCTGTCAAAACTCAACCGATTTTGAATCGGAATACCATTTAATTCAATAATTTTCATTTATATCGACTCTGCATCAAAATAATCTTGATTTCGTCAATTTAAAATTTTTTCATTTATTTTTTGTTTTTGCATTTTCTGGCGTTTCTAGAGGTCTTAGAGGATTTTAGACGTTATTTTCGAATCCTCACATTTCGGGCCTTGATCTTAGCTATCTCTGTCAAAACTCAACCGATTTTGAATCGGAATACCATTTAATTCAATAATTTTCATTTATATCGACTCTGCATCAAAATAATCTTGATTTCGTCAATTTAAAATTTTTTCATTTATTTTTTGTTTTTGCATTTTCTGGCGTTTCTAGAGGTCTTAGAGGATTTTAGACGTTATTTTCGAATCCTCACATTTCAGGCCTTGATCTTAGCTATCTCTGTCAAAACTCAACCGATTTTGAATCGGAATACCATTTAATTCAATAATTTTCATTTATATCGACTCTGCATCAAAATAATCTTGATTTCGTCAATTTAAAATTTTTTCATTTATTTTTTGTTTTTGCATTTTCTGGCGTTTCTAGAGGTCTTAGAGGATTTTAGACGTTATTTTCGAATCCTCACATTTCGGGCCTTGATCTTAGCTATCTCTGTCGAAACTCAACCGATTTTGAATCCGAATACCATTTAATTCAATAATTTTCATTTATATCGACTCTGCATCAAAATAATCTTGATTTTGTCAATTTAAAATTTTTTCATTTATTTTTTGTTTTTGCATTTTCTGGCGTTTCTAGAGGTCTTAGACGATTTTAGACGTTATTTTCGAATCCTCACATTTCGGGCCTTGATCTTAGCTATCTCTGTCAAAACTCAACCGATTTTGAATCGGAATACCATTTAATTCAATAATTTTCATTTATATCGACTCTGCATCAAAATAATCTTGATTTCGTCAATTTAAAATTTTTTCATTTATTTTTTGTTTTTGCATTTTCTGGCGTTTCTAGAGGTCTTAGACGATTTTAGACGTTATTTTCGAATCCAACCGATTTTGAATCGGAATACCATTTAATTCAATAATTTTCATTTATATCGACTCTGCATCAAAATAATCTTGATTTCGTCAATTTAAAATTTTTTCATTTATTTTTTGTTTTTGCATTTTCTGGCGTTTCTAGAGGTCTTAGAGGATTTTAGACGTTATTTTCGAATCCTCACATTTCGGGCCTTGATCTTAGCTATCTCTGTCAAAACTCAACCGATTTTGAATCGGAATACCATTTAATTCAATAATTTTCATTTATATCGACTCTGCATCAAAATAATCTTGATTTCGTCAATTTAAAATTTTTTCATTTATTTTTTGTTTTTGCATTTTCTGGCGTTTCTAGAGGTCTTAGAGGATTTTAGACGTTATTTTCGAATCCTCACATTTCGGGCCTTGATCTTAGCTATCTCTGTCAAAACTCAACCGATTTTGAATCGGAATACCATTTAATTCAATAATTTTCATTTATATCGACTCTGCATCAAAATAATCTTGATTTCGTCAATTTAAAATTTTTTCATTTATTTTTTGTTTTTGCATTTTCTGGCGTTTCTAGAGGTCTTAGAGGATTTTAGACGTTATTTTCGAATCCTCACATTTCGGGCCTTGATCTTAGCTATCTCTGTCAAAACTCAACCGATTTTGAATCGGAATACCATTTAATTCAATAATTTTCATTTATATCGACTCTGCATCAAAATAATCTTGATTTCGTCAATTTAAAATTTTTTCATTTATTTTTTGTTTTTGCATTTTCTGGCGTTTCTAGAGGTCTTAGAGGATTTTAGACGTTTTTTTCGAATCCTCACATTTCGGACCTTGATCTTAGCTATCTCTGTCAAAACTCAACCGATTTTGAATCGGAATACCATTTAATTCAATAATTTTCATTTATATCGACTCTGCATCAAAATAATCTTGATTTCGTCAATTTAAAATTTTTTCATTTATTTTTTGTTTTTGCATTTTCTGGCGTTTCTAGAGGTCTTAGAGGATTTTAGACGTTATTTTCGAATCCTCACATTTCGGGCCTTGATCTTAGCTATCTCTGTCAAAACTCAACCGATTTTGAATCGGAATACCATTTAATTCAATAATTTTCATTTATATCGACTCTGCATCAAAATAATCTTGATTTCGTCAATTTAAAATTTTTTCATTTATTTTTTGTTTTTGCATTTTCTGGCGTTTCTAGAGGTCTTAGAGGATTTTAGACGTTATTTTCGAATCCTCACAATTCGGGCCTTGATCTTAGCTATCTCTGTCAAAACTCAACCGATTTTGAATCGGAATACCATTTAATTCAATAATTTTCATTTATATCGACTCTGCATCAAAATAATCTTGATTTCGTCAATTTAAAATTTTTTCATTTATTTTTTGTTTTTGCATTTTCTGGCGTTTCTAGAGGTCTTAGAGGATTTTAGACGTTATTTTCGAATCCTCACATTTCGGGCCTTGATCTTAGCTATCTCTGTCAAAACTCAACCGATTTTGAATCGGAATACCATTTAATTCAATAATTTTCATTTTTATCGACTCTGCATCAAAATAATCTTGATTTCGTCAATTTACAATTTTT
>JAEIGM010000634.1:0-15775 GCA_018903735.1 Drosophila cardini
AAGGAAAAAAACACTTGAGTGTTTATACTGGAATTCCGTGATGAACTTCATTTAATGACAGTATCGTAGAGCAATTCAAAACAAATTTTTATTACAAACTCCCTAAATACTTTCTCTGAATTTTCTATGTTTACATTAAACAAGAAAGAAAAGTACAGTCGAACACGCCCGAGCGTAGAATACTCTCTGCAATTTATTTCCGATCATTTAATAAAATCGGTATCCAAGTATATCAATTGATACTTGCAACAAAACATTTTGAAACAAAAACATCTGATTGTATGTATATGCACACATATACATTTGACATTATAAGTACGCACGCACATATGTATGTGTGTATATGTTATACATACACAATTGGTTGGCACGGCCAGCATTCGCGGGCAGCGCTGCCGCTAGCAAGGAGCGAAAACGTTCGCTCACATGTTTGTATGTTTCTATCTCGCTTGCACACATGCATTGGCATTGCGTTCAATTATCAACTTTCTTACATGTCTAGCTCTTTTGTTTATTGTCCGACTTAGATGCAACTTTCAGGATAGTTTAATATATTTTGTCTTCAAACGAATGTGAAATAACAATACTGTACGATAAGAACATATGCTTTAAAATCGGCATTGAAGTTTGCAAATTATTTTATTTCTTGTGGGAAAAGGGGGCGTGTCAGTCCAAAATTTTTGATGACAATACAATAATGCCGTCTCTAGGAACCTGCGTACCAAAATGGGTGTTCCTAAGTTACTGAGATATTCGCCTAAAACATAAATTTTTTACGAGGTGTCTTCAGTTTTTTGCACATTGTGGGTGAACGGGGCGTGGCATCGAAAAAAAAGATTCTTGTATTGACTGACTTAATATCGAGTCGATAGAGACCAAATTCAAACTTGTAGCTCTTACCATCTCTGAAATCTGTTTGTTCATGCGGACAGACGGACAGACAGACAGACGGACAGACGGACATGGCTATATCGACTCGGCTTGTGATGCTGATCAAGAATATATATACTTTATGGGGTCTGCCACGCCTCCTTCTGCCTGTTACATACTTTTTTTTTTTGCACAAACCCAATATACTCTCTCTTGCAGAGAGTATAAAAAAATAAGAAAGAATGCTATAGTCACCTCGCGACTTTAGGATACGCGTTACTCAGTTTAATTATATTATTAACAATGGGATACGATAATAATAATAGTACAATCGTTTAGGCAATCGACCCTAGTGAGTTTAATTCAGATGGCTTGGGAAACACAGAAAATTTTCATACAAATTCATATTTACAGCGTATTTTTGTCCGATCGTCCCTATGGGAGCTATACGATATAGTCGTCCGACTTGGATGAAACCTGGTCAGCATGTTTATATTATTGACAAATATATTCTGTGTGAGTTTCACTAAGATTGCTTGGCCAGTGCAAAAGTTATTCATATAAATTCATATTTGTAGCGTATTTTTGACCGATTGTCCCTATGGGAGCTATATGATATAGTTGTCCGATTTGGATCAAACTTGGTCATCCCTAGACGTGTACTTTCTGTGTCAATTTGGTTTAGATAGCATTACTAACAAAAAAGTTTTCTATACTAAAACATGCTATTTTTACCTTTGTATGCACATAGAACGCCCTAAAGTGGGCGTGTCATAAAACAAAAGCAAACTTGTACTGCTTGGGCATTTTATCTTTCGTTTGCGACCACTCGGGTCATTCTAGCTCTTATAGTCTCGGAGATCCTTTTGTTCACACAGACGAACAGACGGACGGACGGACATGGCTATATCGACTCGGATATATTGTATTCGTTGCAATGTGTGTAACAGGGAGAAGGAGACATGGCAGACCCCATAAAGTTTATATATTCTTGATCAGCATGACTATCCGAGTCGATATAGCCAAGTCCGTCTGTGTGAACAAAAGGATCTCAGAGACTATAAGAGCTAGAAAGGCCCGAGTGGTCGCAGACGAAAGATAAAATGCCCAAGCAGTACAAGTTTGCTTTTGTTTTTTGACACGCCCACTTTAGGGCGTTCTATGTGCATACAAAGGTAAAAACAGGTAAAAATAGCATGTTTTAGTATAGAAAACTTTTTTGTTAGCAATGCTATCTAAACCAAATTGACACATAAAGTACACGTCTAGGGAGTACATATACTGACCAAGTTTGATCCAAATCGGACAACTATATCGTATAGCTCCCATAGGGACAATCGGTCAAAAATACGCTCCAAATATGAATTTATGTGAATAACTTTTGCACTGGCCAAGCCATCGAAGGGAAACTTACACAGAATATATCTGTCAATAATATAAATATGTTGACCAAGTTTCATTGAAATCGGACAACTATATAGTATAGCTCCCATAGGGACGATCGGTCAAAAATACGCTGTAAATATGATTTTGTATGAACATTTTCTGCGTTTCTCAAGTCATCTGAATTAAAATCAATAGGGTCGATTACCTAAACGATTGTACTATTATTAATATTATTAATAATATATTATATTATTAATAATATATTATATTATTATACTCTCTGCAAGAGAGAGTATATTGGGTTTGTGCAAAAAAAAAAGTATGTAACAGGCAGAAGGAGGCGTGGCCGACCCCATAAAGTATATATATTCTTGATCAGCATCACAAGCCGAGTCGATATAGCCATGTCCGTCTGTCCGTCTGTCTGTCTGTCCGTATGAACAAACAGATTTCGGAGATGGTAAGAGCTACAAGTTTGAATTTGGTCTCTATCGACTCGATATTAAGTCAGTCAATACAAGAATCTTTTTTTTTTCGATGCCACGCCCTGTTCGCCCACAATGAGCAAAAAACTAGACACACCTCGTAAAAAATTGATGTTTTAGGCGAATATCTCAGTAACTATGGCACTTAGGAACACCCATTTTGGTACGCAGGTTCCTAGAGACGGCATAATTGTATGTATAAAATAATTTGCAAACTTCAATGCCAATTTTAAGGCATATGTTCTTATCATACAGTATTGTTATTTCAAATTCATTTGAAGACAAAATATATTAAACTATCCTGAAAGTTGCATCTAAATCGGACAATAAACAAAAGAACTAGACATGTAAGAAAGTTGATAATTGAACGCAATGCCAATGCATGTGTGCAAGCGAGATAGAAACATACAAACATGTGAGCGAACGTTTTCGCTGCTTGCTAACGGCAGCGCTTCCCGCGAATGCTGGCCGTGTCAACCAATTGTGTATGTATTACATATACACACATACATATGTGCGTGCATACATGTAATGTCAAATGTATATGTGTGTGTTATTGCAAGTATCAATTGATATACTTGGATACCGATTTTATTAAATGATTGGGAATAAATTGCAGAGAGTATTCTACGGTCGGGCGTGCTCGACTGTACTTTTCTTTCTTGTTAATAATATAATTAAACTGATTAACGGGTAGCCTAAAGTCGCGAGGCGACTATAGCATTCTTTCTTGTTTTTTTTTGGGTTTAGCGATCATGGAAGGGAGGGCAATATAGGCATCTGCGCCATCGTGCAACAAACTCGCTAGGGCTATTGTTTCTTTCCTTCTTCTGTTTTTTTTTGATAAATCATAGCACGCGACTATCGAATATAATTATTAAATAGCAGACGAGCCTGCAGAGCAGCGAACCAGCGCTATGGTTCCATAAATTCATTAAAGAATTACGATTAGAAAAATTCAAGTTTTTAGTCAAGTAAAATTTGTAATGAACATTCCTGATTTGCAAGAAACCTGGACAATGCACAATGTTACAAATTTAAAGCCATGAGTCCAGTAGAAAGAATCGACGCATTAATGGACTTTTCGAAGAAATTCTCATAATTGGATGTTACACATTTTTTTATGAGAAAGTGAACACATGTGTTGCTAAAGAACAAGCACTATTAGCAATAGCAATTGTTCAAAAATGAACATGTTATGTAAACAGAAAATAACAACGCGGAGATTATTTTAAGAAACTATGTAAGCCCTAAATTTCTAATCTAGGAATACTTTTGTTTATCTCTGCTTGCGACCTGTTTCCATGCTTGGAAACGAAGCCTAAAATAAGAATAGATCTAAATATAAACCCGCGCTCTATCCTGTGCGTGTGGTACAATACTAAATATCTTAGAGGAAAGCTCTGTCTGATGCTATATAAGACTAGGATTGTAAGAAATAAAGTCAGTTCAAATTTTGTTTCCAACCATAGAGTTCAATTTTTGTGCTCAAACCTAAAAGTCTTGTTTTCCATTTATTCATTCAAGCGATTTGTTGTTTCCCTCCATGAGTGGTAATGAACACAGAGTTTTTAAACCAGCACCTTATAGTGGAGTACTTAAAGCTGCTAAATTAATATTGGTCTGTTGCTATTATAAGAAGCACAGAACTGATTCGTTTTTTTCTCCCATTGAGGAGGCAGAGTGAGCGTTTTCGAGTCTAACATCGAAAAAAGAAAAATATTAACGATTCAAGCAGCCAAGGAGCTGCAGGTCGGCTTGCTAGAGGATTTACAACCCCAAGAGCCGAAGACAACGGTCGGCGCGCTGGAAGATTTACAACCCCAAGTGCCGAAGACAAGGTCCCCCGCATAAGCAGCGATAGCGGCGACACAGCGTCAACGATAGCAGCGACACCAGATCATCGTCAGCAGCACTGTCGACGTACGCACCAGCGTCAACATCAACAGCAACAACTACAAAATGTCGTTAGCCAAGGTTTATTGTCATTTTACTTATGTAACCCCCTTTTCTGTGGCCCTTGGCAGTATGTTCAAAAATGAACATGTTATGTAAACAGAAAATAATAACGCGGAGATTATTTTAAGAAACTCTGCCAACCCTTAATTTCTAATCTAACAAGTAAGAAAGGCTACATTCGAGCGAGCCGACTGTAAAAGACCCCGTACTCCTTCTAGTGCGCGTTTTTCCATACAAATCACCAATTTTCGACCGATTTGTCCTATGGGAGCTATAGGCTATAGTTGTCCGATTCGGACCAAACTTGGTGAGGATAGTTACAATGGTACCATATACATAATGTGTTAGTTTGGTTGCAATCGCTCAACTAAAACTTCATGTCTCCATACAAATCACCAATTTTCGACCGATTTGTCGTATGGGAGCTATAGGCTATAGTTGTCCGATCCGGACCAAACTTGGTGAGGATAGTTATAATGGTACCATATGCATAATGTGTTAGTTTGGTCTCAATCGCTCAACTAAAACTTCATGTCTCCATACAAATCACGAATTTTCGACCGATTTGTCCTATGGGAGCTATAGGCTATAGTTGTCCGATCCGGATCAAACTTGGTGTGGATAGTTATAATGCATACACATAATGTGTGAATTTGGTCTCTCTAGCTCTAATCGTTTTCAAGTTATGGTGATGTGAAAAAAGTTTTTTACAATTTGCGGGGGCGGTAGGGGGCGTGGCAAAGATTTGAAATAAACTTGATCTGCTCGCGAAGCAGACGGACTTTCATTCCAAATTTGGTGGCTCTAGCTCTTGTAGTTTAAAAGATCTAGGTGTTCATACAGACGGACGGACAGACGGACGGACGGACAGACGGACATTGCTATATCGTCTCGGCTGTTGATGCTGATCAAGAATATATATACTTTATGGGGTCGGCCACGCCTCCTTCTGCCTGTTACGCACATTTCGCTTCAGACAAACCTAATAGACCCCTCTACTCTTTTTTAGAGTACGGGGTCTAAAAATACTTTTGTTTATCTCTGCTTGCGACCCATTTCCATGCTTGGAAGGAAGCCTTAGATAAGACAAGATCTAAATATAAACCGCGCTCTATCCGGTGCGTGTGGTAAAAAACTAAATTAGAAATATATTAGAGGAAAGCTGTTCTCCGATGCAATTGTATGCGATATAAGCCGAGGATTGTTAGAAAAAAAATCAGTTCAATTTTTGTGCTCACACCATAGAGTTCAATTTTTGTTCTCAAACCATCAAGTCTTGTTGTCCATTTATTCACAAGTCTTGTGTACATCTTTGATTTTAGAATCTATGATGAAAAATATATGGTAGCGGTCAATACTGATACTGCAGATGGCCTCGTAAATGAAGCTTCCGGTGTTCTTAAGGAGATAGGATACACCTCATCTAATACAGCAGAAATTCTTTGGATACATTTTCTCGATGAAAGTGTAGGCGTCAATGCACTGTCTAAACGCCGCAATCGTGAATAAAATTCACGGACTCCCATTCATATAATTGTTAAAAGCTTTCAATTCCGATCAAACAGATTGTCATTGACAGAAAGCAGTTTGCTGTGGTACCTGCAGAAGCAATAACAATTCATAAAAGTCATGGCGCCACGTACAGAAAAGTTGTAGTTCATACTAGTTCTTAAATGCGAAGAGATGCATTGCGTGTGGCATGCAGTCGAGCCACAAGTGCAAATGGACAGTTATAATTGGACAGTTTGCTCCCCCACAATCTGATTAACAGTCTACTTCAGCAAATGAACTTCAACAGAGTCGTTCTGTAAAGTTACTTTAAACACATTTTGACTGTTAATTTAAAGAATTCAATTTGAATATATAAAGCTTGCACTGTCCCATTAGCGATGTATGCTCCGAAGAGTTAATGCTACGTGATTCTATTGTGTGCTTTGTTGAGGCTTCCATATATTCAAATAAAACATGATATTCCTGGGCTTACAGCAGCAGTGCGGCTAAATTGCCAGTCTGTAGCCAGCGGTGTGCGTCCCAGAAAAGGAATTCTTGTGTTCATCAAAACTGAATTCTTTGAGAATGCCAGCCTTTGTGCCAGTGATCGATTCTATTCCAATTGTACGAACTTGTCTTCTGCTGTATTTGAGTTTGCAATTTTAAAGTACAAATCATTTTCAATTTTAGTTATCTATGAACGCACTTCCTATCCCTTAGGTAAATTTGAAAACGAGTTTAAAAATTTGTTCCAAAGATACCAATTTCCTAATATAAATTTGATTGCGTTGGGTGATTTTAATTTGTGCCTTCATTTATTGTCAGGTTGCTGTAGAAGAGCTTACAACTTTTTGGTAAATTCAAAAGGTTATCGATCTTTGTTGGTCTTGAGATCAAGCACAACCAATAGCAAAATTGGAACGCAATGTCAATGCATGTGTACAAGCGAGACAGAAACATATGAACGAACGCTTACGCTGCATGGATACCGATTTTAGCAATAAAATCGGGAATAAAATGCAGAGAGTTCTCTACGGTCGGGCGTGCTCGACTGTACTTTTCTTTTTAGACCCCGTACTCTAAAAAAGAGTAGAGGGGTCTATTAAGTTTGTCGATATAGCGATGTCCGTCTGTCTGTCTGTCTGTCCGTCCGTATGAACACCTGGATCTTCTAAACTACAAGAGCTAGAGCAGCCAAATTTGGAATGAAAGTCCGTCTATATGTCAGGCAGGTTAAGTTTATTTCAAATTTTTGCCACGCCCCCTACCGCCCCCGAAAATTGGAAAAAACTATTTTCACATGACCATAACTTGAAAACGACTAGAGCTAGAGAGACCAAATTCACACATTATGTGTATGGTACCAATATAACTATCCTCACCAAGTTTGATTCGGATCGGACAACTATAGCATATATGTCCCATAGGACAAATCGGACAAAAATAAAAAATTTGTATGAAGACATGTAATGTTAGTTGGCCGATCGCAACCAAACTCACACAGGATGTGTGTATAATTATTAAAAGTACCCTCACCAAATTTGGTCCAAATCGGACAACAACAACATATAAAACAAATTAATCAAAAATGCTGAATTTTACGAATAAATTGTTTGTTTACACTTGTTTGCAATAAAAGATTTAACTCTACGTTTAGCTACCACAACTTCAATAAGGATCGTAGTCTAGGTAGTAGAGATGCGCGCTTCGAAAGTGTTTGTTAGACCGGGATCCCGGGTTCGAATCCAGTCAGTGACAAATGCTATTTGTTTACTTTTTAAATTTTAATTATTTACATAAACTTCAATGCGGAGTGTGGTCTAGATAGTAAAGATGCCTGATCTAATTCTTCGCACTTGTATGTGAGCCCGGGATCATGTGTTCGAGCGCCGTCAGGGACATTTTATTAATTTTTGTTATATAACAAAATAACAAAAAAATATTACATGTAAATGCAGATAGTCGAGCACTTTCAAGAGAGGGGCGTGGTGCAGCTGTTAGGGCTCTGACGCGTGTGCTTGAAGTCCCAGGTTCGAATCCCGTCAGTGAATTGTTTTGATTATCATTTTTTTTTTTTCAATTTAAATTTAATATAATAATTTCAAATTGTAAAACCCTGCTTATTTTTAAAATAAGCCAAGTTAGGAAATTGTGTATATATTTACATACATTTGTATATAAATATGTATGTATACAAAATGAGAATCACTCCGTTTTTCTTCTTTTTCGTATGGAAAATGCGCACTTCTGTGAGTACGGGGTCTTTTACAGTCGGCTCGCTCGACTGTAGCCTTTCTTACTTGTTTGATAATATTTACAGTTGCATTCCTCTTTCTGATAGTTTCGGACATTTCAAAGTATATGCCAGGAGGAATATGTTCCAGTTTCACTATTGTTAAATTACGATAGTTAAATGATTGGATAGCCCATCCACTAACATTCTCTTGGAACTCAATGCTTAATGAGCTTAAATAATCCATTTTGTTTTCCAAAACATCATCAACTGTTTCTAAATCATAGAGACACTGATATGATGTTACAAAGTGTTGTAAAGTAGTGTTTCACAGTCGGGGTACAGATCTCAGCCTGTCCAGGGCTCGAACCTTACTAGAAATTTGTAAGATCTGCGGAGACGCTGCAGACAGGGAGAAACTAGCCGGAACGGGGTAAAGGACGAACGAGGTGTGGAAACGATACGTATTTCTAAGTACCCTCACCCAAGTACTTATCAAGTTCCCTAATTGCAGCTGTCGTGGTGTTGGTGGGCTTGCTGACTTGTTTAAAAGTCGCGTCGTAGTCATTCCATATATTGTCTTGATCCACAGGCTGCGAGTGATGGTTGTCATTGATAACCGCAACAATTACGGGTATTGTGGCGGCCGAACGCATATTTAAAAGATTTTTTTTTATGTCCGCCACTGCCTTTTTGTATGCTTCCTATGATTTGAAAATCCGTCCTTTGAATTTTGGATCTAGGATTGTACTCTCTGCGTACAAGACGTTCCATTCGTAGTCTTTAAATTTTACATCCATTTCCAAATTTTGTTTTGTTTTGAAGAATGCCAACTAGAAATAAGATTTTGCAACATAGCCTTTGCAACATTTTAAAACTTGAGTTCCATCGTGTGGGCACATCCTGGGTTAACTTCAGGTCACGCAATTTTAAGAGCATTTGCATATCTTTTAATTATTTTAAACCTGATGAACTATGTTGAAAATACTCTGCAATAGCTTTGGCTTTTGTGCGTCCAGCCGTCTGTAGTCAGGCAGACAGCTGTTGCCGTACGGAGCTCTTTCAAAATAGTTCCTGTGTACTCGTCTCGCATTTTTCGTATTAACGATGAAGTTAACGTTTTACTTAAAACATGTTCCCGTCTCATAAAAGAACAACTGAGCAAAAAAGAGCAAGTGAGTAAAAAGTAGCAAGTGAGCAAAAAAGAACAACTTGAAGTTGCTCAGTATAGTGAACAACTCGTTTTTGTTTACTCGCTCATGAACAACCCAACACATAGTAATCGATTATTTTGTTTCAATAGACGATTAAATTGTATCGCAAAATTAAAGTAGATTATTATAAATTAATCAAATGATTTAATAATCGATTAATGAATTTATTTTGGCATCACTAATTACAGGCATCCAGTAATTTCCCTTCACCTGGCGGAAAAGTGTCATCTATCGGTGAGTAGGGGAAATGGTTTGTGTCCAAATAAATAGGGGAAATAGTGGGAAAGTGTATTGATTCTGTGGTCAGAATGGGGTGTGACTAAAAATAAATACGGGGGTCCTCTGATCAGAATGGCGTGTGTCTGAAAATAAATACTTGGATATTCAAAAACGAATTGTGTCCAACCCACTTGTTAAAATTTTTTTTCCTTAATAAATTTAATTAATATAACACTTAGTCTAAGATAACAAAAACAAAAAAAATAATAAAAATGAAAAACACAAATAAAATTACATAAAAACTTCAACTGTAACTTAAAGATTAACTAATAAGTAAAAAATTAAGCCATAAAAATTAAAACTTAAAAATAATAAAAAAAAAATATTTAATTAATGGTGGGCTTTATCCCTGGCAATACTCATGTAATGCCTGTTTTTGGGCTTAGTAACACATCTTTTGTAATCAGGAAAACTTGTCCCTTCAACTTTCGTTTCGTCTGAAAAGGTAATAATGAGTGAGTCAGTAAATTATTTAAAACTAAATATAAAGACAATAAAGTCCAACTTGTTTGGAAGACATCAGTATTGACATTGTGAGCGGCAAGTCAAGACTTTTAAAAATTTGAAATTAAAAATTTTTCAAACCTTAATAATTTTGGTAGGATGAGCGGATTTTTTAAAAGCAGTCTCAGGCGTGGGGCAAATCGAAAAAATCAAATCAAAAAAGAACTGTTATCATTTAAACAAATAGACATGCCAGAAACTTCGCAGATAGAGATAGAACCAGATTTGTTAAATATTAATCCGGATAATATTGGGTCAGCTAGCTCCAGCCGAATGGGGGAGAATGTTAATACGCCAACAATGGAATGTTTTGGGAATGTTGATAAAACTACCTCATTACATACCAAATTGGCAAAGTGGTATAGGGAATGCAATATTACTAGGAATCAACTCGAAAAATTGCTAAGACTCTTAAAGTCTGAGAACATGTTCCCGTCTCAGCGTACGGTTTATTGAAACCGACGAAGACCACGACCATAATTCGAAAGGTGACTCCAGGACACTACACACATATCGGCTTAACACCCTATTTAAGTTCAGTAGAAGAGTATCTGTTTGACGGGGCGGAGTTAATGTTGAATTTAAATGTCGATGGTTATTTAAAAGTTCAATAACGTGTGTTTGGCCAATTTTAGGATACTTTAAGGAATTGGCAAATTCTGAAGTATTTTTAATCGGTTCATATGCAGGTTACTCTAAGCCTGCCAACATTAATCAATATCTCCACGATTTTTATTATGAAGTTTAGAGTTCACACTCACTCCAATAATGATAGGCACAAAAATTGTTAGAGTAAAACTGAATGCATTCATATGCGATGCACCTGCTAGAGCTTTCATGTGTGGAACTCTTGGTACGAACGCACTGCATGGGTGTATGAAATGTACCCAGATAGGAAAAAGGATGAACAATGTTTCAACATTTTCGAACAGTTTTGGATCATTAATAATAAATGCAGAGTTAAGAAGCAGGATACATGTAGACCACCATTCCTATTTTTTTAAAGAAAATAAACTCTGCATCAAAGGATTAGATTTTGATATGATTGCAGGCTTTCCCCTTGATCCAATGCACTTGTTGGACTTAGGAGTTTGCAAAAAAATTCTTAAATTGATAGTCGAGGGGAAATAAATAGGATTCAAATTAAAGAAAACCAAAGTAGATTTTGTTTCTGAAACATACTCAATTGAAAGTCTCATATACCTCTAGAGTTCGTAAGAAAGCCAAGATCATTAACTGAGTTGCCTAGGTGAAAAGCTACAGAGTTTCGCCAGTTTGCTGTTTACACAGGACTAGTGATATTTAAAGATATGGTTTAAAACTTCTACCAACACTTTTTACTGTTTAGGTGTGCTTGCAGGATACTGCATGACAAGAAATTTATGTCATTTCTGAGCATAGCACAAAACATATTAGATTGTTTTGTAAAGCTGTTTACAACAATTTTTCCCAAGGAATCACTAACATACAATGTCCATAATGTCCTTCATTTAGTAGACTGCGTTAGAGAACAAGGGCATTTATCGGAATTCTCAGCCTACAAATTTGAAAATTTTTTGCAAGAGGTTAAGAAAAGTGTCAGAAAGCCAACCAAAATACTTGAACAGCTAGCGCATCAGTTTTCATCGCCATTTCCCAGTGTTGACAATAAAAGACTGGGTGCTAAATTAGATTGTCATGGTTGGGTCAAAAAATATGTACTTGCTAACTTTACTCCAACAAAAAAAGCACTAAATAACGTGTGTTGCTTAAAGAGCGGACTAGCAATAAAAATAGATGGATTTGAGATTAGGGACAGAATTAGCTACCTGATCGGACACCACTTTTGCACAGTAGAGATTTTTTTAGTTCGCCAATATCAAGTTCATCCATTGGAAAAACAAGTAAGAAAGGCTACAGTCGAGCTAGCCGACTGTAAAAGACCCCGTACTCATAGTATTTGTAATAAAACACTTTAAAACAAAACCATCAGTTATTACAAGGATGCAAATCGCCAAGAAAATGCCGATATCGATATTAATTAAAATATCACATCAAATCAGATATCGATATTATCAACAACTGAATTCAAATACGATATATCGTTATAGATATAGGCATATAGACCATATATCTCATTCGATATCATATCGCAATTGTAATTACTATAGTATTGAATATCGATATATGATTTATCGTATCGTATGCATACATGTGCGTGCATCGTGCGCGAGCAGCGCTGTCTCTACTCAAGCAGCGAAAACGTTCGCTCACATATTTATATGTTTCTGTCTCGCTTGCACACACGCATTGACATTGCGTGCAATTATAAAACTTGTTACGTGTCTAGCTCTTTTGTTAGACCCCGTACTCTAAAAAAGAGTATAGGGGTCTATTAAGTTTGTCTGAAGCGAAATGTGCGTAACAGGCAGAAGGAGGCGTGGCCGACCCCATAAAGTATATATATTCTTGATCAGCATCACAAGGCGAGTCGATATAGCCATGTCCGTCTGTCTGTCCGTATGAACAAACAGATTTCAGAGATGGTAACAGCTACAAGTTTGAATTTAGTCACAATCGACTCGATATTAAGTCAGTCAATACAAGAATCTTTTTTTTTGATGCCACGCCCCATTCGCCCACAATGAGCAAAAAACTAGACATACCTTCTAAAAAATTGATGTTTTGGGCGAATATCTCTGTAACTGTGGCACTTAGGAAAACCAATTTTGGTGTGCAGGTTCCTTGAGACGGCATAAATGCATCGTTATTAAAAATTTTTGTCTGCCACGCCCCCTCTTCCCACAAGAAATAAAATAACTTTCAAACTTCGATGCCGATGTTAAGGCATATGTTCTTATCGTACAGTGTTGTTATTTTACATTCGTTTGAAGACAAAGTATATCAAATTATCCTGAAAGTTGCATACAAATCGGACTATAAACAAAAGAATTGACAGGTACCAAAGTTTATAATTCAACGCAATTTCAATGCATGTGTGCAAGCGAGATAGAAACATACAAACACGTGAACGAACGTTTTCGCTGCTTGCTAGCGGCAGCGCTGCCCGCGAATGCTGGCTGTGCCAACCAATTGTGTATGTATAACATATACACACACACATATTTGCGTGCATACTTATAATGTCAAATGTATATGTGTGTGTATACATACAATCAGATGTTTTTGTTTCAACGTGTTTTGTTGCAAGTACTTTCAATTGATATACTCGGATACCGATTTTATTAAATGATCGGGAATAAAATGCAGAGAGTATTCTACGGTCGGGCGTGCTGGACTGTACTTTTCCTTCTTGTTATTAGACACTGTAGTTACTTCCGTGGAAGCGACAGCAGTGATTGACTCATTAATTGGTTCATTAACTGCAACATTATTGACAGCCAACGAATCAGAAACTAAAACTTCGGGGTTTGTAGGGATAACTTCAGTGGGTAAAGTAAAATTGTCATCCCTACTAATTATTACATTTGGAGATGGGGATGAAAAATTTATTAAGGAAGGTGCGGGCAAAGCTGCGGAGGGGCCGAAAGTTCATTAGGGCCGGTCGACAATCTAAAATTGGCCTTTTTACGCTTTGGAGAATCAATCAAGACTTTTAAATCTTTGAATTCTTTATCCAAAGCTGCGAAACTATCGGACAGACTTTTAAATCTGCCATATAGGTCACCAAAGCCTCTTTTAGTGTGTCTCATGAAGCTCATCATATCCCTTTCGACATCCTTACAAGCTTCGCATGTCCACTTTAAACCTGATTTAGACTCGATCAGATCAATAATTCGGCCGTTGAGGCCTGCACATTTTTCATGTGAAACATTTTCACATAGCCAGCACAAAAAAAAATATGTATATGCTGAAGCTAAACAAACACTCTAACTAAAATTAGTAGGAAATGAAAATAGTAGGCAATCTAAGGTTAATTTGCAAGCTACTGATGTTTACTTACAAAGTTTATGCACAAAAACAAATTATGCGCGGACGCGGCGACCGAAAAGAGAAATCAAACGGAATTACCGACCGACACCAAAAACAAGATAAAAGAGCGCGGTAGATGAGAGCGCGGCGAGAGTGTAAATAAAGAAGAGAGCACGAAGATAGCAGTGAGATAAATTCTACACAAATAAAATGTGAGCGCAAGCAACATCCCTCTGATGAAAACTCATTCGAAAGACTAATATATCAGCGCTTAATTCATTGTGACTTTCAATAAAACCACGAGAAATTTTGCTGAGTTGATGAAAGGCAAACCTGATTTGGACCCAGCTTTACTAAACTATTAAAACTTCTAATTTGAGCTTCTAATGGGGTTAAGCAATATGGTCCTGAGAAATATTCGCACGATTTGCTCTCATGCGGTCTGCATTCCTACTATTTTCTAATATCCTATTTTCCAAATTACTTTTGTTTTGGCTATTATTATTTGGATTATTCCTAACTTGCGATCTATGAATGGGATCTCGCTCTCCTTCTAGAACTCGTCGTCTAACATTAGTCCTACTAGCTGCTCGAAGTTCAGTGTTACGTCTCTGCTCGTTAGTCCTTTCTGTAAAGTTTTGCCGTCTAGTTATTCTATTATGACGATCGGACACTCTTTCCCTTTGCCGGACCTCATCTCTTGTCCGTGCCTATCTCCCAGCCTGTGAATTTTCAGATCTCTCAACTGCCTGAACTATTGGAATACTTCTACGAATGGATCTATTTTGACGATCGGACATTTTTTCCCTCGGACGAACCCCATCTCTACTCCGCGTCTGTCTCCTAGCCTGTGTATTTTCGGCTCTCTCAGCTTCCTGAACTATCGGATCACTTCTACGGTTTGATCTGTTGACACGGTCAGACACTCTTTCTCTTTGGCGGACACTATCTCTGGTCCGAGCAAGTCTTCTAGCCTGAGTATCTCGGAACTGTTTAGCAGCGTGAACATCATCTCTCGTCCGAGCCTGCCTCCTAGCCCGAGTATTTTGCTACCTCTCAGTATTCTGAATAATCGGCTCCTGTCTTCTATTTTGCCTTTGCAATAAATTCTGAGCTTGCTCTTCTGATCTTATAATATGTGAGCGTCTTCTTGAAGAACGACGCTCGCTATTATTTTCTCGTTCTTCGTCCCTATACGAAGAATTGTCGATCCGATCTCTTAGAGAGTTAGCATTCCTCTCATTCTCTAATTGTAAATACTCTTTATCGCTTCTGTATAAATTATTCCTAAGGCATTTTCAAAACTTGATAAATGAAATAAAAAATAGCAAAAAAACAGCAAACAACAAATATTTAGGCTTATATAAGAATTAGCCTGTAATAATATAATGAAATAAATAAAAAAAATAAAATTTTTAATTTATTTAAAACACTATTATTAT
>JAEIGM010000301.1:0-41575 GCA_018903735.1 Drosophila cardini
CTAGAAACGCTAGAAAATGCAAAAACAAAAAATAAATGAAAAAAATTTTAAATTGACGAAATCAAGATTATTTTGATGCAGAGTCGATATAAATGAAAATTATTGAATTAAATGGTATTCCGATTCAAAATCGGTTGAGTTTTGACAGAGATAGCTAAGATCAAGGCCCGAAATGTGAGGATTCGAAAATAAGGTCTAAAATCCTCTAAGACCTCTAGAAACGCCAGAAAATGCAAAAACAAAAAATAAATGAAAAAATTTTAAATTGACGAAATCAAGATTATTTTGATGCAGAGTCGATATAAATGAAAATTATTGAAATAAATGGTATTCCGATTCAAAATCGGTTGAGTTTTTACAGAGATAGCTAAGATCAAGGCCCGAAATGTGAGGATTCGAAAATAACGTCTAAAATCCTCTAAGACCTCTAGAAACGCCAGAAAATGCAAAAACAAAAAATAAATGAAAAAATTTTAAATTGACGAAAT
Source organism: Drosophila cardini (assembly GCA_018903735.1). Classification (NCBI taxonomy): domain Eukaryota; kingdom Metazoa; phylum Arthropoda; class Insecta; order Diptera; family Drosophilidae; genus Drosophila; species Drosophila cardini. The sequence goes on from JAEIGM010000301.1 coordinate 489, forward strand.
CAAGATTATTTTGATGCAGAGTCGATATAAATGAAAATTATTGAATTAAATGGTATTCCGATTCAAAATCGGTTGAGTTTCGACAGAGATAGCTAAGATCAAGGCCCGAAATGTGAGGATTCGAAAATAACGTCTAAAATCGTCTAAGACCTCTAGAAACGCCAGAAAATGCAAAAACAAAAAATAAATGAAAAAAATTTTAAATTGACGAAATCAAGATTATTTTGATGCAGAGTCGATATAAATGAAAATTATTGAATTAAATGGTATTCCGATTCAAAATCGGTTGAGTTTTGACAGAGATAGCTAAGATCAAGGCCCGAAATGTGAGGATTCGAAAATAAGGTCTAAAATCCTCTAAGACCTCTAGAAAAGCCAGAAAATGCAAAAACAAAAAATAAATGAAAAAATTTTAAATTGACGAAATCAAGATTATTTTGATGCAGAGTCGATATAAATGAAAATTATTGAATTAAACGGTATTCCGATTCAAAATCGGTTGAGTTTTGACAGAGATAGCTAAGAACAAGGCCCGAAATGTGAGGATTCGAAAAAAACGTCTAAAATCCTCTAAGACCTCTAGAAACGCCAGAAAATGCAAAAACAAAAAATAAATGAAAAAATTTTAAATTGACGAAATCAAGATTATTTTGATGCAGAGTCGATATAAATGAAAATTATTGAATTAAATGGTATTCGATATAAATGAAAATTATTGAATTAAATGGTATTCCGATTCAAAATCGGTTGAGTTTCGACAGAGATAGCTAAGATCAAGGCCCGAAATGTGAGGATTCGAAAATAACGTCTAAAATCCTCTAAGACCTCTAGAAACGCCAGAAAATGCAAAAACCAAAAATAAATGAAAAAATTTTAAATTGACGAAATCAAGATTATTTTGATGCAGAGTCGATATAAATGAAAATTATTGAATTAAATGGTATTCCGATTCAAAATCGGTTGAGTTTTGACAGAGATAGCTAAGATCAAGGCCCGAAATGTGAGGATTCGAAAATAAGGTCTAAAATCCTCTAAGACCTCTAGAAACGCCAGAAAATGCAAAAACAAAAAATAAATGAAAAAATTTTAAATTGACGAAATCAAGATTATTTTGATGCAGAGTCGATATAAATGAAAATTATTGAATTAAACGGTATTCTGATTCAAAATCGGTTGAGTTTTGACAGAGATAGCTAAGATCAAGGCCTGAAATGTGAGGATTCGAAAATAACGTCTAAAATCGTCTAAGACCTCTAGAAACGCCAGAAAATGCAAAAACAAAAAATAAATGAAAAAATTTTAAATTGACAAAATCAAGATTATTTTGATGCAGAGTCGATATAAATGAAAATTATTGAATTAAATGGTATTCTGATTCAAAATCGGTTGAGTTTTGACAGAGATAGCTAAGATCAAGGCCCGAAATGTGAGGATTCGAAAATAAGGTCTAAAATCCTCTAAGACCTCTAGAAACGCCAGAAAATGCAAAAACAAAAAATAAATGAAAAAATTTTAAATTGACGAAATCAAGATTATTTTGATGCAGAGTCGATATAAATGAAAATTATTGAATTAAATGGTATTCCGATTCAAAATCGGTTGAGTTTTGACAAAGATAGCTAAGATCAAGGCCCGAAATGTGAGGCTTCGAAAATAACGTCTAAAATCCTCTAAGACCTCTAGAAACGCCAGAAAATGCAAAAACAAAAAATAAATGAAAAAATTTTAAATTGACGAAATCAAGATTATTTTGATGCAGAGTCGATATAAATGAAAATTATTGAATTAAATGGTATTCCGATTCAAAATCGGTTGAGTTTCGACAGAGATAGCTAAGATCAAGGCCCGAAATGTGAGGATTCGAAAATAACGTCTAAAATCGTCTAAGACCTCTAGAAACGCCAGAAAATGCAAAAACAAAAAATAAATGAAAAAATTTTAAATTGACGAAATCAAGATTATTTTGATGCAGAGTCGATATAAATGAAAATTATTGAATTAAATGGTATTCCGATTCAAAATCGGTTGAGTTTTGACATAGATAGCTAAGATCAAGGCCTGAAATGTGAGGATTTGAAAATAACGTCTAAAATCCTCTAAGACCTCTAGAAACGCCAGAAAATGCAAAAACAAAAAATAAATGAAAAAATTTTAAATTTACGAAATCAAGATTATTTTGATGCAGAGTCGATATAAATGAAAATTATTGAATTAAATGGTATTCCGATTCAAAATCGGTTGAGTTTTGACAGAGATAGCTAAGATCAAGGCCCGAAATGTGAGGATTCGAAAATAACGTCTAAAATCCTCTAAGACCTCTAGAAACGCTAGAAAATGCAAAACAAAAAATAAATGAAAAAATTTTAAATTGACGAAATCAAGATTATTTTGATGCAGAGTCGATATAAATGAAAATTATTGAATTAAATGGTATTCCGATTCAAAATCGGTTGAGTTTTGACAGAGATAGCTAAGATCAAGGCCTGAAATGTGAGGATTCGAAAATAACGTCTAAAATCCTCTAAGACCTCTAGAAACGCCAGAAAATGCAAAAACAAAAAATAAATGAAAAAGCTTTAAATTTACGAAATCAAGATTATTTTGATGCAGAGTCGATATAAATGAAAATTATTGAATTAAATGGTATTCCGATTCAAAATCGGTTGAGTTTCGACAGAGATAGCTAAGATCAAGGCCCGAAATGTGAGGATTCGAAAATAACGTCTAAAATCCTCTAAGACCTCTAGAAACGCCAGAAAATGCAAAAACAAAAAATAAATGAAAAAATTTTAAATTGACGAAATCAAGATTATTTTGATGCAGAGTCGATATAAATGAAAATTATTGAATTAAATGGTATTCCGATTCAAAATCGGTTGAGTTTCGACAGAGATAGCTAATATCAAGGCCTGAAATGTGAGGATTCGAAAATAACGTCTAAAATCCTCTAAGACCTCTAGAAACGCCAGAAAATGCAAAATCAAAAAATAAATGAAAAAATTTTAAATTGACGAAATCAAGATTATTTTGATGCAGAGTCGATATAAATGAAAATTATTGAATTAAATGGTATTCCGATTCAAAATCGGTTGAGTTTTGACAGAGATAGCTAAGATCAAGGCCCGAAATGTGAGGATTCGAAAATAACGTCTAAAATCGTCTAAGACCTCTAGAAACGCCAGAAAATGCAAAAACAAAAAATAAATGAAAAAATTTTAAATTGACGAAATCAAGATTATTTTGATGCAGAGTCGATATAAATGAAAATTATTGAATTAAATGGTATTCCGATTCAAAATCGGTTGAGTTTTGACAAAGATAGCTAAGATCAAGGCCCGAAATGTGAGGATTCGAAAATAACGTCTAAAATCCTCTAAGACCTCTAGAAACGCCAGAAAATGCAAAAAAAAAAAAAAAAAAAAAAAAATTTTAAATTGACGAAATCAAGATTATTTTGATGCAGAGTCGATATAAATGAAAATTATTGAATTAAATGGTATTCCGATTCAAAATCGGTTGAGTTTCGACAGAGATAGCTAAGATCAAGGCCTGAAATGTGAGGATTCGAAAATAACGTCTAAAATCCTCTAAGACCTCTAGAAACGCCAGAAATAAATGCAAAAACAAAAAATAAATGAAAAAATTTTAAATTGACGAAATCAAGATTATTTTGATGCAGAGTCGATATAAATGAAAATTATTGAATTAAATGGTATTCTGATTCAAAATCGGTTGAGTTTTGACAGAGATAGCTAAGATCAAGGCCCGAAATGTGAGGATTCGAAAATAACGTCTAAAATCCTCTAAGACCTCTAGAAACGCCAGAAAATGCAAAAACAAAAAATAAATGAAAAAATTTTAAATTGACGAAATCAAGATTATTTTGATGCAGAGTCGATATAAATGAAAATTATTGAATTAAATGGTATTCCGATTCAAAATCGGTTGAGTTTTGACAGAGATAGCTAAGATCAAGGCCCGAAATGTGAGGATTCGAAAATAACGTCTAAAATCCTCTAAGACCTCTAGAAACGCCAGAAAATGCAAAAACAAAAAATAAATGAAAAAATTTTAAATTGACGAAATCAAGATTATTTTGATGCAGAGTCGATATAAATGAAAATTATTGAATTAAATGGTATTCCGATTCAAAATCGGTTGAGTTTCGACAGAGATAGCTAAGATCAAGGCCTGAAATGTGAGGATTCGAAAATAACGTCTAAAATCCTCTAAGACCTCTAGAAACGCCAGAAAATGCAAAAACAAAAAATAAATGAAAAAATTTTAAATTGACGAAATCAAGATTATTTTGATGCAGAGTCGATATAAATGAAAATTATTGAATTAAATGGTATTCCGATTCAAAATCGGTTGAGTTTTGACAGAGATAGCTAAGATCAAGGCCCGAAATGTGAGGATTCGAAAATAACGTCTAAAATCCTCTAAGACCTCTAGAAACGCCAGAAAATGCAAAAACAAAAAATAAATGAAAAAATTTTAAATTGACGAAATCAAGATTATTTTGATGCAGAGTCGATATAAATGAAAATTATTGAATTAAATGGTATTCCGATTCAAAATCGGTTGAGTTTTGACAAAGATAGCTAAGATCAAGGCCCGAAATGTGAGGATTCGAAAATAACGTCTAAAATCCTCTAAGACCTCTAGAAACGCCAGAAAATGCAAAAACAAAAAATAAATGAAAAAATTTTAAATTGACAAAATCAAGATTATTTTGATGCAGAGTCGATATAAATGAAAATTATTGAATTAAATGGTATTCTGATTCAAAATCGGTTGAGTTTTGACAGAGATAGCTAAGATCAAGGCCCGAAATGTGAGGATTCGAAAATAACGTCTAAAATCGTCTAAGACCTCTAGAAACGCCAGAAAATGCAAAAACAAAAAATAAATGAAAAAATTTTAAATTGACGAAATCAAGATTATTTTGATGCAGAGTCGATATAAATGAAAATTATTGAATTAAATGGTATTCCGATTCAAAATCGGTTGAGTTTTGACAGAGATAGCTAAGATCAAGGCCTGAAATGTGAGGATTCGAAAATAACGTCTAAAATCCTCTAAGACCTCTAGAAACGCCAGAAAATGCAAAAAACAAAAAATAAATGAAAAAATTTTAAATTGACGAAATCAAGATTATTTTGATGCAGAGTCGATATAAATGAAAATTATTGAATTAAATGGTATTCCGATTCAAAATCGGTTGAGTTTCGACAGAGATAGCTAAGATCAAGGCCTGAAATGTGAGGATTCGAAAATAACGTCTAAAATCCTCTAAGACCTCTAGAAACGCCAGAAAATGCAAAAACAAAAAATAAATGAAAAAATTTTAAATTGACGAAATCAAGATTATTTTGATGCAGAGTCGATATAAATGAAAATTATTGAATTAAATGGTATTCCGATTCAAAATCGGTTGAGTTTTGACAGAGATAGCTAAGATCAAGGCCCGAAATGTGAGGATTCGAAAATAACGTCTAAAATCCTCTAAGACCTCTAGAAACGCCAGAAAATGCAAAAACAAAAAATAAATGAAAAAATTTTAAATTGACGAAATCAAGATTATTTTGATGCAGAGTCGATATAAATGAAAATTATTGAATTAAATGGTATTCCGATTCAAAATCGGTTGAGTTTTGACAGAGATAGCTAAGATCAAGGCCCGAAATGTGAGGATTCGAAAATAACGTCTAAAATCCCTCTAAGACCTCTAGAAACGCCAGAAAATGCAAAAACAAAAAATAAATGAAAAAATTTTAAATTGACAAAATCAAGATTATTTTGATGCAGAGTCGATATAAATGAAAATTATTGAATTAAATGGTATTCTGATTCAAAATCGGTTGAGTTTTGACAGAGATAGCTAAGATCAAGGCCCGAAATGTGAGGATTCGAAAATAACGTCTAAAATCGTCTAAGACCTCTAGAAACGCCAGAAAATGCAAAAACAAAAAATAAATGAAAAAATTTTAAATTGACGAAATCAAGATTATTTTGATGCAGAGTCGATATAAATGAAAATTATTGAATTAAATGGTATTCCGATTCAAAATCGGTTGAGTTTTGACAGAGATAGCTAAGATCAAGGCCTGAAATGTGAGGATTCGAAAATAACGTCTAAAATCCTCTAAGACCTCTAGAAACGCCAGAAAATGCAAAAACAAAAAATAAATGAAAAAATTTTAAATTGACGAAATCAAGATTATTTTGATGCAGAGTCGATATAAATGAAAATTATTGAATTAAATGGTATTCCGATTCAAAATCGGTTGAGTTTCGACAGAGATAGCTAAGATCAAGGCCTGAAATGTGAGGATTCGAAAATAACGTCTAAAATCCTCTAAGACCTCTAGAAACGCCAGAAAATGCAAAAACAAAAAATAAATGAAAAAATTTTAAATTGACGAAATCAAGATTATTTTGATGCAGAGTCGATATAAATGAAAATTATTGAATTAAATGGTATTCCGATTCAAAATCGGTTGAGTTTTGACAGAGATAGCTAAGATCAAGGCCCGAAATGTGAGGATTCGAAAATAACGTCTAAAATCCTCTAAGACCTCTAGAAACGCCAGAAAATGCAAAAACAAAAAATAAATGAAAAAATTTTAAATTGACGAAATCAAGATTATTTTGATGCAGAGTCGATATAAATGAAAATTATTGAATTAAATGGTATTCCGATTCAAAATCGGTTGAGTTTTGACAGAGATAGCTAAGATCAAGGCCCGAAATGTGAGGATTCGAAAATAACGTCTAAAATCCTCTAAGACCTCTAGAAACGCCAGAAAATGCAAAAACAAAAAATAAATGAAAAAATTTTAAATTGACGAAATCAAGATTATTTTGATGCAGAGTCGATATAAATGAAAATTATTGAATTAAATGGTATTCTGATTCAAAATCGGTTGAGTTTTGACAGAGATAGCTAAGATCAAGGCCCGAAATGTGAGGATTCGAAAATAACGTCTAAAATCGTCTAAGACCTCTAGAAACGCCAGAAAATGCAAAAACAAAAAATAAATGAAAAAATTTTAAATTGACGAAATCAAGATTATTTTGATGCAGAGTCGATATAAATGAAAATTATTGAATTAAATGGTATTCCGATTCAAAATCGGTTGAGTTTTGACAGAGATAGCTAAGATCAAGGCCTGAAATGTGAGGATTCGAAAATAACGTCTAAAATCCTCTAAGACCTCTAGAAACGCCAGAAAATGCAAAAAACAAAAAATAAATGAAAAAATTTTAAATTGACGAAATCAAGATTATTTTGATGCAGAGTCGATATAAATGAAAATTATTGAATTAAATGGTATTCCGATTCAAAATCGGTTGAGTTTCGACAGAGATAGCTAAGATCAAGGCCTGAAATGTGAGGATTCGAAAATAACGTCTAAAATCCTCTAAGACCTCTAGAAACGCCAGAAAATGCAAAAACAAAAAATAAATGAAAAAATTTTAAATTGACGAAATCAAGATTATTTTGATGCAGAGTCGATATAAATGAAAATTATTGAATTAAATGGTATTCCGATTCAAAATCGGTTGAGTTTTGACAGAGATAGCTAAGATCAAGGCCCGAAATGTGAGGATTCGAAAATAACGTCTAAAATCCTCTAAGACCTCTAGAAACGCCAGAAAATGCAAAAACAAAAAAATAAATGAAAAAATTTTAAATTGACGAAATCAAGATTATTTTGATGCAGAGTCGATATAAATGAAAATTATTGAATTAAATGGTATTCCGATTCAAAATCGGTTGAGTTTTGACAGAGATAGCTAAGATCAAGGCCCGAAATGTGAGGATTCGAAAATAACGTCTAAAATCCTCTAAGACCTCTAGAAACGCCAGAAAATGCAAAAACAAAAAATAAATGAAAAAATTTTAAATTGACGAAATCAAGATTATTTTGATGCAGAGTCGATATAAATGAAAATTATTGAATTAAATGGTATTCTGATTCAAAATCGGTTGAGTTTTGACAGAGATAGCTAAGATCAAGGCCCGAAATGTGAGGATTCGAAAATAACGTCTAAAATCCTCTAAGACCTCTAGAAACGCCAGAAAATGCAAAAACAAAAAATAAATGAAAAAAATTTTAAATTGACGAAATCAAGATTATTTTGATGCAGAGTCGATATAAATGAAAATTATTGAATTAAATGGTATTCCGATTCAAAATCGGTTGAGTTTTGACAGAGATAGCTAAGATCAAGGCCTGAAATGTGAGGATTCGAAAATAACGTCTAAAATCCTCTAAGACCTCTAGAAACGCCAGAAAATGCAAAAAACAAAAAATAAATGAAAAAATTTTAAATTGACGAAATCAAGATTATTTTGATGCAGAGTCGATATAAATGAAAATTATTGAATTAAATGGTATTCCGATTCAAAATCGGTTGAGTTTTGACAGAGATAGCTAAGATCAAGGCCCGAAATGTGAGGATTCGAAAATAACGTCTAAAATCGTCTAAGACCTCTAGAAACGCCAGAAAATGCAAAAAACAAAAAATAAATGAAAAAATTTTAAATTTACGAAATCAAGATTATTTTGATGCAGAGTCGATATAAATGAAAATTATTGAATTAAATGGTATTCCGATTCAAAACCGGTTGAGTTTTGACAGAGATAGCTAAGATCAAGGCCCGAAATGTGAGGATTCGAAAATAACGTCTAAAATCCTCTAAGACCTCTAGAAACGCCAGAAAATGCAAAAACAAAAAATAAATGAAAAAATTTTAAATTGACGAAATCAAGATTATTTTGATGCAGAGTCGATATAAATGAAAATTATTGAATTAAATGGTATTCCGATTCAAAACCGGTTGAGTTTCGACAGAGATAGCTAAGATCAAGGCCCGAAATGTGAGGATTCGAAAATAACGTCTAAAATCCTCTAAGACCTCTAGAAACGCCAGAAAATGCAAAAACAAAAAATAAATGAAAAAATTTTAAATTGACGAAATCAAGATTATTTTGATGCAGAGTCGATATAAATGAAAATTATTGAATTAAATGGTATTCCGATTCAAAATCGGTTGAGTTTTGACAGAGATAGCTAAGATCAAGGCCTGAAATGTGAGGATTCGAAAATAACGTCTAAAATCCTCTAAGACCTCTAGAAACGCCAGAAAATGCAAAAACAAAAAATAAATGAAAAAATTTTAAATTGACGAAATCAAGATTATTTTGATGCAGAGTCGATATAAATGAAAATTATTGAATTAAACGGTATTCCGATTCAAAATCGGTTGAGTTTTGACAGAGATAGCTAAGATCAAGGCCCGAAATGTGAGGATTCGAAAATAACGTCTAAAATCCTCTAAGACCTCTAGAAACGCCAGAAAATGCAAAAACAAAAAATAAATGAAAAAATTTTAAATTGACGAAATCAAGATTATTTTGATGCAGAGTCGATATAAATGAAAATTATTGAATTAAATGGTATTCCGATTCAAAATCGGTTGAGTTTTGACAGAGATAGCTAAGATCAAGGCCCGAAATGTGAGGATTCGAAAATAACGTCTAAAATCCTCTAAGACCTCTAGAAACGCCAGAAAATGCAAAAACAAAAAATAAATGAAAAAATTTTAAATTGACGAAATCAAGATTATTTTGATGCAGAGTCGATATAAATGAAAATTATTGAATTAAATGGTATTCCGATTCAAAATCGGTTGAGTTTTGACAGAGATAGCTAAGATCAAGGCCCGAAATGTGAGGATTCGAAAATAACGTCTAAAATCCTCTAAGACCTCTAGAAACGCCAGAAAATGCAAAAACAAAAAATAAATGAAAAAATTTTAAATTGACGAAATCAAGATTATTTTGATGCAGAGTCGATATAAATGAAAATTATTGAATTAAATGGTATTCCGATTCAAAATCGGTTGAGTTTTGACAGAGATAGCTAAGATCAAGGCCCGAAATGTGAGGATTCGAAAATAACGTCTAAAATCCTCTAAGACCTCTAGAAACGCCAGAAAATGCAAAAACAAAAAATAAATGAAAAAATTTTAAATTGACGAAATCAAGATTATTTTGATGCAGAGTCGATATAAATGAAAATTATTGAATTAAATGGTATTCCGATTCAAAATCGGTTGAGTTTTGACAGAGATAGCTAAGATCAAGGCCCGAAATGTGAGGATTCGAAAATAACGTCTAAAATCCTCTAAGACCTCTAGAAACGCCAGAAAATGCAAAAACAAAAAATAAATGAAAAAATTTTAAATTGACGAAATCAAGATTATTTTGATGCAGAGTCGATATAAATGAAAATTATTGAATTAAATGGTATTCCGATTCAAAATCGGTTGAGTTTTGACAGAGATAGCTAAGATCAAGGCCCGAAATGTGAGGATTCGAAAATAACGTCTAAAATCCTCTAAGACCTCTAGAAACGCCAGAAAATGCAAAAACAAAAAATAAATGAAAAAATTTTAAATTGACGAAATCAAGATTATTTTGATGCAGAGTCGATATAAATGAAAATTATTGAATTAAATGGTATTCCGATTCAAAATCGGTTGAGTTTTGACAGAGATAGCTAAGATCAAGGCCCGAAATGTGAGGATTCGAAAATAACGTCTAAAATCCTCTAAGACCTCTAGAAACGCCAGAAAATGCAAAAACAAAAAATAAATGAAAAAATTTTAAATTGACGAAATCAAGATTATTTTGATGCAGAGTCGATATAAATGAAAATTATTGAATTAAATGGTATTCCGATTCAAAATCGGTTGAGTTTTGACAGAGATAGCTAAGATCAAGGCCCGAAATGTGAGGATTCGAAAATAACGTCTAAAATCCTCTAAGACCTCTAGAAACGCCAGAAAATGCAAAAACAAAAAATAAATGAAAAAATTTTAAATTGACGAAATCAAGATTATTTTGATGCAGAGTCGATATAAATGAAAATTATTTAAATAAAAAGGTATTCCGATTCAAAATCGGTTGAGTTTTGACAGAGATAGCTAAGATCAAGGCCCGAAATGTGAGGATTCGAAAATAACGTCTAAAATCCTCTAAGACCTCTAGAAACGCCAGAAAATGCAAAAACAAAAAATAAATGAAAAAATTTTAAATTGACGAAATCAAGATTATTTTGATGCAGAGTCGATATAAATGAAAATTATTGAATTAAATGGTATTCCGATTCAAAATCGGTTGAGTTTTGACAGAGATAGCTAAGATCAAGGCCCGAAATGTGAGGATTCGAAAATAACGTCTAAAATCCTCTAAGACCTCTAGAAACGCCAGAAAATGCAAAAACAAAAAATAAATGAAAAAATTTTAAATTGACGAAATCAAGATTATTTTGATGCAGAGTCGATATAAATGAAAATTATTGAATTAAATGGTATTCCGATTCAAAATCGGTTGAGTTTTGACAGAGATAGCTAAGATCAAGGCCCGAAATGTGAGGATTCGAAAATAACGTCTAAAATCCTCTAAGACCTCTAGAAACGCCAGAAAATGCAAAAACAAAAAATAAATGAAAAAATTTTAAATTGACGAAATCAAGATTATTTTGATGCAGAGTCGATATAAATGAAAATTATTGAATTAAATGGTATTCCGATTCAAAATCGGTTGAGTTTTGACAGAGATAGCTAAGATCAAGGCCCGAAATGTGAGGATTCGAAAATAACGTCTAAAATCCTCTAAGACCTCTAGAAACGCCAGAAAATGCAAAAACAAAAAATAAATGAAAAAATTTTAAATTGACGAAATCAAGATTATTTTGATGCAGAGTCGATATAAATGAAAATTATTGAATTAAATGGTATTCCGATTCAAAATCGGTTGAGTTTTGACAGAGATAGCTAAGATCAAGGCCCGAAATGTGAGGATTCGAAAATAACGTCTAAAATCCTCTAAGACCTCTAGAAACGCCAGAAAATGCAAAAACAAAAAATAAATGAAAAAATTTTAAATTGACGAAATCAAGATTATTTTGATGCAGAGTCGATATAAATGAAAATTATTGAATTAAATGGTATTCCGATTCAAAATCGGTTGAGTTTTGACAGAGATAGCTAAGATCAAGGCCCGAAATGTGAGGATTCGAAAATAACGTCTAAAATCCTCTAAGACCTCTAGAAACGCCAGAAAATGCAAAAACAAAAAATAAATGAAAAAATTTTAAATTGACGAAATCAAGATTATTTTGATGCAGAGTCGATATAAATGAAAATTATTGAATTAAATGGTATTCCGATTCAAAATCGGTTGAGTTTTGACAGAGATAGCTAAGATCAAGGCCCGAAATGTGAGGATTCGAAAATAACGTCTAAAATCCTCTAAGACCTCTAGAAACGCCAGAAAATGCAAAAAAAAAAAAATAAATGAAAAAAATTTTAAATTGACGAAATCAAGATTATTTTGATGCAGAGTCGATATAAATGAAAATTATTGAATTAAATGGTATTCCGATTCAAAATCGGTTGAGTTTTGACAGAGATAGCTAAGATCAAGGCCCGAAATGTGAGGATTCGAAAATAACGTCTAAAATCCTCTAAGACCTCTAGAAACGCCAGAAAATGCAAAAACAAAAAATAAATGAAAAAATTTTAAATTGACGAAATCAAGATTATTTTGATGCAGAGTCGATATAAATGAAAATTATTGAATTAAATGGTATTCCGATTCAAAATCGGTTGAGTTTTGACAGAGATAGCTAAGATCAAGGCCCGAAATGTGAGGATTCGAAAATAACGTCTAAAATCCTCTAAGACCTCTAGAAACGCCAGAAAATGCAAAAACAAAAAATAAATGAAAAAATTTTAAATTGACGAAATCAAGATTATTTTGATGCAGAGTCGATATAAATGAAAATTATTGAATTAAATGGTATTCCGATTCAAAATCGGTTGAGTTTTGACAGAGATAGCTAAGATCAAGGCCCGAAATGTGAGGATTCGAAAATAACGTCTAAAATCCTCTAAGACCTCTAGAAACGCCAGAAAATGCAAAAACAAAAAATAAATGAAAAAATTTTAAATTGACGAAATCAAGATTATTTTGATGCAGAGTCGATATAAATGAAAATTATTGAATTAAATGGTATTCCGATTCAAAATCGGTTGAGTTTTGACAGAGATAGCTAAGATCAAGGCCCGAAATGTGAGGATTCGAAAATAACGTCTAAAATCCTCTAAGACCTCTAGAAACGCCAGAAAATGCAAAAACAAAAAATAAATGAAAAAATTTTAAATTGACGAAATCAAGATTATTTTGATGCAGAGTCGATATAAATGAAAATTATTGAATTAAATGGTATTCCGATTCAAAATCGGTTGAGTTTTGACAGAGATAGCTAAGATCAAGGCCCGAAATGTGAGGATTCGAAAATAACGTCTAAAATCCTCTAAGACCTCTAGAAACGCCAGAAAATGCAAAAACAAAAAAATAAATGAAAAAATTTTAAATTGACGAAATCAAGATTATTTTGATGCAGAGTCGATATAAAATGAAAATTATTGAATTAAATGGTATTCCGATTCAAAATCGGTTGAGTTTTGACAGAGATAGCTAAGATCAAGGCCCGAAATGTGAGGATTCGAAAATAACGTCTAAAATCCTCTATTTTAAGACCTCTAGAAACGCCAGAAAATGCAAAAACAAAAAATAAATGAAAAAATTTTAAATTGACGAAATCAAGATTATTTTGATGCAGAGTCGATATAAATGAAAATTATTGAATTAAATGGTATTCCGATTCAAAATCGGTTGAGTTTTGACAGAGATAGCTAAGATCAAGGCCCGAAATGTGAGGATTCGAAAATAACGTCTAAAATCCTCTAAGACCTCTAGAAACGCCAGAAAATGCAAAAACAAAAAATAAATGAAAAAATTTTAAATTGACGAAATCAAGATTATTTTGATGCAGAGTCGATATAAATGAAAATTATTGAATTAAATGGTATTCCGATTCAAAATCGGTTGAGTTTTGACAGAGATAGCTAAGATCAAGGCCCGAAATGTGAGGATTCGAAAATAACGTCTAAAATCCTCTAAGACCTCTAGAAACGCCAGAAAATGCAAAAACAAAAAATAAATGAAAAAATTTTAAATTGACGAAATCAAGATTATTTTGATGCAGAGTCGATATAAATGAAAATTATTGAATTAAATGGTATTCCGATTCAAAATCGGTTGAGTTTTGACAGAGATAGCTAAGATCAAGGCCCGAAATGTGAGGATTCGAAAATAACGTCTAAAATCCTCTAAGACCTCTAGAAACGCCAGAAAATGCAAAAACAAAAAATAAATGAAAAAATTTTAAATTGACGAAATCAAGATTATTTTGATGCAGAGTCGATATAAATGAAAATTATTGAATTAAATGGTATTCCGATTCAAAATCGGTTGAGTTTTGACAGAGATAGCTAAGATCAAGGCCCGAAATGTGAGGATTCGAAAATAACGTCTAAAATCCTCTAAGACCTCTAGAAACGCCAGAAAATGCAAAAACAAAAAATAAATGAAAAAATTTTAAATTGACGAAATCAAGATTATTTTGATGCAGAGTCGATATAAATGAAAATTATTGAATTAAATGGTATTCCGATTCAAAATCGGTTGAGTTTTGACAGAGATAGCTAAGATCAAGGCCCGAAATGTGAGGATTCGAAAATAACGTCTAAAATCCTCTAAGACCTCTAGAAACGCCAGAAAATGCAAAAACAAAAAATAAATGAAAAAATTTTAAATTGACGAAATCAAGATTATTTTGATGCAGAGTCGATATAAATGAAAATTATTGAATTAAATGGTATTCCGATTCAAAATCGGTTGAGTTTTGACAGAGATAGCTAAGATCAAGGCCCGAAATGTGAGGATTCGAAAATAACGTCTAAAATCCTCTAAGACCTCTAGAAACGCCAGAAAATGCAAAAACAAAAAATAAATGAAAAAATTTTAAATTGACGAAATCAAGATTATTTTGATGCAGAGTCGATATAAATGAAAATTATTGAATTAAATGGTATTCCGATTCAAAATCGGTTGAGTTTTGACAGAGATAGCTAAGATCAAGGCCCGAAATGTGAGGATTCGAAAATAACGTCTAAAATCCTCTAAGACCTCTAGAAACGCCAGAAAATGCAAAAACAAAAAATAAATGAAAAAATTTTAAATTGACGAAATCAAGATTATTTTGATGCAGAGTCGATATAAATGAAAATTATTGAATTAAATGGTATTCCGATTCAAAATCGGTTGAGTTTTGACAGAGATAGCTAAGATCAAGGCCCGAAATGTGAGGATTCGAAAATAACGTCTAAAATCCTCTAAGACCTCTAGAAACGCCAGAAAATGCAAAAACAAAAAATAAATGAAAAAATTTTAAATTGACGAAATCAAGATTATTTTGATGCAGAGTCGATATAAATGAAAATTATTGAATTAAATGGTATTCCGATTCAAAATCGGTTGAGTTTTGACAGAGATAGCTAAGATCAAGGCCCGAAATGTGAGGATTCGAAAATAACGTCTAAAATCCTCTAAGACCTCTAGAAACGCCAGAAAATGCAAAAACAAAAAATAAATGAAAAAATTTTAAATTGACGAAATCAAAGATTATTTTGATGCAGAGTCGATATAAATGAAAATTATTGAATTAAATGGTATTCCGATTCAAAATCGGTTGAGTTTTGACAGAGATAGCTAAGATCAAGGCCCGAAATGTGAGGATTCGAAAATAACGTCTAAAATCCTCTAAGACCTCTAGAAACGCCAGAAAATGCAAAAACAAAAAATAAATGAAAAAATTTTAAATTGACGAAATCAAGATTATTTTGATGCAGAGTCGATATAAATGAAAATTATTGAATTAAATGGTATTCCGATTCAAAATCGGTTGAGTTTTGACAGAGATAGCTAAGATCAAGGCCCGAAATGTGAGGATTCGAAAATAACGTCTAAAATCCTCTAAGACCTCTAGAAACGCCAGAAAATGCAAAAACAAAAAATAAATGAAAAAATTTTAAATTGACGAAATCAAGATTATTTTGATGCAGAGTCGATATAAATGAAAATTATTGAATTAAATGGTATTCCGATTCAAAATCGGTTGAGTTTTGACAGAGATAGCTAAGATCAAGGCCCGAAATGTGAGGATTCGAAAATAACGTCTAAAATCCTCTAAGACCTCTAGAAACGCCAGAAAATGCAAAAACAAAAAATAAATTAAAAAAATTTTAAATTGACGAAATCAAGATTATTTTGATGCAGAGTCGATATAAATGAAAATTATTGAATTAAATGGTATTCCGATTCAAAATCGGTTGAGTTTTGACAGAGATAGCTAAGATCAAGGCCCGAAATGTGAGGATTCGAAAATAACGTCTAAAATCCTCTAAGACCTCTAGAAACGCCAGAAAATGCAAAAACAAAAAATAAATGAAAAAATTTTAAATTGACGAAATCAAGATTATTTTGATGCAGAGTCGATATAAATGAAAATTATTGAATTAAATGGTATTCCGATTCAAAATCGGTTGAGTTTTGACAGAGATAGCTAAGATCAAGGCCCGAAATGTGAGGATTCGAAAATAACGTCTAAAATCCTCTAAGACCTCTAGAAACGCCAGAAAATGCAAAAACAAAAAATAAATGAAAAAATTTTAAATTGACGAAATCAAGATTATTTTGATGCAGAGTCGATATAAATGAAAATTATTGAATTAAATGGTATTCCGATTCAAAATCGGTTGAGTTTTGACAGAGATAGCTAAGATCAAGGCCCGAAATGTGAGGATTCGAAAATAACGTCTAAAATCCTCTAAGACCTCTAGAAACGCCAGAAAATGCAAAAACAAAAAATAAATGAAAAAATTTTAAATTGACGAAATCAAGATTATTTTGATGCAGAGTCGATATAAATGAAAATTATTGAATTAAATGGTATTCCGATTCAAAATCGGTTGAGTTTTGACAGAGATAGCTAAGATCAAGGCCCGAAATGTGAGGATTCGAAAATAACGTCTAAAATCCTCTAAGACCTCTAGAAACGCCAGAAAATGCAAAAACAAAAAATAAATGAAAAAATTTTAAATTGACGAAATCAAGATTATTTTGATGCAGAGTCGATATAAATGAAAATTATTGAATTAAACGGTATTCCGATTTTAAATTGCGAAATCAGGTTGATTTTGACAGAGTATATAATGATAAGATAAAGGCTGCGAATTTGTGAGGATTCGAAAATAACGTCTAAAATCCTCTAAGACCTCTAGAAACGCCAGAAAATGCAAAAAAAAAAAATAAATGAAAAAATTTTTAAAATTGACGAAATCAAGATTATTTTGATGCAGAGTCGATATAAATGAAAATTATTGAATTAAATGGTATTCCGATTCAAAATCGGTTGAGTTTTGACAGAGATAGCTAAGATCAAGGCCCGAAATGTGAGGATTCGAAAATAACGTCTAAAATCCTCTAAGACCTCTAGAAACGCCAGAAAATGCAAAAACAAAAAATAAATGAAAAAATTTTAAATTGACGAAATCAAGATTATTTTGATGCAGAGTCGATATAAATGAAAATTATTGAATTAAATGGTATTCCGATTCAAAATCGGTTGAGTTTTGACAGAGATAGCTAAGATCAAGGCCCGAAATGTGAGGATTCGAAAATAACGTCTAAAATCCTCTAAGACCTCTAGAAACGCCAGAAAATGCAAAAACAAAAAATAAATGAAAAAATTTTAAATTGACGAAATCAAGATTATTTTGATGCAGAGTCGATATAAATGAAAATTATTGAATTAAATGGTATTCCGATTCAAAATCGGTTGAGTTTTGACAGAGATAGCTAAGATCAAGGCCCGAAATGTGAGGATTCGAAAATAACGTCTAAAATCCTCTAAGACCTCTAGAAACGCCAGAAAATGCAAAAACAAAAAATAAATGAAAAAATTTTAAATTGACGAAATCAAGATTATTTTGATGCAGAGTCGATATAAATGAAAATTATTGAATTAAATGGTATTCCGATTCAAAATCGGTTGAGTTTTGACAGAGATAGCTAAGATCAAGGCCCGAAATGTGAGGATTCGAAAATAACGTCTAAAATCCTCTAAGACCTCTAGAAACGCCAGAAAATGCAAAAACAAAAAATAAATGAAAAAATTTTAAATTGACGAAATCAAGATTATTTTGATGCAGAGTCGATATAAATGAAAATTATTGAATTAAATGGTATTCCGATTCAAAATCGGTTGAGTTTTGACAGAGATAGCTAAGATCAAGGCCCGAAATGTGAGGATTCGAAAATAACGTCTAAAATCCTCTAAGACCTCTAGAAACGCCAGAAAATGCAAAAACAAAAAATAAATGAAAAAATTTTAAATTGACGAAATCAAGATTATTTTGATGCAGAGTCGATATAAATGAAAATTATTGAATTAAATGGTATTCCGATTCAAAATCGGTTGAGTTTTGACAGAGATAGCTAAGATCAAGGCCCGAAATGTGAGGATTCGAAAATAACGTCTAAAATCGTCTAAGACCTCTAGAAACGCCAGAAAATGCAAAAACAAAAAAATAAATGAAAAAATTTTAAATTGACGAAATCAAGATTATTTTGATGCAGAGTCGATATAAATGAAAATTATTGAATTAAATGGTATTCCGATTCAAAATCGGTTGAGTTTTGACAGAGATAGCTAAGATCAAGGCCCGAAATGTGAGGATTCGAAAATAACGTCTAAAATCGTCTAAGACCTCTAGAAACGCCAGAAAATGCAAAAACAAAAAAATAAATGAAAAAATTTTAAATTGACGAAATCAAGATTATTTTGATGCAGAGTCGATATAAATGAATTTATATTTTAAATTGACGAAATCAAGATTATTTTGATGCAGAGTCGATATAAATGAAAATTATTGAATTAAATGGTATTCCGATTCAAAATCGGTTGAGTTTTGACAGAGATAGCTAAGATCAAGGCCCGAAATGTGAGGATTCGAAAATAACGTCTAAAATCCTCTAAGACCTCTAGAAACGCCAGAAAATGCAAAAACAAAAAAAAAAAAAAAAAATTTTAAATTTACAGAAATCAAGATTATTTTGATGCAGAGTCGATATAAATGAAAATTATTGAATTAAATGGTATTCCGATTCAAAATCGGTTGAGTTTTGACAGAGATAGCTAAGATCAAGGCCCGAAATGTGAGGATTCGAAAATAACGTCTAAAATCCTCTAAGACCTCTAGAAACGCCAGAAAATGCAAAAACAAAAAATAAATGAAAAAATTTTAAATTGACGAAATCAAGATTATTTTGATGCAGAGTCGATATAAATGAAAATTATTGAATTAAATGGTATTCCGATTCAAAATCGGTTGAGTTTTGACAGAGATAGCTAAGATCAAGGCCCGAAATGTGAGGATTCGAAAATAACGTCTAAAATCCTCTAAGACCTCTAGAAACGCCAGAAAATGCAAAAACAAAAAATAAATGAAAAAATTTTAAATTGACGAAATCAAGATTATTTTGATGCAGAGTCGATATAAATGAAAATTATTGAATTAAATGGTATTCCGATTCAAAATCGGTTGAGTTTTGACAGAGATAGCTAAGATCAAGGCCCGAAATGTGAGGATTCGAAAATAACGTCTAAAATCCTCTAAGACCTCTAGAAACGCCAGAAAATGCAAAAACAAAAAATAAATGAAAAAATTTTAAATTGACGAAATCAAGATTATTTTGATGCAGAGTCGATATAAATGAAAATTATTGAATTAAATGGTATTCCGATTCAAAATCGGTTGAGTTTTGACAGAGATAGCTAAGATCAAGGCCCGAAATGTGAGGATTCGAAAATAACGTCTAAAATCCTCTAAGACCTCTAGAAACGCCAGAAAATGCAAAAAACAAAAAATAAATGAAAAAATTTTAAATTGACGAAATCAAGATTATTTTGATGCAGAGTCGATATAAATGAAAATTATTGAATTAAATGGTATTCCGATTCAAAATCGGTTGAGTTTTGACAGAGATAGCTAAGATCAAGGCCCGAAATGTGAGGATTCGAAAATAACGTCTAAAATCCTCTAAGACCTCTAGAAACGCCAGAAAATGCAAAAACAAAAAATAAATGAAAAAATTTTAAATTGACGAAATCAAGATTATTTTGATGCAGAGTCGATATAAATGAAAATTATTGAATTAAATGGTATTCCGATTCAAAATCGGTTGAGTTTTGACAGAGATAGCTAAGATCAAGGCCCGAAATGTGAGGATTCGAAAATAACGTCTAAAATCCTCTAAGACCTCTAGAAACGCCAGAAAATGCAAAAACAAAAAATAAATGAAAAAATTTTAAATTGACGAAATCAAGATTATTTTGATGCAGAGTCGATATAAATGAAAATTATTGAATTAAATGGTATTCCGATTCAAAATCGGTTGAGTTTTGACAGAGATAGCTAAGATCAAGGCCCGAAATGTGAGGATTCGAAAATAACGTCTAAAATCCTCTAAGACCTCTAGAAACGCCAGAAAATGCAAAAACAAAAAATAAATGAAAAAATTTTAAATTGACGAAATCAAGATTATTTTGATGCAGAGTCGATATAAATGAAAATTATTGAATTAAATGGTATTCCGATTCAAAATCGGTTGAGTTTTGACAGAGATAGCTAAGATCAAGGCCCGAAATGTGAGGATTCGAAAATAACGTCTAAAATCCTCTAAGACCTCTAGAAACGCCAGAAAATGCAAAAAACAAAAAATAAATGAAAAAATTTTAAATTGACGAAATCAAGATTATTTTGATGCAGAGTCGATATAAATGAAAATTATTGAATTAAATGGTATTCCGATTCAAAATCGGTTGAGTTTTGACAGAGATAGCTAAGATCAAGGCCCGAAATGTGAGGATTCGAAAATAACGTCTAAAATCCTCTAAGACCTCTAGAAACGCCAGAAAATGCAAAAACAAAAAATAAATGAAAAAATTTTAAATTGACGAAATCAAGATTATTTTGATGCAGAGTCGATATAAATGAAAATTATTGAATTAAATGGTATTCCGATTCAAAATCGGTTGAGTTTTGACAGAGATAGCTAAGATCAAGGCCCGAAATGTGAGGATTCGAAAATAACGTCTAAAATCCTCTAAGACCTCTAGAAACGCCAGAAAATGCAAAAACAAAAAATAAATGAAAAAATTTTAAATTGACGAAATCAAGATTATTTTGATGCAGAGTCGATATAAATGAAAATTATTGAATTAAATGGTATTCCGATTCAAAATCGGTTGAGTTTTGACAGAGATAGCTAAGATCAAGGCCCGAAATGTGAGGATTCGAAAATAACGTCTAAAATCCTCTAAGACCTCTAGAAACGCCAGAAAATGCAAAAAACAAAAAATAAATGAAAAAATTTTAAATTGACGAAATCAAGATTATTTTGATGCAGAGTCGATATAAATGAAAATTATTGAATTAAATGGTATTCCGATTCAAAATCGGTTGAGTTTTGACAGAGATAGCTAAGATCAAGGCCCGAAATGTGAGGATTCGAAAATAACGTCTAAAATCCTCTAAGACCTCTAGAAACGCCAGAAAATGCAAAAACAAAAAATAAATGAAAAAATTTTAAATTGACGAAATCAAGATTATTTTGATGCAGAGTCGATATAAATGAAAATTATTGAATTAAATGGTATTCCGATTCAAAATCGGTTGAGTTTTGACAGAGATAGCTAAGATCAAGGCCCGAAATGTGAGGATTCGAAAATAACGTCTAAAATCCTCTAAGACCTCTAGAAACGCCAGAAAATGCAAAAACAAAAAATAAATGAAAAAATTTTAAATTGACGAAATCAAGATTATTTTGATGCAGAGTCGATATAAATGAAAATTATTGAATTAAATGGTATTCCGATTCAAAATCGGTTGAGTTTTGACAGAGATAGCTAAGATCAAGGCCCGAAATGTGAGGATTCGAAAATAACGTCTAAAATCGTCTAAGACCTCTAGAAACGCCAGAAAATGCAAAAACAAAAAATAAATGAAAAAATTTTAAATTGACGAAATCAAGATTATTTTGATGCAGAGTCGATATAAATGAAAATTATTGAATTAAATGGTATTCCGATTCAAAATCGGTTGAGTTTTGACAGAGATAGCTAAGATCAAGGCCCGAAATGTGAGGATTCGAAAATAACGTCTAAAATCGTCTAAGACCTCTAGAAACGCCAGAAAATGCAAAAACAAAAAAATAAATGAAAAAATTTTAAATTGACGAAATCAAGATTATTTTGATGCAGAGTCGATATAAATGAAAATTATTGAATTAAATGGTATTCCGATTCAAAATCGGTTGAGTTTTGACAGAGATAGCTAAGATCAAGGCCCGAAATGTGAGGATTCGAAAATAACGTCTAAAATCCTCTAAGACCTCTAGAAACGCCAGAAAATGCAAAAACAAAAAATAAATGAAAAAATTTTAAATTGACGAAATCAAGATTATTTTGATGCAGAGTCGATATAAATGAAAATTATTGAATTAAATGGTATTCCGATTCAAAATCGGTTGAGTTTTGACAGAGATAGCTAAGATCAAGGCCCGAAATGTGAGGATTCGAAAATAACGTCTAAAATCGTCTAAGACCTCTAGAAACGCCAGAAAATGCAAAAACAAAAAATAAATGAAAAAATTTTAAATTGACGAAATCAAGATTATTTTGATGCAGAGTCGATATAAATGAAAATTATTGAATTAAATGGTATTCCGATTCAAAATCGGTTGAGTTTTGACAGAGATAGCTAAGATCAAGGCCCGAAATGTGAGGATTCGAAAATAACGTCTAAAATCCTCTAAGACCTCTAGAAACGCCAGAAAATGCAAAAACAAAAAATAAATGAAAAAAATTTTAAATTGACGAAATCAAGATTATTTTGATGCAGAGTCGATATAAATGAAAATTATTGAATTAAATGGTATTCCGATTCAAAATCGGTTGAGTTTTGACAGAGATAGCTAAGATCAAGGCCCGAAATGTGAGGATTCGAAAATAACGTCTAAAATCCTCTAAGACCTCTAGAAACGCCAGAAAATGCAAAAACAAAAAATAAATGAAAAAAATTTTAAATTGACGAAATCAAGATTATTTTGATGCAGAGTCGATATAAATGAAAATTATTGAATTAAATGGTATTCCGATTCAAAATCGGTTGAGTTTTGACAGAGATAGCTAAGATCAAGGCCCGAAATGTGAGGATTCGAAAATAACGTCTAAAATCCTCTAAGACCTCTAGAAACGCCAGAAAATGCAAAAAACAAAAAATAAATGAAAAAAATTTTAAATTGACGAAATCAAGATTATTTTGATGCAGAGTCGATATAAATGAAAATTATTGAATTAAATGGTATTCCGATTCAAAATCGGTTGAGTTTTGACAGAGATAGCTAAGATCAAGGCCCGAAATGTGAGGATTCGAAAATAACGTCTAAAATCCTCTAAGACCTCTAGAAACGCCAGAAAATGCAAACCAAAAAATAAATGAAAAAATTTTAAATTGACGAAATCAAGATTATTTTGATGCAGAGTCGATATAAATGAAAATTTTTGAAATAAATGGTATTCCGATTCAAAATCGGTTGAGTTTTTGACAGAGATAGCTAAGATCAAGGCCCGAAATGTGAGGATTCGAAAATAACGTCTAAAATCGTCTAAGACCTCTAGAAACGCCAGAAAATGCAAAAACAGAAAATAAATGAACAAAAATTTTAAATTGACGAAATCAAGATTATTTTGATGCAGAGTCGATATAAATGAAAATTATTGAATTAAATGGTATTCCGATTCAAAATCGGTTGAGTTTTGACAGAGATAGCTAAGATCAAGGCCCGAAATGTGAGGATTCGAAAATAAGGTCTAAAATCGTCTAAGACCTCTAGAAACGCCAGAAAATGCAAAAACAAAAAAATAAATGAAAAATTTTAAATTGACGAAATCAAGATTATTTTGATGCAGAGTCGATATAAATGAAAATTATTGAATTAAATCGTGTTCGATTCAAAATCGGTTGAGTTTTGACAGAGATAGCTAAGATCAAGGCCTGAAATGTGAGGATTCGAAAACTAACGTCTAAAATCGTCTAAGACCTCCTAGAAACGCCAGAAAATGCAAAAAACAAAAAATAAATGAAAAAATTTTTTAAATTGACGAGAAATCAAGATTATTTTGATGCAGAGTCGATATAAATGAAAATTATTGAATTAAATGGTATTCCGATTCAAAATCGGTTGAGTTTTGACAGAGATAGCTAAGATCCAAGGCCCGAAATGTGAGGATTCGAAAATAACGTCTAAAATCCTCTAAGACCTCTAGAAACGCCAGAAAATGCAAAAACGAAAAAATAAATGAAAAAATTTTAAATTGACGAAATCAAGATTATTTTGATGCAGAGTCGATATAAATGAAAATTATTGAATTAAATGGTATTCCGATTCAAAATCGGTTGAGTTTTGACAGAGATAGCTAAGATCAAGGCCCCGAAATGTGAGGATTCGAAAATAACGTCTAAAATCGTCTAAGACCTCTAGAAACGCCAGAGAAATGCCAAAAACAAAAAAATAAATGAAAAAAATTTTAAATTGACGAAATCAAGATTATTTTGATGCAGAGTCGATATAAATGAAAATTATTGAATTAAATGGTATTCCGATTCAAAATCGGTTGAGTTTTGACAGAGATAGCTAAGATCAAGGCCCGAAATGTGAGGGATTCGAAAATAAGGTCTAAAATCCTCTAAGACCTCTAGAAACACCGGAAAATGCAAAAAACAAAAAATAAATGAAAAAAATTTTAAATTGACGAAATCAAGATTATTTTGATGCAGAGTCGATATAAATGAAAATTATTGAATTAAATGGTATTCCGATTCAAAATCGGTTGAGTTTTGACAGAGATAGCTAAGATCAAGGCCCGAAATGTGAGGATTCGAAAATAACGTCTAAAATCCTCTAAGACCTCTAGAAACGCCAGAAAATGCAAAAGCAAAAAATAAATGAAAAAAATTTTAAATTGACGAAATCAAGATTATTTTGATGCAGAGTCGATATAAATGAAAATTATTGAGATTAAATGGTATTCCGATTCAAAATCGGTTGAGTTTTGACAGAGATAGCTAAGATCAAGGCCCGAAATGTGAGGATTCGAAAATAACGTCTAAAATCCTCTAAGACCTCTAGAAACGCCAGAAAATGCAAAAGCAAAAAATAAATGAAAAAAATTTTAAATTGACGAAATCAAGATTATTTTGATGCAGAGTCGATATAAATGAAAATTATTGAATTAAATGGTATTCCGATTCAAAATCGGTTGAGTTTTGACAGAGATAGCTAAGATCAAGGCCCGGAAATGTGAGGATTCGAAAATAACGTCTAAAATCCTCCTAAGACCTCTAGAAACGCCAGAAAATGCAAAAACAAAAAATAAATGAAAAAAATTTTAAATTGACGAAATCAAGATTATTTTGATGCAGAGTCGATATAAATGAAAATTATTGAATTAAATGGTATTCTGATTCAAAATCGGTTGAGTTTTGACAGAGATAGCTAAGATCAAGGCCCGAAATGTGAGGATTCGAAAATAACGTCTAAAATCGTCTAAGACCTCTAGAAACGCCAGAAAATGCAAAAACAAAAAAATAAATGAAAAAATTTTAAATTGACGAAATCAAGATTATTTTGATGCAGAGTCGATATAAATGAAAATTATTGAATTAAATGGTATTCCGATTCAAAATCGGTTGAGTTTTGACAGAGATAGCTAAGATCAAGGCCCGAAATGTGAGGATTCGAAAATAACGTCTAAAATCCTCTAAGACCTCTAGAAACGCCAGAAAATGCAAAAACAAAAAATAAATGGAAAAAATTTTAAATTGACGAAATCAAGATTATTTTGATGCAGAGTCGATATAAATGAAAATTATTGAATTAAATGGTATTCCGATTCCAAAATCGGTTGAGTTTTGACAGAGATAGCTAAGATCAAGGCCCGAAATGTGAGGATTCGAAAATAACGTCTAAAATCCTCTAAGACCTCTAGAAACGCCAGAAAATGCAAAAACAAAAAATAAATGAAAAAATTTTAAATTGACGAAATCAAGATTATTTTGATGCAGAGTCGATATAAATGAAAATTATTGTATTAAATGGTATTCCGATTCAAAATCGGTTGAGTTTTGACAGAGATAGCTAAGATCAAGGCCCGAAATGTGAGGATTCGAAAGTAACGTCTAAAATCCTCTAAGACCTCTAGAAACGCCAGAAAATGCAAAAACAAAAAATAAATGAAAAAATTTTAAATTGACGAAATCAAGATTATTTTGATGCAGAGTCGATATAAATGAAAATTATTGAATTAAATGGTATTCAGATTCAAAATCGGTTGAGTTTTGACAGAGATAGCTAAGATCAAGGCCCGAAATGTGAGGATTCGAAAATAACGTCTAAAATCCTCTAAGACCTCTAGAAACGCCAGAAAATGCAAAAACAAAAAATAAATGAAAAAAATTTTAAATTGACGAAATCAAGATTATTTTGATGCAGAGTCGATATAAATGAGAAATTATTGAATTAAATGGTATTCCGATTCAAAATCGGTTGAGTTTTGACAGAGATAGCTAAGATCAAGGCCCGAAATGTGAGGATTCGAAAATAACGTCTAAAATCCTCTAAGACCTCTAGAAACGCCAGAAAATGCAAAAACAAAAAATAAATGAAAAAATTTTAAATTGACGAAATCAAGATTATTTTGATGCAGAGTCGATATAAATGAAAATTATTGAATTAAATGGTATTCCGATTCAAAATCGGTTGAGTTTTGACAGAGATAGCTAAGATCAAGGCCCGAAATGTGAGGATTCGAAAATAACGTCTAAAATCCTCTAAGACCTCTAGAAACGCCAGAAAATGCAAAAACAAAAAATAAATGAAAAAAATTTTAAATTGACGAAATCAAGATTATTTTGATGCAGAGTCGATATAAATGAAAATTATTGAATTAAATGGTATTCCGATTCAAAATCGGTTGAGTTTTGACAGAGATAGCTAAGATCAAGGCCCTGAAATGTGAGGATTCGAAAATAACGTCTAAAATCCTCTAAGACCTCTAGAAACGCCAGAAAATGCAAAAACAAAAAAATAAATGAAAAAAATTTTAAATTGACGAAATCAAGATTATTTTGATGCAGAGTCGATATAAATGAAAATTATTGAATTAAATGGTATTCCGATTCAAAATCGGTTGAGTTTTGACAGAGATAGCTAAGATCAAGGCCCGAAATGTGAGGATTCGAAAATAACGTCTAAAATCCTCTAAGACCTCTAGAAACGCCAGAAAATGCAAAAAACAAAAAAATAAATGAAAAAATTTTAAATTGACGAAATCAAGATTATTTTGATGCAGAGTCGATATAAATGAAAATTATTGAATTAAATGGTATTCCGATTCAAAATCGGTTGAGTTTTGACAGAGATAGCTAAGATCAAGGCCCGAAATGTGAGGATTCGAAAATAACGTCTAAAAATCCTCTAAGACCTCTAGAAACGCCAGAAAATGCAAAAACAAAAAATAAATGAAAAAAATTTTAAATTGACGAAATCAAGATTATTTTGATGCAGAGTCGATATAAATGAAAATTATTGAATTAAATGGTATTCCGATTCAAAATCGGTTGAGTTTTGACAGGAGATAGCTAAGATCAAGGCCCGAAATGTGAGGATTCGAAAATAACGTCTAAAATCCTCTAAGACCTCTAGAAACGCCAGAAAATGCAAAAAACAAAAAATAAATGAAAAAAATTTTAAATTGACGAAATCAAGATTATTTTGATGCAGAGTCGATATAAATGAAAATTATTGAATTAAATGGTATTCCGATTCAAAATCGGTTGAGTTTTGACAGAGATAGCTAAGATCAAGGCCTGAAATGTGAGGATTCGAAAATAACGTCTAAAATCCTCTAAGACCTCTAGAAACGCCAGAAAATGCAAAAACAAAAAATAAATGAAAAAATTTTAAATTGACGAAATCAAGATTATTTTGATGCAGAGTCGATATAAATGAAAATTATTGAATTAAATGGTATTCCGATTCAAAATCGGTTGAGTTTTGACAGAGATAG
Organism: Drosophila cardini; assembly: GCA_018903735.1. Lineage (NCBI taxonomy): Eukaryota > Metazoa > Arthropoda > Insecta > Diptera > Drosophilidae > Drosophila > Drosophila cardini. The sequence continues at coordinate 28,668 of JAEIGM010000301.1, forward strand.
CTAAGATCAAGGCCCGAAATGTGAGGATTCGAAAATAACGTCTAAAATCCTCTAAGACCTCTAGAAACGCCAGAAAATGCAAAAAACAAAAAATAAATGAAAAAATTTTAAATTGACGAAATCAAGATTATTTTGATGCAGAGTCGATATAAATGAAAATTATTGAATTAAATGGTATTCCGATTCAAAATCGGTTGAGTTTTGACAGAGATAGCTAAGATCAAGGCCCGAAATGTGAGGATTCGAAAATAACGTCTAAAATCCTCTAAGACCTCTAGAAACGCCAGAAAATGCAAAAAAGACAAAAAATAAATGAAAAAATTTTAAATTGACGAAATCAAGATTATTTTGATGCAGAGTCGATATAAATGAAAATTATTGAATTAAATGGTATTCCGATTCAAAATCGGTTGAGTTTTGACAGAGATAGCTAAGATCAAGGCCCGAAATGTGAGGATTCGAAAATAACGTCTAAAATCCTCTAAGACCTCTAGAAACGCCAGAAAATGCAAAAACAAAAAATAAATGAAAAAATTTTAAATTGACGAAATCAAGATTATTTTGATGCAGAGTCGATATAAATGAAAATTATTGAATTAAATGGTATTCCGATTCAAAATCGGTTGAGTTTTGACAGAGATAGCTAAGATCAAGGCCCGAAATGTGAGGATTCGAAAATAACGTCTAAAATCCTCTAAGACCTCTAGAAACGCCAGAAAATGCAAAAACAAAAAAATAAATGAAAAAATTTTAAATTGACGAAATCCAAGATTATTTTGATGCAGAGTCGATATAAATGAAAATTATTGAATTAAATGGTATTCCGATTCAAAATCGGTTGAGTTTTTGACAGGGATAGCTAAGATCAAGGCCCGAAATGTGAGGATTCGAAAATAACGTCTAAAATCGTCTAAGACCTCTAGAAACGCCAGAAAATGCAAAAACAAAAAATAAATGAAAAAAATTTTAAATTGACGAAATCAAGATTATTTTGATGCAGAGTCGATATAAATGAAAATTATTGAATTAAATGGTATTCCGATTCAAAATCGGTTGAGGTTTTGACAGAGATAGCAAGATCAAGGCCCGAAATGTGAGGATTCGAAAATAACGTCTAAAATCCTCTAAGACCTCTAGAAACGCCAGAAAATGCAAAAACAAAAAAATAAATGAAAAAATTTTAAATTGACGAAATCAAGATTATTTTGATGCAGAGTCGATATAAATGAAAATTATTGAATTAAATGGTATTCCGATTCAAAATCAGTTGAGTTTTGACAGAGATAGCTAAGATCAAGGCCCGAAATGTGAGGATTCGAAAATAACGTCTAAAATCGTCTAAGACCTCTAGAAACGCCAGAAAATGCCAAAAACAAAAAAATCAATGAAAAAATTTTAAATTGACGAAATCAAGATTATTTTGATGCAGAGTCGATATAAATGAAAATTATTGAATTAAATGGTATTCCGATTCAAAATCGGTTGAGTTTTGACAGAGATAGCTAAGATCAAGGCCCGAAATGTGAGGATTCGAAAATAAGGTCTAAAATCCTCTAAGACCTCTAGAAACGCCAGAAAATGCAAAAACAAAAAATAAATGAAAAAATTTTAAATTGACGAAATCAAGATTATTTTGATGCAGAGTCGATATAAATGAAAATTATTGAATTAAATGGTATTCCGATTCAAAATCGGTTGAGGTTTGACAGAGATAGCTAAGATCAAGGCCCGAAATGTGAGGATTCGAAATAACGTCTAAAATCCTCTAAGACCTCTAGAAACGCCAGAAAATGCAAAAAACAAAAAATAAATGAAAAATTTTAAATTGACGAAATCAAGATTATTTTGATGCAGAGTCGATATAAATGAAAATTATTGAATTAAATGGTATTCCGATTCAAAATCGGTTGAGTTTTGACAGAGATAGCTAAGATCAAGGCCCGAAATGTGAGGATTCGAAAATAACGTCTAAAAATCCTCTAAGACCTCTAGAAACGCCAGAAAATGCAAAAACAAAAAATAAATGAAAAAATTTTAAATTGACGAAATCAAGATTATTTTGATGCAGAGTCGATATAAATGAAAATTATTGAATTAAATAGTATTCCGGTAGTTCAAAATCGGTTGAGTTTTTGACAGAGTATAGCTAAGATCAAGGCCCGAAATGCTGAGGATTCGAAAATAACGTCTAAAATCACTCTAAGACCTCTAGAAACACCAGAAACTGCAAAAACCAAAAATAAATGAAAAAATTTTAAATTGACGAAATCAAGGTTCTTTTGATGCAGAGTCGATATAAATGAAAATTATTGAACTTAAATGGTGATTCCGATTCAAAACCGGTTGAGTTACCGACAGAGATAGCTAAGATCAAGGCCCGAAATGTGAGGATTCGAAAATAACGTCTAAAATCACTCTAAGACCCCCCTGGAAACGCTAGAAAATGCAAAAAACAAAAAAATAAATGAAAAAATTTTAAATTGACGAAATCAAAGTTATTTTGATGCAGAGTCGATCTAAATGAAAATTATTGAATTAAATGAGTATTCCGATTCAAAATCGGTTGAGTGTTGACAGAGATAGCTCTTCGATCAAGGCCCGAAATGGTGAAGATTCGAAAATAAGGTCTTAAATCCTCTAAGACCTCAAGACACTCCAGAAGCATGTAAAAGCAAAAAAAATAAATGAAAAAAATGTTTAAATTGACGAAATCAAGGCATTAGTTCGATGCAGAGTCGATATAAATGCCAATTATAGAAGACCAATGGTATTCGATTCGAAATCGGTTGAGTTTGTGACAGATATAGCTGAGATCAAGGCCCGAAATGTGAGGATTCCAACAGGACGTCTAAAATCCTCTAAGACCTCTAGAAACGCCAGAAAATGCAAAAACAAAAAATAAATGAAAAAATTTTAAATTGACGAAATCAAGATTATTTTGATGCAGAGTCGATATAAATGAAAATTATTGAATTAAATGGTATTCTGATTCAAAATCGGTTGAGTTTTGACAGAGATAGCTAAGATCAAGGCCCGAAATATGGGGATTCGAAAATAACAGGTCTAAAATCCTCTAAGACCTCTAGAAACGCCAGAAAATGCAAAAACAAAAAATAAATGAAAAAATTTTAAATTGACGAAATCAAGATTATTTTGATGCAGAGTCGATATAAATGAAAATTATTGAATTAAATGGTATTCCGATTCAAAATCGGTTGAGGTTTTGACAGAGATAGCTAAGATCAAGGGTCGAAATTTGAGGATTCGAAAATAACGATCCCAAATCCTCTAAGACCTCTAGAAACGCCAGAAACTGCAAAAACAAAAAATAAATGAAAAAATTTTAAATTGACGAAATCAAGATTATTTTGATGCAGAGTCGATATAAATGGAAATTATTGAGATTAAATGGTATTCCGATTCAAAATCGGTTGAGTTTTGACAGAGATAGCTAAGATCAAGGCCCAACGTGGGGATTCGAAAATAAGTGCAAAATCCTCTAAGACCTCTAGAAACGCCAGAAAATGCAAAAAACAAAAAAATAAATGAAAAAAATTTTTAAATTGACGAAATCAAGATTATTTTGATGCAGAGTCGATATAAATGAAAATTATTGAATTAAATGGTATTCCGATTCAAAATCGGTTGAGTTTTGACAGAGATAGCTAAGATCAAGGCCCGAAATGTGAGGATTCGAAAATAACGTCTAAAATCCTCTAAGACCTCTAGAAACGCCAGAAAATGCAAAAACAAAAATAAATGAAAAAATTTTAAATTGACGAAATCAAGATTATTTTGATGCAGAGTCGATATAAATGAAAATTATTGAATTAAATGGTATTCCGATTCAAAATCGGTTGAGTTTTGACAGAGATAGCTAAGATCAAGGCCCGAAATGTGAGGATTCGAAAATAACGTCTAAAATCCTCTAAGACCTCTAGAAACGCCAGAAAATGCAAAAAACAAAAAAATAAATGAAAAAAATTTTAAATTGACGAAATCAAGATTATTTTGATGCAGAGTCGATATAAATGAAAATTATTGAATTAAATGGTATTCCCGATTCAAAATCGGTTGAGTTTTGACAGAGATAGCTAAGATCAAGGCCCGAAATGTGAGGATTCGAAAATAACGTCTAAAATCCTCTAAGACCTCTAGAAACGCCAGAAAATGCAAAAAACAAAAAAATAAATGAAAAAAATTTTAAATTGACGAAATCAAGATTATTTTGATGCAGAGTCGATATAAATGAAAATTATTGAATTAAATGGTATTCCGATTCAAAAATCGGTTGAGTTTTGACAGAGATAGCTAAGATCAAGGCCCGAAATGTGAGGATTCGAAAATAACGTCTAAAATCCTCTAAGACCTCTAGAAACGCCAGAAAATGCAAAAACAAAAAATAAATGAAAAAAATTTTAAATTGACGAAATCAAGATTATTTTGATGCAGAGTCGATATAAATGAAAATTATTGAATTAAATGGTATTCCGATTCAAAATCGGTTGAGTTTTGACAGAGATAGTTAAGATCAAGGCCCGAAATGTGAGGATTCGAAAATAACGTCTAAAATCCTCTAAGACCTCTAGAAACGCCAGAAAATGCAAAAAACAAAAAATAAATGAAAAAATTTTAAATTGACGAAATCAAGATTATTTTGATGCAGAGTCGATATAAATGAAAATTATTGAATTAAATGGTATTCCGATTCAAAATCGGTTGAGTTTTGACAGAGATAGCTAAGATCAAGGCCCGAAATGTGAGGATTCGAAAATAACGTCTAAAATCCTCTAAGACCTCTAGAAACGCCAGAAAATGCAAAAACAAAAAACATAAATGAAAAAAAATTTTAAATTGACGAAATCAAGATTATTTTGATGCAGAGTCGATATAAATGAAAATTATTGAATTAAATGGTATTCCGATTCAAAATCGGTTGAGTTTTGACAGAGATAGCTAAGATCAAGGCCCGAAATGTGAGGATTCGAAAATAACGTCTAAAATCGTCTAAGACCTCTAGAAACGCCAGAAAATGCAAAAACAAAAAAATAAATGAAAAAAATTTTAAATTGACGAAATCAAGATTATTTTGATGCAGAGTCGATATAAATGAAAATTATTGAATTAAATGGTATTCCGATTCAAAATCGGTTGAGTTTTTGACAGAGATAGCTAAGATCAAGGCCCGAAATGTGAGGATTCGAAAATAACGTCTAAAATCCTCTAAGACCTCTAGAAACGCCAGAAAATGCAAAAACAAAAAATAAATGAAAAAATTTTAAATTGACGAAATCAAGATTATTTTGATGCAGAGTCGATATAAATGAAAATTATTGAATTAAATGGTATTCCGATTCAAAATCGGTTGAGTTTTGACAGAGATAGCTAAGATCAAGGCCCGAAATGTGAGGATTCGAAAATAACGTCTAAAATCGTCTAAGACCTCTAGAAACGCCAGAAAATGCAAAAACAAAAAATAAATGAAAAAAATTTTTAAATTGACGAAATCAAGATTATTTTGATGCAGAGTCGATATAAATGAAAATTATTGAATTAAATGGTATTCCGATTCAAAATCGGTTGAGTTTTGACAGAGATAGCTAAGATCAAGGCCCGAAATGTGAGGATTCGAAAATAACGTCTAAAATCCTCTAAGACCTCTAGAAACGCCAGAAAATGCAAAAACAAAAAAATAAATGAAAAAATTTTAAATTGACGAAATCAAGATTATTTTGATGCAGAGTCGATATAAATGAAAATTATTGAATTAAATGGTATTCCGATTCAAAATCGGTTGAGTTTTGACAGAGATAGCTAAGATCAAGGCCCGAAATGTGAGGATTCGAAAATAACGTCTAAAATCCTCTAAGACCTCTAGAAACGCCAGAAAATGCAAAAAACAAAAAATAAATGAAAAAATTTTAAATTGACGAAATCAAGATTATTTTGATGCAGAGTCGATATAAATGAAAATTATTGAATTAAATGGTATTCCGATTCAAAATCGGTTGAGTTTTGACAGAGATAGCTAAGATCAAGGCCCGAAATGTGAGGATTCGAAAATAACGTCTAAAATCCTCTAAGACCTCTAGAAACGCCAGAAAATGCAAAAACAAAAAATAAATGAAAAAATTTTAAATTGACGAAATCAAGATTATTTTGATGCAGAGTCGATATAAATGAAAATTATTGAATTAAATGGTATTCCGATTCAAAATCGGTTGAGTTTTGACAGAGATAGCTAAGATCAAGGCCCGAAATGTGAGGATTCGAAAATAACGTCTAAAATCCTCTAAGACCTCTAGAAACGCCAGAAAATGCAAAAACAAAAAATAAATGAAAAAAATTTTAAATTGACGAAATCAAGATTATTTTGATGCAGAGTCGATATAAATGAAAATTATTGAATTAAATGGTATTCCGATTCAAAATCGGTTGAGTTTTTGACAGAGATAGCTAAGATCAAGGCCCGAAATGTGAGGATTCGAAAATAACGTCTAAAATCCTCTAAGACCTCTAGAAACGCCAGAAAATGCAAAAACAAAAAATAAATGAAAAAAATTTTAAATTGACGAAATCAAGATTATTTTGATGCAGAGTCGATATAAATGAAAATTATTGAATTAAATGGTATTCCGATTCAAAATCGGTTGAGTTTTGACAGAGATAGCTAAGATCAAGGCCCGAAATGTGAGGATTCGAAAATAACGTCTAAAATCCTCTAAGACCTCTAGAAACGCCAGAAAATGCAAAAACAAAAAATAAATGAAAAAATTTTAAATTGACGAAATCAAGATTATTTTGATGCAGAGTCGATATAAATGAAAATTATTGAATTAAATGGTATTCCGATTCAAAATCGGTTGAGTTTTGACAGAGATAGCTAAGATCAAGGCCCGAAATGTGAGGATTCGAAAATAACGTCTAAAATCCTCTAAGACCTCTAGAAACGCCAGAAAATGCAAAAACAAAAAATAAATGAAAAAATTTTAAATTGACGAAATCAAGATTATTTTGATGCAGAGTCGATATAAATGAAAATTATTGAATTAAATGGTATTCCGATTCAAAATCGGTTGAGTTTTGACAGAGATAGCTAAGATCAAGGCCCGAAATGTGAGGATTCGAAAATAACGTCTAAAATCCTCTAAGACCTCTAGAAACGCCAGAAAATGCAAAAACAAAAAAATAAATGAAAAAATTTTAAATTGACGAAATCAAGATTATTTTGATGCAGAGTCGATATAAATGAAAATTATTGAATTAAATGGTATTCCGATTCAAAATCGGTTGAGTTTTGACAGAGATAGCTAAGATCAAGGCCCGAAATGTGAGGATTCGAAAATAACGTCTAAAATCCTCTAAGACCTCTAGAAACGCCAGAAAATGCAAAAACAAAAAAATAAATGAAAAAAATTTTAAATTGACGAAATCAAGATTATTTTGATGCAGAGTCGATATAAATGAAAATTATTGAATTAAATGGTATTCCGATTCAAAATCGGTTGAGTTTTGACAGAGATAGCTAAGATCAAGGCCCGAAATGTGAGGATTCGAAAATAACGTCTAAAATCCTCTAAGACCTCTAGAAACGCCAGAAAATGCAAAAACAAAAAAATAAATGAAAAAATTTTAAATTGACGAAATCAAGATTATTTTGATGCAGAGTCGATATAAATGAAAATTATTGAATTAAATGGTATTCCGATTCAAAATCGGTTGAGTTTTGACAGAGATAGCTAAGATCAAGGCCCGAAATGTGAGGATTCGAAAATAACGTCTAAAATCCTCTAAGACCTCTAGAAACGCCAGAAAATGCAAAAACAAAAAATAAATGAAAAAAATTTTAAATTGACGAAATCAAGATTATTTTGATGCAGAGTCGATATAAATGAAAATTATTGAATTAAATGGTATTCCGATTCAAAATCGGTTGAGTTTTGACAGAGATAGCTAAGATCAAGGCCCGAAATGTGAGGATTCGAAAATAACGTCTAAAATCCTCTAAGACCTCTAGAAACGCCAGAAAATGCAAAAACAAAAAATAAATGAAAAAATTTTAAATTGACGAAATCAAGATTATTTTGATGCAGAGTCGATATAAATGAAAATTATTGAATTAAATGGTATTCCGATTCAAAATCGGTTGAGTTTTGACAGAGATAGCTAAGATCAAGGCCCGAAATGTGAGGATTCGAAAATAACGTCTAAAATCCTCTAAGACCTCTAGAAACGCCAGAAAATGCAAAAACAAAAAAAAAAATTTTAAATGAAAAAATTTAATGACGAAATCAAGATTATTTTGATGCAGAGTCGATATAAATGAAAATTATTGAATTAAATGGTATTCCGATTCAAAATCGGTTGAGTTTTGACAGAGATAGCTAAGATCAAGGCCCGAAATGTGAGGATTCGAAAATAACGTCTAAAATCCTCTAAGACCTCTAGAAACGCCAGAAAATGCAAAAACAAAAAATAAATGAAAAAAATTTTAAATTGACGAAATCAAGATTATTTTGATGCAGAGTCGATATAAATGAAAATTATTGAATTAAATGGTATTCCGATTCAAAATCGGTTGAGTTTTGACAGAGATAGCTAAGATCAAGGCCCGAAATGTGAGGATTCGAAAATAACGTCTAAAATCCTCTAAGACCTCTAGAAACGCCAGAAAATGCAAAAACAAAAAAATAAATGAAAAAATTTTAAATTGACGAAATCAAGATTATTTTGATGCAGAGTCGATATAAATGAAAATTATTGAATTAAATGGTATTCCGATTCAAATCGGTTGAGTTTTGACAGAGATAGCTAAGATCAAGGCCCGAAATGTGAGGATTCGAAAATAACGTCTAAAATCCTCTAAGACCTCTAGAAACGCCAGAAAATGCAAAAAACAAAAAATAAATGAAAAAATTTTAAATTGACGAAATCAAGATTATTTTGATGCAGAGTCGATATAAATGAAAATTATTGAATTAAATGGTATTCCGATTCAAAATCGGTTGAGTTTTGACAGAGATAGCTAAGATCAAGGCCCGAAATGTGAGGATTCGAAAATAACGTCTAAAATCCTCTAAGACCTCTAGAAACGCCAGAAAATGCAAAAACAAAAAATAAATGAAAAAATTTTAAATTGACGAAATCAAGATTATTTTGATGCAGAGTCGATATAAATGAAAATTATTGAATTAAATGGTATTCCGATTCAAAATCGGTTGAGTTTTGACAGAGATAGCTAAGATCAAGGCCCGAAATGTGAGGATTCGAAAATAACGTCTAAAATCCTCTAAGACCTCTAGAAACGCCAGAAAATGCAAAAAACAAAAAATAAATGAAAAAATTTTAAATTGACGAAATCAAGATTATTTTGATGCAGAGTCGATATAAATGAAAATTATTGAATTAAATGGTATTCCGATTCAAAATCGGTTGAGTTTTGACAGAGATAGCTAAGATCAAGGCCCGAAATGTGAGGATTCGAAAATAACGTCTAAAATCCTCTAAGACCTCTAGAAACGCCAGAAAATGCAAAAACAAAAAATAAATGAAAAAATTTTAAATTGACGAAATCACAAAATTATTTTAAATGTCGATATAAATGAAAATTATTGAATTAAATGGTATTCCGATTCAAAATCGGTTGAGTTTTGACAGAGATAGCTAAGGATCAAAGCGAAATGTGAGGATTCGAAAATAACGTCTAAAATAACCTCTAAGACCTCTAGGAACGCCAGAAAATGCAAAAACAAAAAATAAATGAAAAAATTTTAAATTGACGAAATCAAGATTATTTTGATGCAGAGTCGATATAAATGAAAATTATTGAATTAAATGGTATTCCGATTCAAAATCGGTTGAGTTTTGACAGAGATAGCTAAGATCAAGGCCCGAAAATGTGAGGATTCGAAAATAACGTCTAAAATCCTCTAAGACCTCTAGAAACGCCAGAAAATGCAAAAACAAAAAAAAATGAAAAAAATTTTAAATTGACGAAATCAAGATTATTTTGATGCAGAGTCGATATAAATGAAAATTATTGAATTAAATGGTATTCCGATTCAAAATCGGTTGAGTTTTGACAGAGATACCTAAGATCAAGGCCCGAAATGTGAGGATTCGAAAATAACGTCTAAAATCCTCTAAGACCTCTAGAAACGCCAGAAAATGCAAAAACAAAAAATAAATGAAAAAATTTTAAATTGAAGAAATCAAGATTATTTTGATGCAGAGTCGATATAAATGAAAATTATTAAATTAAATGGTATTCTGATTCAAAATCGGTTGAGTTTTGACAGAGATAGCTAAAATCAAGGCCTGAAATGTGAGGATTCGAAAATAACGTCTAAAATCGTCTAAGACCTCTAGAAACGCCAGAAAATGCAAAAACAAAAAATAAATGAAAAAATTTTAAATTGACGAAATCAAGATTATTTTGATGCAGAGTCGATATAAATGAAAATTATTGAATTAAATGGTATTCCGATTCAAAATCGGTTGAGTTTTGACAGAGATAGCTAAGATCAAGGCCCGAAATGTGAGGATTCGAAAATAACGTCTAAAATCGTCTAAGACCTCTAGAAACGCCAGAAAATGCAAAAAACAAAAAATAAATGAAAAAATTTTAAATTGACGAAATCAAGATTATTTTGATGCAGAGTCGATATAAATGAAAATTATTGAATTAAATGGTATTCCGATTCAAAATCGGTTGAGTTTTGACAGAGATAGCTAAGATCAAGGCCCGAAATGTGAGGATTCGAAAATAACGTCTAAAATCGTCTAAGACCTCTAGAAACGCCAGAAAATGCAAAAACAAAAAATAAATGAATAAATTTTTAAATTGACGAAATCAAGATTATTTTGATGCAGAGTCGATATAAATGAAAATTATTGAATTAAATGGTATTCCGATTCAAAATCGGTTGAGTTTTGACAGAGATACCTAAGATCAAGGCCCGAAATGTTAGGATTCGAAAATAACGTCTAAAATCGTCTAAGACCTCTAGAAACGCCAGAAAATGCAAAAACAAAAAATAAATGAAAAAATTTTAAATTGACGAAATCAAGATTATTTTGATGCAGAGTCGATATAAATGAAAATTATTGAATTAAATGGTATTCCGATTCAAAATCGGTTGAGTTTTGACAGAGATAGCTAAGATCAAGGCCCGAAATGTGAGGATTCGAAAATAACGTCTAAAATCGTCTAAGACCTCTAGAAACGCCAGAAAATGCAAAAACAAAAAATAAATGAAAAAATTTTAAATTGACGAAATCAAGATTATTTTGATGCAGAGTCGATATAAATGAAAATTATTGAATTAAATGGTATTCCGATTCAAAATCGGTTGAGTTTTGACAGAGATAGCTAAGATCAAGGCCCGAAATGTGAGGATTCGAAAAAAGCAAAATCGAAAATAACGTCTAAAATCGTCTAAGACCTCTAGAAACGCCAGAAAATGCAAAAACAAAAAATAAATGAAAAAATTTTAAATTGACGAAATCAAGATTATTTTGATGCAGAGTCGATATAAATGAAAATTATTGAATTAAATGGTATTCCGATTCAAAATCGGTTGAGTTTTGACAGAGATAGCTAAGATCAAGGCCCGAAATGTGAGGATTCGAAAATAACGTCTAAAATCCTCTAAGACCTCTAGAAACGCCAGAAAATGAAAAACAAAAAAATAAATGAAAAAATTTTAAATTGACGAAATCAAGATTATTTTGATGCAGAGTCGATATAAATGAAAATTATTGAATTAAATGGTATTCCGATTCAAAATCGGTTGAGTTTTCGACAGAGATAGCTAAGATCAAGGCCCGAAATGTGAGGATTCGAAAATAACGTCTAAAATCCTCTAAGACCTCTAGAAACGCCAGAAAATGCAAAAACAAAAAATAAATGAAAAAAAAAAAAAAAAAAAGAAAAAAAAAATGAAAAATTTTAAATTGACGAAATCAAGATTATTTTGATGCAGAGTCGATATAAATGAAAATTATTGAATTAAATGGTATTCCGATTCAAAATCGGTTGAGTTTTGACAGAGATAGCTAAGATCAAGGCCCGAAATGTGAGGATTCGAAAATAACGTCTAAAATCCTCTAAGACCTCTAGAAACGCCAGAAAATGCGAAAAACAAAAAAATAAATGAAAAAATTTTAAATTGACGAAATCAAGATTATTTTGATGCAGAGTCGATATAAATGAAAATTATTGAATTAAATGGTATTCCGATTCAAAATCGGTTGAGTTTTGACAGAGATAGCTAAGATCAAGGCCCGAAATGTGAGGATTCGAAAATAACGTCTAAAATCCTCTAAGACCTCTAGAAACGCCAGAAAATGCAAAAACAAAAAATAAATGAAAAAATTTTAAATTGACGAAATCAAGATTATTTTGATGCAGAGTCGATATAAATGAAAATTATTGAATTAAATGGTATTCCGATTCAAAATCCGGTTGAGTTTTGATTCAGAGATAGCTAAGATCAAGGCCCGAAATGTGAGGATTCGAAAATAACGTCTAAAATCCTCTAAGACCTCTAGAAACGCCAGAAAATGCAAAAACCAAAAAATAAATGAATAAAATTTTAAATTGACGAAATCAAGATTATTTTGATGCAGAGTCGATATAAATGAAAAAAAATTATTGAATTAAATGGTATTCCGATTCAAAATCGGTTGAGTTTTTGATCAGAGATAGCTAAGATCAAGGCCCGAAATGTGAGGATTCGAAAATAACGTCTAAAATCCTCTAAGACCTCTAGAAACGCCAGAAAATGCAAAAACAAAAAATAAATGAATAAAAATTTTAAATTGACGAAATCAAGATTATTTTGATGCAGAGTCGATATAAATGAAAATTATTGAATTAAATGGTATTCCGATTCAAATCGGTTGAG
>JAEIGM010000378.1:0-32601 GCA_018903735.1 Drosophila cardini
TTTTCATAAATTTTTTGTTTTTTTGCCTTTTTTGTCGTTTCTAGATGATTTTCATTTATATCGACTCTGCATCAAAATAATCATGATGTCGACAATTTAAAAATTTTTTCATAAATTTTTTGTTTTTTGCATTTTTTGGCGTTTCTAGATGATTTTCATTTATATCGACTCTGCATCAAAATAATCATGATGTCGACCATTTAAAAATTTTTTCATAGATTTTTTGTTTTTTTGCCTTTTTTGTCGTTTCTAGATGATTTTCATTTGTATCGACTCTGCATCAAAATAATCATGATTTCGTCAATTTACAATTTTTTCATTTATTTTTTGTTTTAGCATTCTTTGGCGTTTCTAGATGATTTTCATTTATATCGACTCTGCATCAAAATAATCATGATGTCGACAATTTAAAATTTTTTCATACATTTTTTGTTTTTTATGCCTTTTTTTGTCGTTTCTAGATTATTTTCATTTGTATCGACTCTGCATCAAAATAATCATGACGTCGACAATTTAAAAATTTTTTCATAGAATTTTTTTTTTTTTTGCCTTTTTTGTCGTTTCTAGATGATTTTCATTTATATCGACTCTGCATCAAAATAATCATGATTTCGACAATTTAAAATTTTTTCATACATTTTTTTGTTTTTTGCCTTTTTTGTCGTTTCTAGATGATTTTCATTTATATCGACTCTGCATCAAAATAATCATGATGTCGACAATTTAAAAATTTTTTCATACATTTTTTTGTTTTTTTGCCTTTTTTGTCGTTTCTAGATGATTTTCATTTATATCGACTCTGCATCAAAATAATCATGATGTCGACAATTTAAAATTTTTTCATAGATTTTTTTGTTTTTTTGCCTTTTTTGTCGTTTCTAGATGATTTTCATTTATATCGACTCTGCATCAAAATAATCATGATTTCGACAATTTAAAAATTTTTTCATAAATTTTTTTGTTTTTTGCCTTTTTTGTCGTTTCTAGATGATTTTCATTTTATCGACTCTGCATCAAAATAATCATGATTTCGACAATTTAAAATTTTTTTTTAAATTTTTTTTTAGCATTTTTGGCGTTTCTAGATGATTTTCATTTATATCGCACTGCATCAAAATAATCATGATGTTGACAATTTAAAATTTTTTCATACATTTTTTGTTTTTTGCCTTTTTTGTCGTTTCTAGATGATTTTCATTTGTATCGACTCTGCATCAAAATAATCATGATTTCGTCAATTTACAATTTTTTCATTTATTTTTTGTTTTTAGCATTCTTTGGCGTTTCTAGATGATTTTCATTTATATCGCACTGCTGCTCAAAATAATCATGATGTCGACAATAAAATTAAAATTTTTCATAAATTTTTTTTTTTTTGCCTTTTTTGTCGTTTCTAGATGTTTATTTTCATTTGTATCGACTCTGCATCAAAATAATCATGATTTCGACAATTTAAAATTTTTTCATATATTTTTTGTTTTTTGCTTTTTTGTCGTTTCTAGATGATTTTCATTTATATCGACTCTGCATCAAAATAATCATGATGTCGACAATTTAAAATTTTTTCATAAATTTTTTGTTTTTTGCCTTTTTTGTCGTTTCTAGATGATTTTCATTTATATCGACTCTGCATCAAAATAATCATGATTTCGACAATTTAAAATTTTTTCATAAATTTTTTGTTTTTTGCATTTTTTGTCGTTTCTAGATGATTTTCATTTATATCGACTCTGCATCAAAATAATCATGATGTCGACAATTTAAAATTTTTTCATACATTTTTTGTTTTTTGCTTTTTTGTCGTTTCTAGATGATTTTCATTTGTATCGACTCTGCATCAAAATAATCATGATTTCGACAATTTAAAATTTTTTCATTTATTTTTTGTTTTTTGCCTTTTTTGTCGTTTCTAGATGATTTTCATTTATATCGACTCTGCATCAAAATAATCATGATGTCGACAATTTAAAATTTTTTCATAAATTTTTTTTTTTTTGCCTTTTTTGTCGTTTCTAGATGATTTTCATTTGTATCGACTCTGCATCAAAATAATCATGATTTCGACAATTTAAAATTTTTTCATAAATTTTTTGTTTTTTGCCTTTTTTGTCGTTTCTAGATGATTTTCATTTATATCGACTCTGCATCAAAATAATCATGATGTCGACAATTTAAAATTTTTTCATAAATTTTTTGTTTTTTGCCTTTTTTGTCGTTTCTAGATGATTTTCATTTATATCGACTCTGCATCAAAATAATCATGATTTCGACAATTTAAAATTTTTTCATTATATTTTTTGTTTTTTGCATTTTTTGTCGTTTCTAGATGATTTTCATTTATATCGACTCTGCATCAAAATAATCATGATGTCGACAATTTAAAATTTTTTCATAAATTTTTTGTTTTTTTGCCTTTTTTGTCGTTTCTAGATGATTTTCATTTGTATCGACTCTGCATCAAAATAATCATGATGTCGACAATTTAAAATTTTTTCATACATTTTTTGTTTTTTTTGCTTTTTTGTCGTTTCTAGATGATTTTCATTTATATCGACTCTGCATCAAAATAATCATGATGTCGACAATTTAAAATTTTTTCTAAAATTTTTGTTTTTTTTGCAATTTTTGTCGTTTCTAGATTATTTTCATTTGTATCGACTCTGCATCAAAATAATCATGACGTCGACAATTTAAAATTTTTTCATAGATTTTTTTTTTTTTTGCATTTTTTGGCGTTTCTAGATGATTTTCATTTATATCGCACTGCATCAAAATAATCATGATTTCGACAATTTAAAATTTTTTCATACATTTTTTGTTTTTTGCCTTTTTTGTCGTTTCTAGATGATTTTCATTTATATCGACTCTGCATCAAAATAATCATGATTTCGTCAATTTACAATTTTTTCATTAATTTTTTGTTTTTAGCCTTCTTTGTCGTTTCTAGATGATTTTCATTTAGATCGCTCTGCATCAAAATAATCATGATTTCGTCAATTTAAAATTTTTTATCTTAATTTTTTGTTTTTACATTTTCGTTTCTAGATGATTTTCATTTATATCGACTCTGCATCAAAATAATCATGATGTCGACAATTTAAAATTTTTTCATACATTTTTTTTTTTTTTTTTGTCGTTTCTAGATGATTTTCATTTGTATCGACTCTGCATCAAAATAATCATGACGTCGACAATTTAAAATTTTTTCATTTATTTTTTGTTTTTAGCATTCTTTGGCGTTTCTAGATGATTTTCATTTATATCGCACTGCATCAAAATAATCATGATGTCGACAATTTAAAATATTTTCATAAATTTTTTGTTTTTTGCCTTTTTTGTCGTTTCTAGATGATTTTCATTTATATCGACTCTGCATCAAAATAATCATGATTTCGACAATTTAAAAATTTTTCATAAATTTTTTGTTTTTTGCCTTTTTTGTCGTTTCTAGATGATTTTCATTTATATCGACTCTGCATCAAAATAATCATGATTTCGACAATTTAAAAATTTTTCATAAATTTTTTGTTTTTTGCCTTTTTTGTCGTTTCTAGATGATTTTCATTTATATCGACTCTGCATCAAAATAATCATGATGTCGACAATTTAAAATTTTTTCATAAATTTTTTGTTTTTTGCTTTTTTGTCGTTTCTAGATGATTTTCATTTATATCGACTCTGCATCAAAATAATCATGATGTCGACAATTTAAAATTTTTTTCATAAATTTTTTGTTTTTTGCCTTTTTTGTCGTTTCTAGATGATTTTCATTTATATCGACTCTGCATCAAAATAATCATGATTTCGACAATTTAAAATTTTTTCATACATTTTTTGTTTTTTGCATTTTTTGTCGTTTCTAGATGATTTTCATTTATATCGACTCTGCATCAAAATAATCATGATGTCGACAATTTAAAATTTTTTCATAAATTTTTTTTTTTTGCCTTTTTTGTCGTTTCTAGATGATTTTCATTTATATCGACTCTGCATCAAAATAATCATGATTTCGTCAATTTAAAATTTTTTCATATATTTTTTGTTTTTTGCCTTTTTTGTCGTTTCTAGATGATTTTCATTTATATCGACTCTGCATCAAAATAATCATGATGTCGACAATTTAAAATTTTTTCATAAATTTTTTTTTTTTTGCTTTTTTGTCGTTTCTAGATGATTTTCATTTATATCGACTCTGCATCAAAATAATCATGATTTCGACCATTTAAAATTTTTTCATAAATTTTTTTTTTTTTGCCTTTTTTGTCGTTTCTAGATGATTTTCATTTATATCGACTCTGCATCAAAATAATCATGATTTCGACAATTTAAAAATTTTTCATAAATTTTTTTGTTTTTTGCCTTTTTTGTCGTTTCTAGATGATTTTCATTTATATCGACTCTGCATCAAAATAATCATGATTTCGACCATTTAAAAATTTTTTCATAAATTTTTTGTTTTTTGCCTTTTTTGTCGTTTCTAGATGATTTTCATTTATATCGACTCTGCATCAAAATAATCATGATGTCGACAATTTAAAATTTTTTCATACATTTTGTGTTTTTATGCAATTTTTGTCGTTTCTAGATTATTTTCATTTGTATCGACTCTGCATCAAAATAATCATGACGTCGACAATTTAAAATTTTTTCATAGATTTTTTTTTTTTGCCTTTTTTGTCGTTTCTAGATGATTTTCATTTATATCGACTCTGCATCAAAATAATCATGATTTCGTCAATTTAAAATTTTTTCATTTATTTTTTGTTTTTAGCATTTTTTGGCGTTTCTAGATGATTTTCATTTATATCGACTCTGCATCAAAATAATCATGATGTCGACAATTTAAAATTTTTTCATAAATTTTTTGTTTTTTGCCTTTTTGTCGTTTCTAGATGATTTTCATTTATATCGACTCTGCATCAAAATAATCATGATGTCGACAATTTAAAATTTTTTCATACATTTTTTGTTTTTTGCATTTTTTGTCGTTTCTAGATGATTTTCATTTGTATCGACTCTGCATCAAAATAATCATGATGTCGACAATTTAAAAATTTTTTCATAAATTTTTTGTTTTTTGCCTTTTTTGTCGTTTCTAGATGATTTTCATTTATATCGACTCTGCATCAAAATAATCATGATGTCGACAATTTAAAATTTTTTCATAAATTTTTGTTTTTTTGCCTTTTTTGTCGTTTCTAGATGATTTTCATTTATATCGACTCTGCATCAAAATAATCATGATTTCGACAATTTAAAATTTTTTCATAAATTTTTTGTTTTTTGCCTTTTTTGTCGTTTCTAGATGATTTTCATTTATATCGACTCTGCATCAAAATAATCATGATTTCGACCATTTAAAATTTTTTCATAAATTTTTTGTTTTTTGCCTTTTTTGTCGTTTCTAGATGATTTTCATTTATATCGACTCTGCATCAAAATAATCATGATGTCGACAATTTAAAATTTTTTCATAAATTTTTGTTTTTTTGCCTTTTTTGTCGTTTCTAGATGATTTTCATTTATATCGACTCTGCATCAAAATAATCATGATGTCGACAATTTAAAATTTTTTCATAATTTTTTTTTTTTTGCCTTTTTTGTCGTTTCTAGATGATTTTCATTTGTATCGACTCTGCATCAAAATAATCATGATTTCGACAATTTAAAATTTTTTCATTTATTTTTTGTTTTTTGCATTTTTTGTCGTTTCTAGATGATTTTCATTTATATCGACTCTGCATCAAAATAATCATGATGTCGACAATTTAAAATTTTTTCATACATTTTTTGTTTTTTGCCTTTTTTGTCGTTTCTAGATGATTTTCATTTATATCGACTCTGCATCAAAATAATCATGATTTCGACAATTTAAAATTTTTTCATACATTTTTTGTTTTTTGCTTTTTTGTCGTTTCTAGATGATTTTCATTTATATCGACTCTGCATCAAAATAATCATGATTTCGACCATTTAAAAATTTTTCATAAATTTTTTGTTTTTTGCCTTTTTTGTCGTTTCTAGATGATTTTCATTTATATCGACTCTGCATCAAAATAATCATGATGTCGACAATTTAAAATTTTTTCATACATTTTTTGTTTTTATGCAATTTTTGTCGTTTCTAGATGATTTTCATTTATATCGACTCTGCATCAAAATAATCATGATGTCGACAATTTAAAATTTTTTCATAGATTTTTTTTTTTTTGCCTTTTTTGTCGTTTCTAGATGATTTTCATTTATATCGACTCTGCATCAAAATAATCATGATTTCGACAATTTAAAATTTTTTCATAAATTTTTTGTTTTTAGCTTTTTTGTCGTTTCTAGATGATTTTCATTTATATCGACTCTGCATCAAAATAATCATGATGTCGACAATTTAAAATTTTTTCATAAATTTTTTTTTTTGCCTTTTTTGTCGTTTCTAGATGATTTTCATTTATATCGACTCTGCATCAAAATAATCATGATTTCGCCAATTTAAAATTTTTTCATAAATTTTTTGTTTTTTGCCTTTTTTGTCGTTTCTAGATGATTTTCATTTATATCGACTCTGCATCAAAATAATCATGATGTCGACAATTTAAAATTTTTTCATAATTTTTTGTTTTTTGCCTTTTTTGTCGTTTCTAGATGATTTTCATTTATATCGACTCTGCATCAAAATAATCATGATTTCGACAATTTAAAATTTTTTCATAAATTTTTTGTTTTTTGCCTTTTTTGTCGTTTCTAGATGATTTTCATTTATATCGACTCTGCATCAAAATAATCATGATTTCGACAATTTAAAATTTTTTCATAAATTTTTTGTTTTTTGCCTTTTTTGTCGTTTCTAGATGATTTTCATTTATATCGACTCTGCATCAAAATAATCATGATGTCGACAATTTAAAAATTTTTCATACATTTTTTGTTTTTATGCAATTTTTGTCGTTTCTAGATGATTTTCATTTATATCGACTCTGCATCAAAATAATCATGATGTCGACAATTTAAAATTTTTTCATAAATTTTTTTTTTTTGCCTTTTTTGTCGTTTCTAGATGATTTTCATTTATATCGACTCTGCATCAAAATAATCATGATTTCGACAATTTAAAATTTTTTCATTTATTTTTTGTTTTTTGCCTTTTTTGTCGTTTCTAGATGATTTTCATTTATATCGACTCTGCATCAAAATAATCATGATGTCGACAATTTAAAAATTTTTCATAATTTTTTTTTTTTTGCCTTTTTTGTCGTTTCTAGATGATTTTCATTTATATCGACTCTGCATCAAAATAATCATGATTTCGACAATTTAAAATTTTTTCATAAATTTTTTGTTTTTTGCATTTTTTGTCGTTTCTAGATGATTTTCATTTATATCGACTCTGCATCAAAATAATCATGATTTCGACAATTTAAAATTTTTTCATAAATTTTTTGTTTTTTGCCTTTTTTGTCGTTTCTAGATGATTTTCATTTATATCGACTCTGCATCAAAATAATCATGATTTCGACAATTTAAAATTTTTTCATACATTTTTTGTTTTTTGCATTTTTTGTCGTTTCTAGATGATTTTCATTTATATCGACTCTGCATCAAAATAATCATGATTTCGACCATTTAAAATTTTTTCATAAATTTTTTGTTTTTTGCCTTTTTTGTCGTTTCTAGATGATTTTCATTTATATCGACTCTGCATCAAAATAATCATGATTTCGACAATTTAAAATTTTTTCATAAATTTTTTGTTTTTTTGCCTTTTTTGTCGTTTCTAGATGATTTTCATTTATATCGACTCTGCATCAAAATAATCATGATGTCGACAATTTAAAATTTTTTCATAAATTTTTTGTTTTTTGCTTTTTTGTCGTTTCTAGATGATTTTCATTTGTATCGACTCTGCATCAAAATAATCATGATGTCGACAATTTAAAATTTTTTCATAAATTTTTTGTTTTTCGCCTTTTTTGTCGTTTCTAGATGATTTTCATTTATATCGACTCTGCATCAAAATAATCATGATGTCGACATTTTAAAATTTTTTCATAATTTTTTTTTTTTTTGCTTTTTTGTCGTTTCTAGATGATTTTCATTTATATCGACTCTGCATCAAAATAATCATGATTTCGACAATTTAAAATTTTTTCATAAATTTTTTGTTTTTTTGCCTTTTTTGTCGTTTCTAGATGATTTTCATTTATATCGACTCTGCATCAAAATAATCATGATTTCGACAATTTAAAATTTTTTCATACATTTTTTGTTTTTATGCATTTTTTGTCGTTTCTAGATGATTTTCATTTATATCGACTCTGCATCAAAATAATCATGATGTCGACAATTTAAAATTTTTTCATAAATTTTTTTTTTTTGCATTTTTTGTCGTTTCTAGATGATTTTCATTTATATCGACTCTGCATCAAAATAATCATGATTTCGACCATTTAAAAATTTTTCATAAATTTTTTGTTTTTTGCCTTTTTTGTCGTTTCTAGATGATTTTCATTTATATCGACTCTGCATCAAAATAATCATGATTTCGACCATTTAAAATTTTTTCATAAATTTTTTGTTTTTTGCCTTTTTTGTCGTTTCTAGATGATTTTCATTTATATCGACTCTGCATCAAAATAATCATGATTTCGACAATTTAAAATTTTTTCATATATTTTTTGTTTTTTGCCTTTTTGTCGTTTCTAGATGATTTTCATTTATATCGACTCTGCATCAAAATAATCATGATGTCGACAATTTAAAAATTTTTCATAAATTTTTTGTTTTTTGCCTTTTTTGTCGTTTCTAGATGATTTTCATTTATATCGACTCTGCATCAAAATAATCATGATTTCGACAATTTAAAAATTTTTCATAAATTTTTTGTTTTTTGCCTTTTTTGTCGTTTCTAGATGATTTTCATTTATATCGACTCTGCATCAAAATAATCATGATTTCGACCATTTAAAATTTTTTCATAAATTTTTTGTTTTTTGCCTTTTTTGTCGTTTCTAGATGATTTTCATTTATATCGACTCTGCATCAAAATAATCATGATGTCGACAATTTAAAATTTTTTCATACATTTTTTGTTTTTATGCAATTTTTGTCGTTTCTAGACTGATTTTCATTTGTATCGACTCTGCATCAAAATAATCATGATGTCGACAATTTAAAATTTTTTCATAGATTTTTTTTTTTTTTGCCTTTTTTGTCGTTTCTAGATGATTTTCATTTATATCGACTCTGCATCAAAATAATCATGATTTCGACAATTTAAAATTTTTTCATAAATTTTTTGTTTTTAGCTTTTTTGTCGTTTCTAGATGATTTTCATTTATATCGACTCTGCATCAAAATAATCATGATGTCGACAATTTAAAATTTTTTCATAAATTTTTTTTTTTTTTGCCTTTTTTGTCGTTTCTAGATGATTTTCATTTGTATCGACTCTGCATCAAAATAATCATGATTTCGTCAATTTACAATTTTTTCATTTATTTTTTGTTTTTAGCATTCTTTGTCGTTTCTAGATGATTTTCATTTATATCGACACTGCATCAAAATAATCATGATGTCGACAATTTAAAATTTTTTCATAATATTTTTTTTTTTTGCCTTTTTTGTCGTTTCTAGATGATTTTCATTTATATCGACTCTGCATCAAAATAATCATGATTTCGACCATTTAAAAATTTTTCATAAATTTTTTGTTTTTTGCCTTTTTTGTCGTTTCTAGATGATTTTCATTTATATCGACTCTGCATCAAAATAATCATGATTTCGACCATTTAAAATTTTTTCATAAATTTTTTGTTTTTTGCCTTTTTTGTCGTTTCTAGATGATTTTCATTTATATCGACTCTGCATCAAAATAATCATGATGTCGACAATTTAAAATTTTTTCATACATTTTTGTTTTTATGCATTTTTTGTCGTTTCTAGATGATTTTCATTTATATCGACTCTGCATCAAAATAATCATGATGTCGACAATTTAAAATTTTTTCATAGATTTTTTTTTTTTTTGCCTTTTTTGTCGTTTCTAGATGATTTTCATTTATATCGACTCTGCATCAAAATAATCATGATTTCGACAATTTAAAAATTTTTCATAAATTTTTTTGTTTTTTGCCTTTTTTGTCGTTTCTAGATGATTTTCATTTATATCGACTCTGCATCAAAATAATCATGATGTCGACAATTTAAAATTTTTTCATACATTTTTTGTTTTTATGCATTTTTTGTCGTTTCTAGATGATTTTCATTTGTATCGACTCTGCATCAAAATAATCATGATGTCGACAATTTAAAATTTTTTCATAGATTTTTTTTTTTTTGCCTTTTTTGTCGTTTCTAGATGATTTTCATTTATATCGACTCTGCATCAAAATAATCATGATTTTGTCAATTTACAATTTTTTCATTTATTTTTTGTTTTTAGCATTCTTTGGCGTTTCTAGATGATTTTCATTTATATCGCACTGCATCAAAATAATCATGATGTCGACAATTTAAAATTTTTTCATACATTTTGTGTTTTTATGCAATTTTTGTCGTTTCTAGACTATTTTCATTTGTATCGACTCTGCATCAAAATAATCATGACGTCGACAATTTAAAATTTTTTCATAGATTTTTTTTTTTTTGCATTTTTTGGCGTTTCTATATGATTTTCATTTATATCGCACTTCATCAAAATAATCATGATTTCGACCATTTAAAATTTTTTCATAAATTTTTTGTTTTTTGCCTTTTTTGTCGTTTCTAGATGATTTTCATTTATATCGACTCTGCATCAAAATAATCATGATGTCGACAATTTAAAATTTTTTCATACATTTTGTGTTTTTATGCAATTTTTGTCGTTTCTAGACTATTTTCATTTGTATCGACTCTGCATCAAAATAATCATGACGTCGACAATTTAAAATTTTTTCATAGATTTTTTTTTTTTTGCCTTTTTTGTCGTTTCTAGATGATTTTCATTTATATCGACTCTGCATCAAAATAATCATGATTTCGACCATTTAAAAATTTTTCATAAATTTTTTGTTTTTTGCCTTTTTTGTCGTTTCTAGATGATTTTCATTTGTATCGACTCTGCATCAAAATAATCATGATTTCGTCAATTTACAATTTTTTCATTTATTTTTTGTTTTTAGCATTCTTTGGCGTTTCTAGATGATTTTCATTTATATCGCACTGCATCAAAATAATCATGATGTCGACAATTTAAAATATTTTCATAAATTTTTTGTTTTTTGCCTTTTTTGTCGTTTCTAGATGATTTTCATTTATATCGACTCTGCATCAAAATAATCATGATTTCGACCATTTAAAAATTTTTCATAAATTTTTTGTTTTTTGCCTTTTTTGTCGTTTCTAGATGATTTTCATTTATATCGACTCTGCATCAAAATAATCATGATTTCGACCATTTAAAAATTTTTCATAAATTTTTTGTTTTTTGCCTTTTTTGTCGTTTCTAGATGATTTTCATTTATATCGACTCTGCATCAAAATAATCATGATTTCGACCATTTAAAAATTTTTCATAAATTTTTTGTTTTTTGCCTTTTTTGTCGTTTCTAGATGATTTTCATTTATATCGACTCTGCATCAAAATAATCATGATTTCGACAATTTAAAATTTTTTCATATATTTTTTGTTTTTTGCATTTTTGTCGTTTCTAGATGATTTTCATTTATATCGACTCTGCATCAAAATAATCATGATTTCGACAATTTAAAATTTTTTCATATTTTTTTTTTTTTGCCTTTTTTGTCGTTTCTAGATGATTTTCATTTATATCGACTCTGCATCAAAATAATCATGATTTCGACAATTTAAAATTTTTTCATAAATTTTTTGTTTTTTGCTTTTTTGTCGTTTCTAGATGATTTTCATTTATATCGACTCTGCATCAAAATAATCATGATTTCGACCATTTAAAAATTTTTTCATAAATTTTTTGTTTTTTGCCTTTTTTGTCGTTTCTAGATGATTTTCATTTATATCGACTCTGCATCAAAATAATCATGATTTCGACAATTTAAAAATTTTTCATAAATTTTTTGTTTTTTGCCTTTTTTGTCGTTTCTAGATGATTTTCATTTATATCGACTCTGCATCAAAATAATCATGAATAATTTCATAAATTTTTATGATTTTTGCCTTTTTGTTCGTTTCTAGATGATTTTCATTTATATCGACTCTGCATCAAAATAATCATGATTGTCGACAATTTAAAATTTTTTCATTAAATTTTTTTTTTTTGCATTTTTTGTCGTTTCTAGATGATTTTCATTTATATCGACTCTGCATCAAAATAATCATGATGTCGACAATTTAAAATTTTTTCATAAATTTTTTTTTTTTGCCTTTTTTGTCGTTTCTAGATGATTTTCATTTATATCGACTCTGCATCAAAATAATCATGATTTCGACAATTTAAAATTTTTTCATAAATTTTTTGTTTTTTGCCTCTTTTTGTCGTTTCTAGATGATTTTCATTTATATCGACTCTGCATCAAAATAATCATGATTTCGTCGACATTAAAATTTTTTCATAAATTTTTGGTTTTAGTCGCTTTTTGGCGTTTCTAGATGATTTTCATTTATATCGACTCTGCATCAAAATAATCATGATTTCGTCAATTTAAAATTTTTTCATAATTTTTTGTTTTTTGGTTTAGGCATTTTTTGGTTTCTAGATGTTTTCATTTATATCGACACTGCATCAAAATATTCATTTTGTAAATTTGATAATTTAAAAATTTTTTTTTTTCCTTTTTTTTCGTTTCTAGATGATTTTCATTTATATCGACTCTGCATCAAAATAATCATGATTTCGACCAATTTAAAATTTTTTCATAATTTTTGTTTTTTGCACTTTTTTGTCGTTTCTAGATGATTTTCATTTATATCGACTCTGCATCAAAATAATCATGATTTCGACAATTTAAAAAATTTTTCATATATTTTTTGTTTTTTGCCTTTTTTGTCGTTTCTAGATGATTTTCATTTATATCGACTCTGCATCAAAATAATCATGATTTCGACCATTTAAAATTTTTTCATAAATTTTTTTTTTTTTGTTTTTATTTGCATTTTCTTTTTTGTCGTTTCTAGATGATTTTCATTTATATCGACTCTGCATCAAAATAATCATGATGTCGACAATTTAAAATTTTTTCATACATTTTTTGTTTTTTGCATTTTTTGTCGTTTCTAGATGATTTTCATTTATATCGACTCTGCATCAAAATAATCATGATGTCGACAATTTAAAATTTTTTCATAAATTTTTTGTTTTTTGCATTTTTTGTCGTTTCTAGATGATTTTCATTTATATCGACTCTGCATCAAAATAATCATGATTTCGACAATTTAAAATTTTTTCATAGATTTTTTTTTTTTTGCCTTTTTTGTCGTTTCTAGATGATTTTCATTTATATCGACTCTGCATCAAAATAATCATGATTTCGACAATTTAAAATTTTTTCATATATTTTTTGTTTTTAGCATTTTTTGTCGTTTCTAGATGATTTTCATTTATATCGACTCTGCATCAAAATAATCATGATGTCGACAATTTAAAAATTTTTTCATAATATTTTTTGTTTTTTGCCTTTTTTGTCGTTTCTAGATGATTTTCATTTATATCGACTCTGCATCAAAATAATCATGATTTCGACCATTTAAAATTTTTTCATAAATTTTTTGTTTTTTGCCTTTTTTGTCGTTTCTAGATGATTTTCATTTATATCGACTCTGCATCAAAATAATCATGATGTCGACAATTTAAAATTTTTTCATACATTTTTTGTTTTTATGCAATTTTTGTCGTTTCTAGATGATTTTCATTTATATCGACTCTGCATCAAAATAATCATGACGTCGACAATTTAAAATTTTTTCATAAATTTTTTTTTTTTGCCTTTTTTGTCGTTTCTAGATGATTTTCATTTATATCGACTCTGCATCAAAATAATCATGATTTCGACAATTTAAAAATTTTTTCATAAATTTTTTGTTTTTTGCCTTTTTTGTCGTTTCTAGATGATTTTCATTTGTATCGACTCTGCATCAAAATAATCATGATTTCGACAATTTAAAATTTTTTCATATATTTTTTGTTTTTAGCATTCTTTGTCGTTTCTAGATGATTTTCATTTATATCGACTCTGCATCAAAATAATCATGATGTCGACAATTTAAAAATTTTTCATAAATTTTTGTTTTTTTGCCTTTTTTGTCGTTTCTAGATGATTTTCATTTATATCGACTCTGCATCAAAATAATCATGATTTCGACAATTTAAAATTTTTTCATATATTTTTTGTTTTTTGCATTTTTTGTCGTTTCTAGATGATTTTCATTTATATCGACTCTGCATCAAAATAATCATGATGTCGACAATTTAAAATTTTTTCATAAATTTTTTGTTTTTTGCCTTTTTTGTCGTTTCTAGATGATTTTCATTTATATCGACTCTGCATCAAAATAATCATGATTTCGACCATTTAAAAATTTTTCATAAATTTTTTGTTTTTTGCCTTTTTTGTCGTTTCTAGATGATTTTCATTTATATCGACTCTGCATCAAAATAATCATGATTTCGACAATTTAAAATTTTTTCATAAATTTTTTTTTTTTTTGCCTTTTTTGTCGTTTCTAGATGATTTTCATTTATATCGACTCTGCATCAAAATAATCATGATTTCGACCATTTAAAAATTTTTCATACATTTTTTGTTTTTTGCCTTTTTTGTCGTTTCTAGATGATTTTCATTTATATCGACTCTGCATCAAAATAATCATGATTTCGACAATTTAAAATTTTTTCATAATTTTTTGTTTTTAGCATTTTTTGTCGTTTCTAGATGATTTTCATTTATATCGACTCTGCATCAAAATAATCATGATGTCGACATTTTAAAAAATTTTTTCATACATTTTTTGTTTTTTGCATCTTTTTGTCGTTTCTAGATGATTTTCATTTATATCGACTCTGCATCAAAATAATCATGATTTCGACAATTTAAAATTTTTTCATAGATTTTTTTTTTGCCCTTTTTTTTTTTTGTCGTTTCTAGATGATTTTCATTTATATCGGACTGCAGCATCAAAATAATCATGATTTCGACCATTTAAATAAAATTTTTCATAAATTTTTTTTTTTTTGCCTTTTTTTGTCGTTTCTAGATGATTTTCATTTATATCGACTCTGCATCAAAATAATCATGAGTTCGTACGACAATTTAAAATTTTTTCATACATTTTTTGTTTTTTAGCCTTTTTTGTCGTTTCTAGATGATTTTCATTTATATCGACTCTGCATCAAAATAATCATGATGTCGACATTTTAAAATTTTTTCATAATTTTTGTTTTTTTCTTTTTGTCGTTTCTAGATGATTTTCATTTATATCGACTCTGCATCAAAATAATCATGATGTCGACCATTTAATTTAAAATTTTTTCATAAATTTTTTGTTTTTCCCTTTTTGTCGTTTCTAGATGATTTTCATTTATATCGACTCTGCATCAAAATAATCATGATTTGACATTTTAAAATTTTTTCATAAATTTTTTTGTTTTTTGCCTTCTTTGTCGTTTCTAGATGATTTTCATTTATATCGACTCTGCATCAAAATAATCATGATGTCGACAATTTAAATAAATTTTTTCATAAATTTTAGTTTTTTTTTTGTTTCGTTTCTAGGTGATTTTCATTTATATCGACTCTGCATCAAAATAATCATGTCCGATTTCAATTTAAAATTTTTGCACATTTTTTTTGTTGTCGTTTCTAGATGATTTTCATTTATATCGACTCTGCATCAAAATAATCATGATTTCGACCAATTTAAAATTTTTTATACATAGATTTTTGTTTTTTGCATTTTTGGTCGTTTCTAGATGATTTTCATTTGTATCGACTCTGCATCAAAATAATCATGATTTCGACAATTTAAAATTTTTTCATAAATTTTTTGTTTTTAGCCTTTTTTGTCGTTTCTAGATGATTTTCATTTATATCCCACTCTGCATCAAAATAATCATGATGTCGACAATTTAAAATTTTTTCATAGATTTTTTGTATTTTGCCTTTTTTGTCGTTTCTAGATGATTTTATTTACGTTGCACAAAATAATTGTTTAATTTTTATTTTTTTTCATTTATATCGACTCTGCATCAAAATAATCATGATTTCGTCCATTTACAATTTTTTCATTTATTTTTTATTTTTAGCATTCTTTGGCGTTTCTAGATGATTTTCATTTATATCGACTCTGCATCAAAATAATCATGACGTCGACAATTTAAAATTTTTTCATAAATTTTTTGTTTTTTGCCTTTTTTGTCGTTTCTAGATGATTTTCATTTGTATCGACTCTGCATCAAAATAATCATGATGTCGACAATTAAAAATATTTTTATAAATTTTTTGTTTTTTTGCCTTTTTTGTCGTTTCTAGATGATTTTCATTTGTATCGACTCTGCATCAAAATAATCATGACGTCGACAATTTAAAATTTTTTCATAAATTTTTTGTTTTTTGCCTTTTTTGTCGTTTCTAGATGATTTTCATTTGTATCGACTCTGCATCAAAATAATCATGATTTCGACAATTTAACAATTTTTTCATATATTTTTTGTTTTTAGCATTTTTTGTCGTTTCTAGATGATTTTCATTTATATCGACTCTGCATCAAAATAATCATGATGTCGACAATTTAAAATTTTTTCATAATATTTTTGTTTTTTGCCTTTTTTGTCGTTTCTAGATGATTTTCATTTATATCGACTCTGCATCAAAATAATCATGATTTCGACCATTTAAAAATTTTTCATAAATTTTTTTTTTTTGCCTTTTTTGTCGTTTCTAGATGATTTTCATTTATATCGACTCTGCATCAAAATAATCATGATTTCGACCATTTAAAATTTTTTCATAAATTTTTTGTTTTTTGCCTTTTTTGTCGTTTCTAGATGATTTTCATTTATATCGACTCTGCATCAAAATAATCATGATGTCGACAATTTAAAATTTTTTCATACATTTTGTGTTTTTATGCAATTTTTGTCGTTTCTAGACTATTTTCATTTGTATCGACTCTGCATCAAAATAATCATGACGTCGACAATTTAAAATTTTTTCATAGATTTTTTTTTTTTTTTTCTTTTTTGTCGTTTCTAGATGATTTTCATTTATATCGACTCTGCATCAAAATAATCATGATTTCGACCATTTAAAATTTTTTATTTATTTTTTGTTTTTTGCCTTTTTTGTCGTTTTTAGATGATTTTCATTTATATCGACTCTGCGTCAAAATAATCATGATTTCGACAATTTAAAATTTTTTCATAAATTTTTTGTTTGTTGCCTTTTTTGTCGTTTCTAGATGATTTTCATTTATATCGCACTGCATCAAAATAATCATGATGTCGACAATTTAAAATTTTTTCATACATTTTTTTTTTTTTTGCCTTTTTTGTCGTTTCTAGATGATTTTCATTTGTATCGACTCTGCATCAAAATAATCATGATTTCGACAATTTAAAATTTTTTCATAAATTTTTTGTTTGTTGCCTTTTTTGTCGTTTCTAGATGATTTTCATTTATATCGACTCTGCATCAAAATAATCATGATTTCGACCATTTAAAATTTTTTCATACATTTTTTGTTTTTTGCTTTTTTGTCGTTTCTAGATGATTTTCATTTATATCGACTCTGCATCAAAATAATCATGATTTCGACAATTTAAAATTTTTTCATAAATTTTTGTTTTTTGCATTTTTTGTCGTTTCTAGATGATTTTCATTTATATCGACTCTGCATCAAAATAATCATGATTTCGACAATTTAAAATTTTTTCATAAATTTTTTTGTTTTTTGCCTTTTTTGTCGTTTCTAGATGATTTTCATTTATATCGACTCTGCATCAAAATAATCATGATTTCGACAATTTAAAATTTTTTCATAAATTTTTTGTTTTTTTTGTTTTTTGCCATTTTTTGTCGTTTCTAGATGATTTTCATTTATATCGACTCTGCATCAAAATAATCATGATTTCGACAATTTAAAATTTTTTCATAAATTTTTTGTTTTTTGCCTTTTTTGTCGTTTCTAGATGATTTTCATTTATATCGACTCTGCATCAAAATAATCATGATGTCGACAATTTAAAATTTTTTCATAAATTTTTTGTTTTTTGCTTTTTTGTCGTTTCTAGATGATTTTCATTTATATCGACTCTGCATCAAAATAATCATGATTTCGACCATTTAAAAATTTTTCATAAATTTTTTGTTTTTTGCCTTTTTTGTCGTTTCTAGATGATTTTCATTTATATCGACTCTGCATCAAAATAATCATGATTTCGACCATTTAAAAATTTTTCATAAATTTTTTGTTTTTTTGCCTTTTTTGTCGTTTCTAGATGATTTTCATTTATATCGACTCTGCATCAAAATAATCATGATTTCGACCATTTAAAATTTTTTCATAAATTTTTTGTTTTTTGCCTTTTTTGTCGTTTCTAGATGATTTTCATTTATATCGACTCTGCATCAAAATAATCATGATGTCGACAATTTAAAATTTTTTCATACATTTTGTGTTTTTATGCAATTTTTGTCGTTTCTAGATTATTTTCATTTGTATCGACTCTGCATCAAAATAATCATGATGTCGACAATTTAAAATATTTTCATAAATTTTTTGTTTTTTTGCCTTTTTTGTCGTTTCTAGATGATTTTCATTTGTATCGACTCTGCATCAAAATAATCATGATTTCGTCAATTTACAATTTTTTCATTTAAATTTTTTGTTTTTAGCCTTTTTTGTCGTTTCTAGATGATTTTCATTTATATCGACTCTGCATCAAAATAATCATGATGTCGACAATTTAAAATTTTTTCATAATATTTTTGTTTTTTGCCTTTTTTGTCGTTTCTAGATGATTTTCATTTATATCGACTCTGCATCAAAATAATCATGATTTCGA
This sequence comes from Drosophila cardini, assembly GCA_018903735.1. Lineage (NCBI taxonomy): Eukaryota > Metazoa > Arthropoda > Insecta > Diptera > Drosophilidae > Drosophila > Drosophila cardini. The sequence continues at coordinate 19,011 of JAEIGM010000378.1, forward strand.
CCATTTAAAAATTTTTCATAAATTTTTTGTTTTTTGCCTTTTTTGTCGTTTCTAGATGATTTTCATTTATATCGACTCTGCATCAAAATAATCATGATTTCGACCATTTAAAATTTTTTCATAAATTTTTTGTTTTTTTGCCTTTTTTGTCGTTTCTAGATGATTTTCATTTATATCGACTCTGCATCAAAATAATCATGATGTCGACAATTTAAAATTTTTTCATACATTTTGTGTTTTTATGCAATTTTTGTCGTTTCTAGACTATTTTCATTTGTATCGACTCTGCATCAAAATAATCATGACGTCGACAATTTAAAATTTTTTCATAGATTTTTTTTTTTTTTTTTTTTTGTCGTTTCTAGATGATTTTCATTTATATCGACTCTGCATCAAAATAATCATGATTTCGACAATTTAAAAATTTTTCATAAATTTTTTGTTTTTTGCCTTTTTTGTCGTTTCTAGATGATTTTCATTTATATCGACTCTGCATCAAAATAATCATGATGTCGACAATTTAAAATTTTTTCATAAATTTTTTGTTTTTTGCCTTTTTTGTCGTTTCTAGATGATTTTCATTTATATCGACTCTGCATCAAAATAATCATGATTTCGACCATTTAAAAATTTTTCATAAATTTTTTGTTTTTTGCCTTTTTTGTCGTTTCTAGATGATTTTCATTTGTATCGACTCTGCATTAAAATAATCATGATTTCGTCAACTTACAATTTTTTCATTTATTTTTTGTTTTTAGCATTCTTTGGCGTTTCTAGATGATTTTCATTTATATCGCACTGCATCAAAATAATCATGATGTCGACAATTTAAAATATTTTCATAAATTTTTTGTTTTTTGCCTTTTTTGTCGTTTCTAAATGATTTTCATTTATATCGACTCTGCATCAAAATAATCATGATTTCGACCATTTAAAAATTTTTCATAAATTTTTTGTTTTTTGCCTTTTTTGTCGTTTCTAGATGATTTTCATTTATATCGACTCTGCATCAAAATAATCATGATTTCGACCATTTAAAAATTTTTCATAAATTTTTTGTTTTTTGCCTTTTTTGTCGTTTCTAGATGATTTTCATTTATATCGACTCTGCATCAAAATAATCATGATTTCGACCATTTAAAAATTTTTCATAAATTTTTTGTTTTTTGCCTTTTTTGTCGTTTCTAGATGATTTTCATTTGTATCGACTCTGCATTAAAATAATCATGATTTCGTCAACTTACAATTTTTATACTCTCTGCAAGAGAGAGTATATTGGGTTTGTGCAAAAAAAAAAGTATGTAACAGGCAGAAGGAGGCGTGGCAGACCCCATAAAGTATATATATTCTTGATCAGCATCACAAGCCGAGTCGATATAGCCATGTCCGTCTGTCCGTCTCCGTCTGTCCGTCTGTCCGTATGAACAAACAGATTTCAGAGATGGTAAGAGCTACAAGTTTGAATTTGGTCTCTATCGACTCGATATTAAGTCAGTCAATACAAGAATTTTCTTTTTTTTTTCGATGCCACGCCCCGTTCGCCCACAATGAGCAAAAAACTAGAAACACCTCGTAAAAAATTGATGTTTTAGGTGAATATCTCAGTAACTATGGCACTTAGGAACACCCATTTTGGTACGCAGGTTCCTAGAGACGGCATAATTGTATTGTCATCAAAAATTTTGGACTGCCACGCCCCCTTTTCCCACAAGAAATAAAATAATTTGCAAACTTCAATGCCGATTTTAAGGCATATGTTCTTATCGTACAGTATTGTTATTTCACATTCGTTTGAAGACAAAATATATTAAACTATCCTGAAAGTTGCATATAAATCGGACTATAAACAAAAGAGCTATCCATGTAAGAAAGTTAATAATTGAACGCAATGTCAATGCATGTGTGTAAGCGAGACAGAAGCATACAAACATGTGAGCGAACGTTTTCGCTGCTTTCTAGCGGCAGCGCTGCTCGCAGACGCTGGCCGTGCCGACCAAAATTCTATTTTTGACAAAATAGTTATCCAGCTAGGAAGTTAAGCCTTTTTTATATGTATGGTTTGGGCAAGAAACTTTCAAGTGTCGTGATGGCGTTGCAGGTTAAGTGCTTGGTCGGCGAACGCAGAGACGTGGGTTCGAGTCGCGGTTGCACATTTAGTAATAAAAATATTTTTTTTATCAAAACCCAGTTTAAAATTTTTTTTTCAATTGTTTATAAATAATTTGTTAATAAACAATTTTTTTTTCGATAATGCAACACATTTAAACAACACAATAAAATATATTCTTTTTGATGACGGACCAGGAGTCGAACCCACGCACTTCCCTTCATCGATCGAATACTAATCATTCGCGCCACCGCATCACTTGGAAACTTTCGGCTTAAAACCATAGATATCTCTATAAAATAGGCTTAACTTCCTAGCTGACCGTCTTTCAACGTCTTTTACAGCAAGTACTATCAGTTGATATTCTCGGATACTGATTTTATAAAAATGATCGGGAATAAAAGGCAGAGAGTATTCTACGGTCGGGCGTGCTCGACTGTACTTTTCTTTCTTGTTTCATTTATTTTTTGTTTTTAGCATTCTTTGGCGTTTCTAGATGATTTTCATTTATATCGACTCTGCATCAAAATAATCATGATTTCGACCATTTAAAATTTTTTCATATATTTTTTGTTTTTTGCCTTTTTTGTCGTTTCTAGATGATTTTCATTTATATCGACTCTGCATCAAAATAATCATGATGTCGACAATTTAAAATTTTTTCATAAATTTTTTGTTTTTTGCCTTTTTTGGCGTTTCTAGATGATTTTCATTTATATCGACTCTGCATCAAAATAATCATGATTTCGACCATTTAAAATTTTTTCATAAATTTTTTGTTTTTTGCCTTTTTTGTCGTTTCTAGATGATTTTCATTTATATCGACTCTGCATCAAAATAATCATGATTTCGACAATTTAAAATTTTTTCATACATTTTTTGTTTTTTGCCTTTTTTGTCGTTTCTAGATGATTTTCATTTATATCGACTCTGCATCAAAATAATCATGATTTCGACAATTTAAAATTTTTTCATACATTTTTTTTTTTTGCCTTTTTTGTCGTTTCTAGATGATTTTCATTTATATCGACTCTGCATCAAAATAATCATGATTTCGACAATTTAAAATTTTTTCATATATTTTTTGTTTTTTTGCCTTTTTTGTCGTTTCTAGATGATTTTCATTTATATCGCACTCTGCATCAAAATAATCATGATTTCGACAATTTAAAATTTTTTCATTAATTTTTTGTTTTTAGCCTTCTTTGGCGTTTCTAGATGATTTTCATTTATTTCGACTCTGCATCAAAATAATCATGATTTCGTCAATTTAAAATTTTTGATCTTAATTATCTCTTTAAACTCGCCGTTTTAATCGATTTTTTTCTAGATGATTTTCATTTATATCGACTCTGCATCAAAATAATCATGATGTCGACAATTTAAAATTTTTTCATACATTTTTTGTTTTTATGCATTTTTTGTCGTTTCTAGATTATTTTCATTTGTATCGACTCTGCATCAAAATAATCATGACGTCGACAATTTAAAATTTTTTCATAGATTTTTTTTTTTTTTTGCATTTTTTGTCGTTTCTAGATGATTTTCATTTATATCGACACTGCATCAAAATAATCATGATGTCGACAATTTAAAATTTTTTCATACATTTTTTGTTTTTTGCCTTTTTTGTCGTTTCTAGATGATTTTCATTTGTATCGACTCTGCATCAAAATAATCATGATTTCGTCAATTTACAATTTTTTCATTTATTTTTTGTTTTTAGCATTCTTTGGCGTTTCTAGATGATTTTCATTTATATCGCACTGCATCAAAATAATCATGATTTCGTCAATTTACAATTTTTTCATTAATTTTTGTTATTAGCATTCTTTGGCGTTTCTAGATGATTTTCATTTATTTGGACTCTGCATTAAAATCATGATTTCGTCAAATTTAAAGCTTTGATCTTAATTATCTCTTTCAAAACTCAACCGATTTTAAATCGGAATACCATTTATTTCTATTATTTTCATTTGTATCGACTCTGCATCAAAATAATCATGACGTCGACAATTTAAAATTTTTTCATAGATTTTTTTTTTGCATTTTTTGGCGTTTCTAGATGATTTTCATTTATATCGCACTGCATCAAAATAATCATGATTTCGTCAATTTAAAATTTTTTCATTTATTTTTTGTTTTTATGCATTTTTTGGCGTTTCTAGATGATTTTCATTTATATCGACTCTGCATCAAAATAATCATGATGTCGACAATTTAAAATTTTTTCATAAATTTTTTGTTTTTTGCCTTTTTTGTCGTTTCTAGATGATTTTCATTTATATCGACTCTGCATCAAAATAATCATGATTTCGACCATTTAAAAATTTTTCATAAATTTTTTGTTTTTTGCCTTTTTTGTCGTTTCTAGATGATTTTCATTTATATCGACTCTGCATCAAAATAATCATGATGTCGACAATTTAAAATTTTTTCATACATTTTTTGTTTTTTTGCATTTTTTGTCGTTTCTAGATGATTTTCATTTATATCGACTCTGCATCAAAATAATCATGATTTCGACCATTTAAAATTTTTTCATAAATTTTTTGTTTTTTGCCTTTTTTGTCGTTTCTAGATGATTTTCATTTATATCGACTCTGCATCAAAATAATCATGATTTCGACAATTTAAAATTTTTTCATAAATTTTTTGTTTTTTGCCTTTTTTGTCGTTTCTAGATGATTTTCATTTATATCGACTCTGCATCAAAATAATCATGATTTCGACAATTTAAAATTTTTTCATAAATTTTTTGTTTTTTGCCTTTTTTGTCGTTTCTAGATGATTTTCATTTATATCGACTCTGCATCAAAATAGTCATGATGTCGACAATTTAAAATTTTTTCATTTATTTTTTGTTTTTAGCATTTTTTGTCGTTTCTAGATGATTTTCATTTATATCGCACTGCATCAAAATAATCATGATGTCGACAATTTAAAATTTTTTCATAAATTTTTTGTTTTTTGCCTTTTTTGTCGTTTCTAGATGATTTTCATTTATATCGACTCTGCATCAAAATAATCATGATTTCGACCATTTAAAATTTTTTCATAAATTTTTTGTTTTTTGCCTTTTTTGTCGTTTCTAGATGATTTTCATTTATATCGACTCTGCATCAAAATAATCATGATGTCGACAATTTAAAATTTTTTCATACATTTTGTGTTTTTATGCAATTTTTGTCGTTTCTAGATTATTTTCATTTGTATCGACTCTGCATCAAAATAATCATGACGTCGACAATTTAAAATTTTTTCATAGATTTTTTTTTTTTGCCTTTTTTGTCGTTTCTAGATGATTTTCATTTATATCGACTCTGCATCAAAATAATCATGATTTCGACCATTTAAAATTTTTTCATAAATTTTTTGTTTTTTGCCTTTTTTGTCGTTTCTAGATGATTTTCATTTATATCGACTCTGCATCAAAATAATCATGATGTCGACAATTTAAAATTTTTTCATACATTTTGTGTTTTTATGCAATTTTTGTCGTTTCTAGACTATTTTCATTTGTATCGACTCTGCATCAAAATAATCATGACGTCGACAATTTAAAATTTTTTCATAGATTTTTTTTTTTGCCTTTTTTGTCGTTTCTAGATGATTTTCATTTGTATCGACTCTGCATCAAAATAATCATGATTTCGTCAATTTACAATTTTTTCATTTATTTTTTGTTTTTAGCATTCTTTTGCGTTTCTAGATGATTTTCATTTATATCGCACTGCATCAAAATAATCATGATGTCGACAATTTAAAATTTTTTCATACATTTTTTTTGTTTTTTGCCTTTTTTGTCGTTTCTAGATGATTTTCATTTATATCGACTCTGCATCAAAATAATCATGATTTCGACCATTTAAAAATTTTTCATAAATTTTTTGTTTTTTGCCTTTTTTGTCGTTTCTAGATGATTTTCATTTATATCGACTCTGCATCAAAATAATCATGATGTCGACAATTTAAAATTTTTTCATACATTTTGTGTTTTTATGCAATTTTTGTCGTTTCTAGACTATTTTCATTTGTATCGACTCTGCATCAAAATAATCATGACGTCGACAATTTAAAATTTTTTCATAGATTTTTTTTTTTGCCTTTTTTGTCGTTTCTAGATGATTTTCATTTATATCGACTCTGCATCAAAATAATCATGATTTCGACCATTTAAAATTTTTTCATAAATTTTTTGTTTTTTGCCTTTTTTGTCGTTTCTAGATGATTTTCATTTATATCGACTCTGCATCAAAATAATCATGATGTCGACAATTTAAAAATTTTTTCATACATTTTTTGTTTTTATGCATTTTTTGTCGTTTCTAGATGATTTTCATTTATATCGACTCTGCATCAAAATAATCATGATGTCGACAATTTAAAATTTTTTCATAAATTTTTTTTTTTTTGCCTTTTTTGTCGTTTCTAGATGATTTTCATTTATATCGACTCTGCATCAAAATAATCATGATTTCGACCATTTAAAATTTTTTCATAAATTTTTTGTTTTTTGCCTTTTTTGTCGTTTCTAGATGATTTTCATTTATATCGACTCTGCATCAAAATAATCATGATGTCGACAATTTAAAATTTTTTCATACATTTTGTGTTTTTATGCAATTTTTGTCGTTTCTAGACTATTTTCATTTGTATCGACTCTGCATCAAAATAATCATGATTTCGACAATTTAAAATTTTTTCATATATTTTTTGTTTTTAGCATTCTTTGTCGTTTCTAGATGATTTTCATTTATATCGACTCTGCATCAAAATAATCATGATGTCGACAATTTAAAATTTTTTCATAAATTTTTTGTTTTTTGCCTTTTTTGTCGTTTCTAGATGATTTTCATTTATATCGACTCTGCATCAAAATAATCATGATTTCGACAATTTAAAATTTTTTCATAAATTTTTTGTTTTTTGCCTTTTTTGTCGTTTCTAGATGATTTTCATTTATATCGACTCTGCATCAAAATAATCATGATTTCGACAATTTAAAATTTTTTCATAAATTTTTTGTTTTTTGCCTTTTTTGTCGTTTCTAGATGATTTTCATTTATATCGACTCTGCATCAAAATAATCATGATGTCGACAATTTAAAATTTTTTCATACATTTTTTGTTTTTATGCATTTTTTGTCGTTTCTAGATGATTTTCATTTGTATCGACTCTGCATCAAAATAATCATGATTTCGACAATTTAAAATTTTTTCATTTATTTTTTGTTTTTAGCATTCTTTGTCGTTTTTAGATGATTTTCATTTATATCGCACTGCATCAAAATAATCATGATGTCGACAATTTAAAATTTTTTCATAAATTTTTTGTTTTTTGCCTTTTTTGTCGTTTCTAGATGATTTTCATTTATATCGACTCTGCATCAAAATAATCATGATTTCGACCATTTAAAATTTTTTCATAAATTTTTTGTTTTTTGCCTTTTTTGTCGTTTCTAGATGATTTTCATTTATATCGACTCTGCATCAAAATAATCATGATGTCGACAATTTAAAATTTTTTCATACATTTTTTTTTTTTTGCCTTTTTTGTCGTTTCTAGATTATTTTCATTTGTATCGACTCTGCATCAAAATAATCATGATGTCGACAATTTAAAATTTTTTCATAGATTTTTTTTTTTTTGCATTTTTTGTCGTTTCTAGATGATTTTCATTTATATCGACACTGCATCAAAATAATCATGATTTCGACAATTTAAAATTTTTTCATATAATTTTTTGTTTTTTTTTTTTTTTTTCGTTTCTAGATGATTTTCATTTATATCGACTCTGCATCAAAATAATCATGATTTCGCAATTTACAATTTTTTCATTTAATTTTTTTTTTGCCTTTTTTTGCGTTTCTAGATGATTTTCATTTATATCGACTCTGCATCAAAATAATCATGATTTCGACAATTTAAAATTTTTTCATATTATTTTTTGTTTTTTTTTTGCCTTTTTGTCGTTTCTAGATGATTTTCATTTATATCGACTCTGCATCAAAATAATCATGATTTCGACAATTTAAAATTTTTTCATTTATTTTTTGTTTTTAGCATTTTTTGGCGTTTCTAGATGATTTTCATTTATATCGACACTGCATCAAAATAATCATGATGTCGACAATTTAAAATTTTTTCATAAATTTTTTGTTTTTTGCCTTTTTTGTCGTTTCTAGATGATTTTCATTTATATCGACTCTGCATCAAAATAATCATGATTTCGACAATTTAAAATTTTTTCATAAATTTTTTGTTTTTTGCCTTTTTTGTCGTTTCTAGATGATTTTCATTTATATCGACTCTGCATCAAAATAATCATGATTTCGACAATTTAAAATTTTTTCATAAATTTTTTTTTTTTTGCCTTTTTTGTCGTTTCTAGATGATTTTCATTTGTATCGACTCTGCATCAAAATAATCATGATTTCGACAATTTACAATTTTTTCATTTATTTTTTGTTTTTTAGCATTCTTTGGCGTTTCTAGATGATTTTCATTTATATCGACACTGCATCAAAATAATCATGATGTCGACAATTTAAAAATTTTTTCATAATATTTTTTTTTTTGCCTTTTTTGTCGTTTCTAGATGATTTTCATTTATATCGACTCTGCATCAAAATAATCATGATTTCGACCATTTAAAATTTTTTCATAAATTTTTTGTTTTTTGCCTTTTTTGTCGTTTCTAGATGATTTTCATTTATATCGACTCTGCATCAAAATAATCATGATTTCGACCAATTTAAAATTTTTTCATAAATTTTTTGTTTTTTGCCTTTTTTGTCGTTTCTAGATGATTTTCATTTATATCGACTCTGCATCAAAATAATCATGATGTCGACAATTTAAAATTTTTTCATACATTTTGTGTTTTTATGCAATTTTTGTCGTTTCTAGATTATTTTCATTTGTATCGACTCTGCATCAAAATAATCATGATGTCGACAATTTAAAATTTTTTCATAAATTTTTTGTTTTTTTGCCTTTTTTGTCGTTTCTAGATGATTTTCATTTATATCGACTCTGCATCAAAATAATCATGATGTCGACAATTTAAAATTTTTTCATAAATTTTTTTTTTTTTGCCTTTTTTGTCGTTTCTAGATGATTTTCATTTATATCGACTCTGCATCAAAATAATCATGATTTCGACAATTTACAATTTTTTCATATATTTTTTGTTTTTAGCATTTTTTGGCGTTTCTAGATGATTTTCATTTATATCGACACTGCATCAAAATAATCATGATGTCGACAATTTAAAATTTTTTCATACATTTTTTTTTTTTTGCCTTTTTTGTCGTTTCTAGATGATTTTCATTTATATCGACTCTGCATCAAAATAATCATGATTTCGACAATTTAAAAATTTTTTCATAATTTTTTTTTTTTTGCTTTTTTGTCGTTTCTAGATGATTTTCATTTATATCGACTCTGCATCAAAATAATCATGATTTCGACAATTTAAAATTTTTTCATATATTTTTTGTTTTTAGCATTCTTTGGCGTTTCTAGATGATTTTCATTTATATCGCACTGCATCAAAATAATCATGATGTCGACAATTTAAAATTTTTTCATAATATTTTTGTTTTTTGCCTTTTTTGTCGTTTCTAGATGATTTTCATTTATATCGACTCTGCATCAAAATAATCATGATTTCGACAATTTAAAAATTTTTCATAAATTTTTTGTTTTTTGCCTTTTTTGTCGTTTCTAGATGATTTTCATTTATATCGACTCTGCATCAAAATAATCATGATTTCGACAATTTAAAAATTTTTCATAAATTTTTTGTTTTTTTGCCTTTTTTGTCGTTTCTAGATGATTTTCATTTATATCGACTCTGCATCAAAATAATCATGATGTCGACAATTTAAAATTTTTTCATACATTTTTGTTTTTATGCATTTTTTGTCGTTTCTAGATGATTTTCATTTATATCGACTCTGCATCAAAATAATCATGATTTCGACAATTTAAAATTTTTTCATAAATTTTTTTTTTTTGCCTTTTTTGTCGTTTCTAGATGATTTTCATTTATATCGACTCTGCATCAAAATAATCATGATGTCGACAATTTAAAATTTTTTCATAAATTTTTTTTTTTTGCCTTTTTTGTCGTTTCTAGATGATTTTCATTTGTATCGACTCTGCATCAAAATAATCATGATTTCGTCAATTTACAATTTTTTCATTTATTTTTTGTTTTTAGCATTCTTTGTCGTTTCTAGATGATTTTCATTTATATCGCACTGCATCAAAATAATCATGATGTCGACAATTTAAAATTTTTTCATACATTTTTTTTTTTTTGCCTTTTTTGTCGTTTCTAGATGATTTTCATTTGTATCGACTCTGCATCAAAATAATCATGATTTCGTCAATTTACAATTTTTTCATTTATTTTTTGTTTTTAGCATTCTTTGGCGTTTCTAGATGATTTTCATTTATATCGCACTGCATCAAAATAATCATGATGTCGACAATTTAAAATTTTTTCATAATATTTTTTGTTTTTTGCCTTTTTTGTCGTTTCTAGATGATTTTCATTTATATCGACTCTGCATCAAAATAATCATGATTTCGACAATTTAAAATTTTTTCATAAATTTTTTTTTTTTGCCTTTTTTGTCGTTTCTAGATGATTTTCATTTATATCGACTCTGCATCAAAATAATCATGATTTCGACCATTTAAAATTTTTTCATAAATTTTTTTTTTTTTGCCTTTTTTGTCGTTTCTAGATGATTTTCATTTATATCGACTCTGCATCAAAATAATCATGATGTCGACAATTTAAAATTTTTTCATACATTTTTTGTTTTTATGCATTTTTTGTCGTTTCTAGATGATTTTCATTTGTATCGACTCTGCATCAAAATAATCATGACGTCGACAATTTAAAATTTTTTCATAGATTTTTTTTTTTTTGCCTTTTTTGTCGTTTCTAGATGATTTTCATTTGTATCGACTCTGCATCAAAATAATCATGATTTCGTCAATTTACAATTTTTTCATTTATTTTTTGTTTTTAGCATTCTTTGGCGTTTCTAGATGATTTTCATTTATATCGCACTGCATCAAAATATCTGTTCGATTTTTTTTTATTGCATTCTTTGGCGTTTCTAGATGATTTTCATTTATATCGCACTGCATCAAAATAATCATGATGTCGACAATTTAAAATTTTTTCATACATTTTGTGTTTTTATGCAATTTTTGTCGTTTCTAGACTATTTTCATTTGTATCGACTCTGCATCAAAATAATCATGACGTCGACAATTTAAAATTTTTTCATAGATTTTTTTTTTTTTGCATTTTTTGGCGTTTCTAGATGATTTTCATTTATATCGCACTGCATCAAAATAATCATGATTTCGACCATTTAAAATTTTTTCATAAATTTTTTGTTTTTTGCCTTTTTTGTCGTTTCTAGATGATTTTCATTTATATCGACTCTGCATCAAAATAATCATGATGTCGACAATTTAAAATTTTTTCATACATTTTGTGTTTTTATGCAATTTTTGTCGTTTCTAGACTATTTTCATTTGTATCGACTCTGCATCAAAATAATCATGACGTCGACAATTTAAAATTTTTTCATAGATTTTTTGTTTTTTGCCTTTTTTGTCGTTTCTAGATGATTTTCATTTATATCGACTCTGCATCAAAATAATCATGATTTCGACCATTTAAAAATTTTTCATAAATTTTTTGTTTTTTGCCTTTTTTGTCGTTTCTAGATGATTTTCATTTATATCGACTCTGCATCAAAATAATCATGATTTCGACAATTTAAAATTTTTTCATATATTTTTTGTTTTTAGCATTCTTTGTCGTTTCTAGATGATTTTCATTTATATCGACTCTGCATCAAAATAATCATGATGTCGACAATTTTAAAATTTTTCATAATTTTTTGTTTTTATTCTTTTTTGTCGTTTCTAGATGATTTTCATTTATATCGACTCTGCATCAAAATAATCATGATTTCGACCATTTAAAATTTTTTCATAAATTTTTTTGTTTTTTTGCCTTTTTTGTCGTTTCTAGATGATTTTCATTTATATCGACTCTGCATCAAAATAATCATGATTTCGACCATTTAAAAATTTTTTCATAAATTTTTTGTTTTTTGCCTTTTTTGTCGTTTCTAGATGATTTTCATTTATATCGACTCTGCATCAAAATAATCATGATGTCGACAATTTAAAATTTTTTCATACATTTTTTGTTTTTATGCATTTTTTGTCGTTTCTAGATGATTTTCATTTGTATCGACTCTGCATCAAAATAATCATGATGTCGACAATTTAAAATTTTTTCATAAATTTTTTTTTTTTGCCTTTTTTGTCGTTTCTAGATGATTTTCATTTATATCGACTCTGCATCAAAATAATCATGATTTCGACAATTTAAAATTTTTTCATATATTTTTTGTTTTTAGCATTTTTTGTCGTTTCTAGATGATTTTCATTTATATCGACTCTGCATCAAAATAATCATGATGTCGACAATTTAAAATTTTTTCATAAATTTTTTTTTTTTGCCTTTTTTGTCGTTTCTAGATGATTTTCATTTATATCGACTCTGCATCAAAATAATCATGATTTCGACAATTTAAAATTTTTTCATACATTTTTTGTTTTTTTGCTTTTTTGTCGTTTCTAGATGATTTTCATTTATATCGACTCTGCATCAAAATAATCATGATTTCGACAATTTAAAAATTTTTCATAAATTTTTTGTTTTTTGCCTTTTTTGTCGTTTCTAGATGATTTTCATTTATATCGACTCTGCATCAAAATAATCATGATTTCGACAATTTAAAATTTTTTCATACATTTTTTGTTTTTTTGCCTTTTTTGTCGTTTCTAGATGATTTTCATTTATATCGACTCTGCATCAAAATAATCATGATGTCGACAATTTAAAATTTTTTCATACATTTTTTGTTTTTTGCCTTTTTTGTCGTTTCTAGATGATTTTCATTTATATCGACTCTGCATCAAAATAATCATGATTTCGACAATTTAAAATTTTTTCATACATTTTTTGTTTTATGCTTTTTTGTCGTTTCTAGATGATTTTCATTTATATCGACTCTGCATCAAAATAATCATGATGTCGACAATTTAAAATTTTTTCATACATTTTTTTTTTTTGCCTTTTTTGTCGTTTCTAGATGATTTTCATTTGTATCGACTCTGCATCAAAATAATCATGATTTCGTCAATTTACAATTTTTTCAATTTATTTTTTGTTTTTAGCATTTTTTGGCGTTTCTAGATGATTTTCATTTATATCGACACTGCATCAAAATAATCATGATGTCGACAATTTAAAATTTTTTCATAAATTTTTTTTTTTTGCCTTTTTTGTCGTTTCTAGATGATTTTCATTTATATCGACTCTGCATCAAAATAATCATGATGTCGACAATTTAAATTTTTGTTTTTTT
>JAEIGM010000420.1:0-29577 GCA_018903735.1 Drosophila cardini
TAGACGTAATTTTCGAATCCTCACATTTCGGGCCTTGATCTTAGCTATCTCTGTCAAAACTCAACCGATTTTGAATCGGAATACCATTTAATTCCATAATTTTCATTTATATCGACTCTGCATCAAAATAATCTTGATTTCGTCAATTTAAAATTTTTTCATTTATTTTTTGTTTTTGTATTTTCTGGCGTTTCTAGAGGTCTTAGACGATTTAAGACGTTATTTTCGAATCCTCACATTTCGGGCCTTGATCTTAGCTATCCCTGTCAAAACTCAACCGATTTTGAATCAGAATACCATTTAATTCAATAATTTTCATTTATATCGACTCTGCATCAAAATAATCTTGATTTCGTCAATTTAAAATTTTTTCATTTATTTTTTGTTTTTGCATTTTCTGGCGTTTCTAGAGGTCTTAGAGGATTTTAGACGTTATTTTCGAATCCTCACATTTCGGGCCTTGATCTTAGCTATCTCTGTCAAAACTCAACCGATTTTGAATCGGAATAGCATTTAATTCAATAATTTTCATTTATATCGACTCTGCATCAAAATAATCTTGATTTCGTCAATTTAAAATTTTTTCATTTATTTTTTGTTTTTGCATTTTCTGGCGTTTCTAGAGGTCTTAGAGGATTTTAGACGTTATTTTCGAATCCTCACATTTCGGGCCTTGATCTTAGCTATCTCTGTCAAAACTAAACCGATTTTGAATCGGAATACCATTTAATTCAATAATTTTCATTTATATCGACTCTGCATCAAAATAATCTTGATTTCGTCAATTTAAAATTTTTTTCATTTATTTTTTTGTTTTTGCATTTTCTGGCGTTTCTAGAGGTCTTAGAGGATTTTAGACGTTATTTTCGAATCCTCACATTTCGGGCCTTGATTTTAACTATCTCTGTCAAAACTCAACCGATTCTGAATCGGAATTCCGTTTAATTCAATAATTTTCATTAATATCGACTCTGCATCAAAATAATCTTGATTTCGTCAATTTAAAATTTTTTCATTTATTTTTTGTTTTTGCATTTTCTGGCGTTTCTAGAGGTCTTAGACGATTTTAGACGTTATTTTCGAATCCTCACATTTCAGGCCTTGATCTTGGCTATCTCTGTCAAAACTCAACCGATTTTGAATCAGAATACCATTTAATTCAATAATTTTCATTTATATCGACTCTGCATCAAAATAATCTTAATTTCGTCAATTTAAAATTTTTTCATTTATTTTTTGTTTTTGCATTTTCTGGCGTTTCTAGAGGTCTTAGAGGATTTTAGACCTTATTTTCGAATCCTCACATTTCGGGCCTTGATCTTAGCTATCTCTGTCAAAACTCAACCGATTTTGAATCGGAATACCATTTAATTCAATAATTTTCATTTATATCGACTCTGCATCAAAATAATCTTGATTTCGTCAATTTAAAATTTTTTCATTTATTTTTTGTTTTTGCATTTTCTGGCGTTTCTAGAGGTCTTAGACGATTTTAGACGTTATTTTCGAATCCTCACATTTCGGGCCTTGATCTTAGCTATCTCTGTCAAAACTCAACCGATTTTGAATCGGAATACCGTTTAATTCAATAATTTTCATTTATATCGACTCTGCATCAAAATAATCTTGATTTCGACAATTTAAAATTTTTTCATTTATTTTTTGTTTTTGCATTTTCTGGCGTTTCTAGAGGTCTTAGAGGATTTTAGACCTTATTTTCGAATCCTCACATTTCGGGCCTTGATCTTAGCTATCTCTGTCAAAACTCAACCGATTTTGAATCGGAATACCATTTAATTCAATAATTTTCATTTATATCGACTCTGCATCAAAATAATCTTGATTTCGTCAATTTAAAATTTTTTCATTTATTTTTTGTTTTTGCATTTTCTGGCGTTTCTAGAGGTCTTAGAGGATTTTAGACGTTATTTTCGAATCCTCACATTTCGGGCCTTGATCTTAGCTATCTCTGTCAAAACTCAACCGATTTTGAATCGGAATACCATTTAATTCAATAATTTTCATTAATATCGACTCTGCATCAAAATAATCTTGATTTCGTCAATTTAAAATTTATTCATTTATTTTTTGTTTTTGCATTTTCTGGCGTTTCTAGAGGTCTTAGAGGATTTTAGACGTTATTTTCGAATCCTCACATTTCGGGCCTTGATCTTAGCTATCTCTGTCAAAACTCAACCGATTTTGAATCAGAATACCATTTAATTCAATGATTTTCATTTATATCGACTCTGCATCAAAATAATCTTGATTTCGTCAATTTAAAATTTTTTCATTTATTTTTTGTTTTTGCATTTTCTGGCGTTTCTAGAGGTCTTAGAGGATTTTAGACGTTATTTTCGAATCCTCACATTTCGGGCCTTGATCTTAGCTATCTCTGTCAAAACTCAACCGATTTTGAATCGGAATACCATTTAATTCAATAATTTTCATTTATATCGACTCTGCATCAAAATAATCTTGATTTCGTCAATTTAAAATTTTTTCATTTATTTTATGTTTTTGCATTTTCTGGCGTTTCTAGAGGTCTTAGACGATTTTAGACGTTATTTTCGAATCCTCACATTTCGGGCCTTGATCTTAGCTATCTCTGTCAAAACTCAACCGATTTTGAATCGGAATACCATTTAATTCAATAATTTTCATTTATATCGACTCTGCATCAAAATAATCTTGATTTCGTCAATTTAAAATTTTTTCATTTATTTTTTGTTTTTGCATTTTCTGGCGTTTCTAGAGGTCTTAGAGGATTTAAGACGTTATTTTCGAATCCTCACATTTCGGGCCTTGATCTTGGCTATCTCTGTCAAAACTCAACCGATTTTGAATCGGAATACCATTTAATTCAATAATTTTCATTTATATCGACTCTGCATCAAAATAATCTTGATTTCGTCAATTTAAAATTTTTTCATTTATTTTTTGTTTTTGCATTTTCTGGCGTTTCTAGAGGTCTTAGAGGATTTTAGACCTTATTTTCGAATCCTCACTTTTCGGGCCTTGATCTTAGCTATCTCTGTCAAAACTCAACCGATTTTGAATCGGAATACCATTTTATTCAATAATTTTCATTTATATCGACTCTGCATCAAAATAATCTTGATTTCGTCAATTTAAAATTTTTTCATTTATTTTTTGTTTTTGCATTTTCTGGCGTTTCTAGAGGTCTTAGAGGATTTTAGACGTTATTTTCGAATCCTCACATTTCGGGCCTTGATCTTAGCTATCTCTGTCAAAACTCAACCGATTTTGAATCGGAATACCATTTAATTCAATAATTTTCATTTATATCGACTCTGCATCAAAATAATCTTTATTTCGTCAATTTAAAATTTTTTCATTTATTTTTTGTTTTTGCATTTTCTGGCGTTTCTAGAGGTCTTAGAGGATTTTAGACGTTATTTTCGAATCCTCACATTTCGGGCCTTGATCTTAGCTATCTCTGTCAAAACTCAACCGATTTTGAATCGGAATACCATTTAATTCAATAATTTTCATTTATATCGACTCTGCATCAAAATAATCTTGATTTCGTCAATTTAAAATTTTTTCATTTATTTTTTGTTTTTGCATTTTCTGGCGTTTCTAGAGGTCTTAGAGGATTTTAGACGTTATTTTCGAATCCTCACATTTCGGGCCTTGATCTTGGCTATCTCTGTCAAAACTCAACCGATTTTGACTCGGAATACCATTTAATTCAATAATTTTCATTAATATCGACTCTGCATCAAAATAATCTTGATTTCGTCAATTTAAAATTTATTCATTTATTTTTTGTTTTTGCATTTTCTGGCGTTTCTAGAGGTCTTAGAGGATTTTAGACGTTATTTTCGAATCCTCACATTTCGGGCCTTGATCTTAGCTATCTCTGTCAAAACTCAACCGATTTTGAATCAGAATACCATTTAATTCAATAATTTTCATTTATATCGACTCTGCATCAAAATAATCTTGATTTCGTCAATTTAAAATTTTTTCATTTATTTTTTGTTTTTGCATTTTCTGGCGTTTCTAGAGGTCTTAGAGGATTTTAGACGTTATTTTCGAATCCTCACATTTCGGGCCTTGATCTTAGCTATCTTTGTCAAAACTCAACCGATTTTGAATCGGAATACCATTTAATTCAATAATTTTCATTTATATCGACTCTGCATCAAAATAATCTTGATTTCGTCAATTTAAAATTTTTTCATTTATTTTTTGTTTTTGCATTTTCTGGCGTTTCTAGAGGTCTTAGAGGATTTTAGACGTTATTTTCGAATCCTCACATTTCGGGCCTTGATCTTAGCTATCTCTGTCAAAACTCAACCGATTTTGAATCGGAATACCGTTTAATTCAATAATTTTCATTTATATCGACTCTGCATCAAAATAATCTTGATTTCGTCAATTTAAAATTTTTTCATTTATTTTATGTTTTTGCATTTTCTGGCGTTTCTAGAGGTCTTAGAGGATTTTAGACGTTATTTTCGAATCCTCACATTTCGGGCCTTGATCTTAGCTATCTCTGTCAAAACTCAACCGATTTTGAATCGGAATACCATTTAATTCAATAATTTTCATTTATATCGACTCTGCATCAAAATAATCTTGATTTCGTCAATTTAAAATTTTTTCATTTATTTTTTGTTTTTGCATTTTCTGGCGTTTCTAGAGGTCTTAGAGGATTTTAGACGTTATTTTCGAATCCTCACATTTCGGGCCTTGATCTTAGCTATCTCTGTCAAAACTCAACCGATTTTGAATCGGAATACCATTTAATTCAATAATTTTCATTTATATCGACTCTGCATCAAAATAATCTTGATTTCGTCAATTTAAAATTTTTTCATTTATTTTTTGTTTTTGCATTTTCTGGCGTTTCTAGAGGTCTTAGAGGATTTTAGACGTTATTTTCGAATCCTCACATTTCGGGCCTTGATCTTAGCTATCTCTGTCAAAACTCAACCGATTTTGAATCAGAATACCATTTAATTCAATAATTTTCATTTATATCGACTCTGCATCAAAATAATCTTGATTTCGTCAATTTAAAATTTTTTCATTTATTTTTTGTTTTTGCATTTTCTGGCGTTTCTAGAGGTCTTAGAGGATTTTAGACGTTATTTTCGAATCCTCACATTTCGGGCCTTGATCTTAGCTATCTCTGTCAAAACTCAACCGATTTTGAATCGGAATACCATTTAATTCAATAATTTTCATTTATATCGACTCTGCATCAAAATAATCTTGATTTCGTCAATTTAAAATTTTTTCATTTATTTTTTGTTTTTGCATTTTCTGGCGTTTCTAGAGGTCTTAGACGATTTTAGACGTTATTTTCGAATCCTCACATTTCAGGCCTTGATCTTAGCTATCTCTGTCAAAACTCAACCGATTTTGAATCGGAATACCATTTAATTCAATAATTTTCATTTATATCGACTCTGCATCAAAATAATCTTGATTTCGTCAATTTAAAATTTTTTCATTTATTTTTTGTTTTTGCATTTTCTGGCGTTTCTAGAGGTCTTAGAGGATTTTAGACGTTATTTTCGAATCCTCACATTTCGGGCCTTGATCTTAGCTATCTCTGTCAAAACTCAACCGATTTTGAATCGGAATACCATTTAATTCAATAATTTTCATTTATATCGACTCTGCATCAAAATAATCTTGATTTCGTCAATTTAAAATTTTTTCATTTATTTTTTGTTTTTGCATTTTCTGGCGTTTCTAGAGGTCTTAGACGATTTTAGACGTTATTTTCGAATCCTCACATTTCGGGCCTTGATCTTAGCTATCTCTGTCAAAACTCAACCGATTTTGAATCGGAATACCATTTAATTCAATAATTTTCATTTATATCGACTCTGCATCAAAATAATCTTGATTTCGTCAATTTAAAATTTTTTCATTTATTTTTTGTTTTTGCATTTTCTGGCGTTTCTAGAGGTCTTAGAGGATTTTAGACGTTATTTTCGAATCCTCACATTTCGGGCCTTGATCTTAGCTATCTCTGTCAAAACTCAACCGATTTTGAATCGGAATACCATTTAATTCAATAATTTTCATTTATATCGACTCTGCATCAAAATAATCTTGATTTCGTCAATTTAAAATTTTTTCATTTATTTTTTGTTTTTGCATTTTCTGGCGTTTCTAGAGGTCTTAGAGGATTTTAGACGTTATTTTCGAATCCTCACATTTCGGGCCTTGATCTTAGCTATCTCTGTCAAAACTCAACCGATTTTGAATCGGAATACCATTTAATTCAATAATTTTCATTTATATCGACTCTGCATCAAAATAATCTTGATTTCGTCAATTTAAAATTTTTTCATTTATTTTTTGTTTTTGCATTTTCTGGCGTTTCTAGAGGTCTTAGACGATTTTAGACGTTATTTTCGAATCCTCACATTTCGGGCCTTGATCTTAGCTATCTCTGTCAAAACTCAACCGATTTTGAATCGGAATATCGTTTAATTCAATAATTTTCATTTATATCGACTCTGCATCAAAATAATCTTGATTTCGTCAATTTAAAATTTTTTCATTTATTTTTTGTTTTTGCATTTTCTGGCGTTTCTAGAGGTCTTAGAGGATTTTAGACGTTATTTTCGAATCCTCACATTTCGGGCCTTGATCTTAGCTATCTCTGTCAAAACTCAACCGATTTTGAATCGGAATACCATTTAATTCAATAATTTTCATTTATATCGACTCTGCATCAAAATAATCTTGATTTCGTCAATTTAAAATTTTTTCATTTATTTTTTGTTTTTGCATTTTCTGGCGTTTCTAGAGGTCTTAGAGGATTTTAGACGTTATTTTCGAATCCTCACATTTCGGGCCTTGATCTTAGCTATCTCTGTCAAAACTCAACCGATTTTGAATCGGAATACCATTTAATTCAATAATTTTCATTTATATCGACTCTGCATCAAAATAATCTTGATTTCGTCAATTTAAAAATTTTTTCATTTATTTTTTGTTTTTGCATTTTCTGGCGTTTCTAGAGGTCTTAGAGGATTTTAGACGTTATTTTCGAATCCTCACATTTCGGGCCTTGATCTTAGCTATCTCTGTCAAAACTCAACCGATTTTGAATCGGAATACCATTTAATTCAATAATTTTCATTTATATCGACTCTGCATCAAAATAATCTTGATTTCGTCAATTTAAAATTTTTTCATTTATTTTTTGTTTTTGCATTTTCTGGCGTTTCTAGAGGTCTTAGACGATTTTAGACGTTATTTTCGAATCCTCACATTTCGGGCCTTGATCTTAGCTATCTCTGTCAAAACTCAACCGATTTTGAATCGGAATATCGTTTAATTCAATAATTTTCATTTATATCGACTCTGCATCAAAATAATCTTGATTTCGTCAATTTAAAATTTTTTCATTTATTTTTTGTTTTTGCATTTTCTGGTGTTTCTAGAGGTCTTAGAGGATTTTAGACGTTATTTTCGAATCCTCACATTTCGGGCCTTGATCTTGGCTATCTCTGTCAAAACTCAACCGATTTTGAATCGGAATACCATTTAATTCAATAATTTTCATTTATATCGACTCTGCATCAAAATAATCTTGATTTCGTCAATTTAAAATTTTTTCATTTATTTTTTGTTTTTGCATTTTCTGGCGTTTCTAGAGGTCTTAGAGGATTTTAGACGTTATTTTCGAATCCTCACATTTCGGGCCTTGATCTTAGCTATCTCTGTCAAAACTCAACCGATTTTGAATCGGAATACCATTTAATTCAATAATTTTCATTTATATCGACTCTGCATCAAAATAATCTTGATTTCGTCAATTTAAAATTTTTTCATTTATTTTTTGTTTTTGCATTTTCTGGCGTTTCTAGAGGTCTTAGACGATTTTAGACGTTATTTTCGAATCCTCACATTTCAGGCCTTGATCTTAGCTATCTCTGTCAAAACTCAACCGATTTTGAATCAGAATACCATTTAATTCAATAATTTTCATTTATATCGACTCTGCATCAAAATAATCTTGATTTCGTCAATTTAAAATTTTTTCATTTATTTTTTGTTTTTGCATTTTCTGGCGTTTCTAGAGGTCTTAGAGGATTTTAGACGTTATTTTCGAATCCTCACATTTCGGGCCTTGATCTTAGCTATCTCTGTCAAAACTCAACCGATTTTGAATCGGAATACCATTTAATTCAATAATTTTCATTTATATCGACTCTGCATCAAAATAATCTTGATTTCGTCAATTTAAAATTTTTTCATTTATTTTTTGTTTTTGCATTTTCTGGCGTTTCTAGAGGTCTTAGAGGATTTTAGACGTTATTTTCGAATCCTCACATTTCGGGCCTTGATCTTAGCTATCTCTGTCAAAACTCAACCGATTTTGAATCGGAATACCATTTAATTCAATAATTTTCATTTATATCGACTCTGCATCAAAATAATCTTGATTTCGTCAATTTAAAATTTTTTCATTTATTTTTTGTTTTTGCATTTTCTGGCGTTTCTAGAGGTCTTAGAGGATTTTAGACCTTATTTTCGAATCCTCACATTTCGGGCCTTGATCTTGGCTATCTCTGTCAAAACTCAACCGATTTTGAATCGGAATACCATTTAATTCAATAATTTTCATTTATATCGACTCTGCATCAAAATAATCTTGATTTCGTCAATTTAAAATTTTTTCATTTATTTTTTGTTTTTGCATTTTCTGGCGTTTCTAGAGGTCTTAGAGGATTTTAGACCTTATTTTCGAATCCTCACATTTCGGGCCTTGATCTTAGCTATCTCTGTCAAAACTCAACCGATTTTGAATCGGAATACCATTTAATTCAATAATTTTCATTTATATCGACTCTGCATCAAAATAATCTTGATTTCGTCAATTTAAAATTTTTTCATTTATTTTTTGTTTTTGCATTTTCTGGCGTTTCTAGAGGTCTTAGAGGATTTTAGACGTTATTTTCGAATCCTCACATTTCGGGCCTTGATCTTAGCTATCTCTGTCAAAACTCAACCGATTTTGAATCGGAATACCATTTAATTCAATAATTTTCATTTATATCGACTCTGCATCAAAATAATCTTGATTTCGTCAATTTAAAATTTTTTCATTTATTTTTTGTTTTTGCATTTTCTGGCGTTTCTAGAGGTCTTAGAGGATTTTAGACGTTATTTTCGAATCCTCACATTTCGGGCCTTGATCTTAGCTATCTCTGTCAAAACTCAACCGATTTTGAATCGGAATACCATTTAATTCAATAATTTTCATTTATATCGTTACTCTGCATCAAAATAATCTTGATTTCGTCAATTTAAAATTTTTTCATTTATTTTTTGTTTTTGCATTTTCTGGCGTTTCTAGAGGTCTTAGACGATTTTAGACGTTATTTTCGAATCCTCACATTTCGGGCCTTGATCTTAGCTATCTCTGTCAAAACTCAACCGATTTTGAATCGGAATACCATTTAATTCAATAATTTTCATTTATATCGACTCTGCATCAAAATAATCTTGATTTCGTCAATTTAAAATTTTTTCATTTATTTTTTGTTTTTGCATTTTCTGGCGTTTCTAGAGGTCTTAGACGATTTTAGACGTTATTTTCGAATCCTCACATTTCGGGCCTTGATCTTAGCTATCTCTGTCAAAACTCAACCGATTTTGAATCGGAATACCATTTAATTCAATAATTTTCATTTATATCGACTCTGCATCAAAATAATCTTGATTTCGTCAATTTAAAATTTTTTCATTTATTTTTTGTTTTTGCATTTTCTGGCGTTTCTAGAGGTCTTAGACGATTTTAGACGTTATTTTCGAATCCTCACATTTCAGGCCTTGATCTTAGCTATCTCTGTCAAAACTCAACCGATTTTGAATCGGAATACCGTTTAATTCAATAATTTTCATTTATATCGACTCTGCATCAAAATAATCTTGATTTCGTCAATTTAAAATTTTTTCATTTATTTTTTGTTTTTGCATTTTCTGGCGTTTCTAGAGGTCTTAGAGGATTTTAGACGTTATTTTCGAATCCTCACATTTCAGGCCTTGATCTTAGCTATCTCTGTCAAAACTCAACCGATTTTGAATCGGAATACCATTTAATTCAATAATTTTCATTTATATCGACTCTGCATCAAAATAATCTTGATTTCGTCAATATAAAATTTTTTCATTTATTTTTTGTTTTTGCATTTTCTGGCGTTTCTAGAGGTCTTAGAGGATTTTAGACGTTATTTTCGAATCCTCACATTTCAGGCCTTGATCTTAGCTATCTCTGTCAAAACTCAACCGATTTTGAATCGGAATACCATTTAATTCAATAATTTTCATTTATATCGACTCTGCATCAAAATAATCTTGATTTCGTCAATTTAAAATTTTTTCATTTATTTTTTGTTTTTGCATTTTCTGGCGTTTCTAGAGGTCTTAGACGATTTTAGACGTTATTTTCGAATCCTCACATTTCAGGCCTTGATCTTAGCTATCTCTGTCAAAACTCAACCGATTTTGAATCGGAATACCGTTTAATTCAATAATTTTCATTTATATCGACTCTGCATCAAAATAATCTTGATTTCGTCAATTTAAAATTTTTTCATTTATTTTTTGTTTTTGCATTTTCTGGCGTTTCTAGAGGTCTTAGAGGATTTTAGACGTTATTTTCGAATCCTCACATTTCAGGCCTTGATCTTAGCTATCTCTGTCAAAACTCAACCGATTTTGAATCGGAATACCATTTAATTCAATAATTTTCATTTATATCGACTCTGCATCAAAATAATCTTGATTTCGTCAATTTAAAATTTTTTCATTTATTTTTTGTTTTTGCATTTTCTGGCGTTTCTAGAGGTCTTAGAGGATTTTAGACGTTATTTTCGAATCCTCACATTTCGGGCCTTGATCTTAGCTATCTCTGTCAAAACTCAACCGATTTTGAATCGGAATACCGTTTAATTCAATAATTTTCATTTATATCGACTCTGCATCAAAATAATCTTGATTTCGTCAATTTAAAATTTTTTCATTTATTTTTTGTTTTTGCATTTTCTGGCGTTTCTAGAGGTCTTAGACGATTTTAGACGTTATTTTCGAATCCTCACATTTCGGGCCTTGATCTTAGCTATCTCTGTCAAAACTCAACCGATTTTGAATCGGAATACCATTTAATTCAATAATTTTCATTTATATCGACTCTGCATCAAAATAATCTTGATTTCGTCAATTTAAAATTTTTTCATTTATTTTTTGTTTTTGCATTTTCTGGCGTTTCTAGAGGTCTTAGACGATTTTAGACGTTATTTTCGAATCCTCACATTTCAGGCCTTGATCTTAGCTATCTCTGTCAAAACTCAACCGATTTTGAATCGGAATACCGTTTAATTCAATAATTTTCATTTATATCGACTCTGCATCAAAATAATCTTGATTTCGTCAATTTAAAATTTTTTCATTTATTTTTTGTTTTTGCATTTTCTGGCGTTTCTAGAGGTCTTAGACGATTTTAGACGTTATTTTCGAATCCTCACATTTCAGGCCTTGATCTTAGCTATCTCTGTCAAAACTCAACCGATTTTGAATCGGAATACCATTTAATTCAATAATTTTCATTTATATCGACTCTGCATCAAAATAATCTTGATTTCGTCAATATAAAATTTTTTCATTTATTTTTTGTTTTTGCATTTTCTGGCGTTTCTAGAGGTCTTAGAGGATTTTAGACGTTATTTTCGAATCCTCACATTTCAGGCCTTGATCTTAGCTATCTCTGTCAAAACTCAACCGATTTTGAATCAGAATACCATTTAATTCAATAATTTTCATTTATATCGACTCTGCATCAAAATAATCTTGATTTCGTCAATTTAAAATTTTTTCATTTATTTTTTGTTTTTGCATTTTCTGGCGTTTCTAGAGGTCTTAGACGATTTTAGACGTTATTTTCGAATCCTCACATTTCAGGCATTGATCTTAGCTATCTCTGTCAAAACTCAACCGATTTTGAATCAGAATACCGTTTAATTCAATAATTTTCATTTATATCGACTCTGCATCAAAATAATCTTGATTTCGTCAATTTAAAATTTTTTCATTTATTTTTTGTTTTTGCATTTTCTGGCGTTTCTAGAGGTCTTAGAGGATTTTAGACGTTATTTTCGAATCCTCACATTTCAGGCCTTGATCTTAGCTATCTCTGTCAAAACTCAACCGATTTTGAATCGGAATACCATTTAATTCAATAATTTTCATTTATATCGACTCTGCATCAAAATAATCTTGATTTCGTCAATTTAAAATTTTTTCATTTATTTTTTGTTTTTGCATTTTCTGGCGTTTCTAGAGGTCTTAGAGGATTTTAGACGTTATTTTCGAATCCTCACATTTCGGGCCTTGATCTTGGCTATCTCTGTCAAAACTCAACCGATTTTGAATCGGAATACCATTTAATTCAATAATTTTCATTTATATCGACTCTGCATCAAAATAATCTTGATTTCGTCAATTTAAAATTTTTTCATTTATTTTTTGTTTTTGCATTTTCTGGCGTTTCTAGAGGTCTTAGAGGATTTTAGACGTTATTTTCGAATCCTCACATTTCGGGCCTTGATCTTGGCTATCTCTGTCAAAACTCAACCGATTTTGAATCGGAATACCATTTAATTCAATAATTTTCATTTATATCGACTCTGCATCAAAATAATCTTGATTTCGTCAATTTAAAATTTTTTCATTTATTTTTTGTTTTTGCATTTTCTGGCGTTTCTAGAGGTCTTAGAGGATTTTAGACGTTATTTTCGAATCCTCACATTTCGGGCCTTGATCTTAGCTATCTCTGTCAAAACTCAACCGATTTTGAATCGGAATACCATTTAATTCAATAATTTTCATTTATATCGACTCTGCATCAAAATAATCTTGATTTCGTCAATTTAAAATTTTTTCATTTATTTTTTGTTTTTGCATTTTCTGGCGTTTCTAGAGGTCTTAGACGATTTTAGACGTTATTTTCGAATCCTCACATTTCGGGCCTTGATCTTAGCTATCTCTGTCAAAACTCAACCGATTTTGAATCGGAATACCATTTAATTCAATAATTTTCATTTATATCGACTCTGCATCAAAATAATCTTGATTTCGTCAATTTAAAATTTTTTCATTTATTTTTTGTTTTTGCATTTTCTGGCGTTTCTAGAGGTCTTAGACGATTTTAGACGTTATTTTCGAATCCTCACATTTCGGGCCTTGATCTTAGCTATCTCTGTCAAAACTCAACCGATTTTGAATCGGAATACCATTTAATTCAATAATTTTCATTTATATCGACTCTGCATCAAAATAATCTTGATTTCGTCAATTTAAAATTTTTTCATTTATTTTTTGTTTTTGCATTTTCTGGCGTTTCTAGAGGTCTTAGAGGATTTTAGACGTTATTTTCGAATCCTCACATTTCGGGCCTTGATCTTAGCTATCTCTGTCAAAACTCAACCGATTTTGAATCGGAATACCATTTAATTCAATAATTTTCATTTATATCGACTCTGCATCAAAATAATCTTGATTTCGTCAATTTAAAATTTTTTCATTTATTTTTTGTTTTTGCATTTTCTGGCGTTTCTAGAGGTCTTAGAGGATTTTAGACGTTATTTTCGAATCCTCACATTTCGGGCCTTGATCTTAGCTATCTCTGTCAAAACTCAACCGATTTTGAATCGGAATACCATTTAATTCAATAATTTTCATTTATATCGACTCTGCATCAAAATAATCTTGATTTCGTCAATTTAAAATTTTTTCATTTATTTTTTGTTTTTGCATTTTCTGGCGTTTCTAGAGGTCTTAGAGGATTTTAGACGTTATTTTCGAATCCTCACATTTCGGGCCTTGATCTTAGCTATCTCTGTCAAAACTCAACCGATTTTGAATCGGAATACCATTTAATTCAATAATTTTCATTTATATCGACTCTGCATCAAAATAATCTTGATTTCGTCAATTTAAAATTTTTTCATTTATTTTTTGTTTTTGCATTTTCTGGCGTTTCTAGAGGTCTTAGAGGATTTTAGACGTTATTTTCGAATCCTCACATTTCGGGCCTTGATCTTAGCTATCTCTGTCAAAACTCAACCGATTTTGAATCGGAATACCATTTAATTCAATAATTTTCATTTATATCGACTCTGCATCAAAATAATCTTGATTTCGTCAATTTAAAATTTTTTCATTTATTTTTTGTTTTTGCATTTTCTGGCGTTTCTAGAGGTCTTAGACGATTTTAGACGTTATTTTCGAATCCTCACATTTCGGGCCTTGATCTTAGCTATCTCTGTCAAAACTCAACCGATTTTGAATCGGAATACCATTTAATTCAATAATTTTCATTTATATCGACTCTGCATCAAAATAATCTTGATTTCGTCAATTTAAAATTTTTTCATTTATTTTTTGTTTTTGCATTTTCTGGCGTTTCTAGAGGTCTTAGAGGATTTTAGACGTTATTTTCGAATCCTCACATTTCGGGCCTTGATCTTAGCTATCTCTGTCAAAACTCAACCGATTTTGAATCGGAATACCATTTAATTCAATAATTTTCATTTATATCGACTCTGCATCAAAATAATCTTGATTTCGTCAATTTAAAATTTTTTCATTTATTTTTTGTTTTTGCATTTTCTGGCGTTTCTAGAGGTCTTAGACGATTTTAGACGTTATTTTCGAATCCTCACATTTCGGGCCTTGATCTTAGCTATCTCTGTCAAAACTCAACCGATTTTGAATCGGAATACCATTTAATTCAATAATTTTCATTTATATCGACTCTGCATCAAAATAATCTTGATTTCGTCAATTTAAAATTTTTTCATTTATTTTTTGTTTTTGCATTTTCTGGCGTTTCTAGAGGTCTTAGACGATTTTAGACGTTATTTTCGAATCCTCACATTTCGGGCCTTGATCTTAGCTATCTCTGTCAAAACTCAACCGATTTTGAATCGGAATACCATTTAATTCAATAATTTTCATTTATATCGACTCTGCATCAAAATAATCTTGATTTCGTCAATTTAAAATTTTTTCATTTATTTTTTGTTTTTGCATTTTCTGGCGTTTCTAGAGGTCTTAGAGGATTTTAGACGTTATTTTCGAATCCTCACATTTCGGGCCTTGATCTTAGCTATCTCTGTCAAAACTCAACCGATTTTGAATCGGAATACCATTTAATTCAATAATTTTCATTTATATCGACTCTGCATCAAAATAATCTTGATTTCGTCAATTTAAAATTTTTTCATTTATTTTTTGTTTTTGCATTTTCTGGCGTTTCTAGAGGTCTTAGAGGATTTTAGACGTTATTTTCGAATCCTCACATTTCGGGCCTTGATCTTAGCTATCTCTGTCAAAACTCAACCGATTTTGAATCGGAATACCATTTAATTCAATAATTTTCATTTATATCGACTCTGCATCAAAATAATCTTGATTTCGTCAATTTAAAATTTTTTCATTTATTTTTTGTTTTTGCATTTTCTGGCGTTTCTAGAGGTCTTAGACGATTTTAGACGTTATTTTCGAATCCTCACATTTCGGGCCTTGATCTTAGCTATCTCTGTCAAAACTCAACCGATTTTGAATCGGAATACCATTTAATTCAATAATTTTCATTTATATCGACTCTGCATCAAAATAATCTTGATTTCGTCAATTTAAAATTTTTTCATTTATTTTTTGTTTTTGCATTTTCTGGCGTTTCTAGAGGTCTTAGACGATTTTAGACGTTATTTTCGAATCCTCACATTTCGGGCCTTGATCTTAGCTATCTCTGTCAAAACTCAACCGATTTTGAATCGGAATACCATTTAATTCAATAATTTTCATTTATATCGACTCTGCATCAAAATAATCTTGATTTCGTCAATTTAAAATTTTTTCATTTATTTTTTGTTTTTGCATTTTCTGGCGTTTCTAGAGGTCTTAGAGGATTTTAGACGTTATTTTCGAATCCTCACATTTCGGGCCTTGATCTTAGCTATCTCTGTCAAAACTCAACCGATTTTGAATCGGAATACCATTTAATTCAATAATTTTCATTTATATCGACTCTGCATCAAAATAATCTTGATTTCGTCAATTTAAAATTTTTTCATTTATTTTTTGTTTTTGCATTTTCTGGCGTTTCTAGAGGTCTTAGAGGATTTTAGACGTTATAATTTTCGAATCCTCACATTTCGGGCCTTGATCTTAGCTATCTCTGTCAAAACTCAACCGATTTTGAATCGGAATACCATTTAATTCAATAATTTTCATTTATATCGACTCTGCATCAAAATAATCTTGATTTCGTCAATTTAAAATTTTTTCATTTATTTTTTGTTTTTGCATTTTCTGGCGTTTCTAGAGGTCTTAGAGGATTTTAGACGTTATTTTCGAATCCTCACATTTCGGGCCTTGATCTTAGCTATCTCTGTCAAAACTCAACCGATTTTGAATCGGAATACCATTTAATTCAATAATTTTCATTTATATCGACTCTGCATCAAAATAATCTTGATTTCGTCAATTTAAAATTTTTTCATTTATTTTTTGTTTTTGCATTTTCTGGCGTTTCTAGAGGTCTTAGACGATTTTAGACGTTATTTTCGAATCCTCACATTTCGGGCCTTGATCTTAGCTATCTCTGTCAAAACTCAACCGATTTTGAATCGGAATACCATTTAATTCAATAATTTTCATTTATATCGACTCTGCATCAAAATAATCTTGATTTCGTCAATTTAAAATTTTTTCATTTATTTTTTGTTTTTGCATTTTCTGGCGTTTCTAGAGGTCTTAGACGATTTTAGACGTTATTTTCGAATCCTCACATTTCGGGCCTTGATCTTAGCTATCTCTGTCAAAACTCAACCGATTTTGAATCGGAATACCATTTAATTCAATAATTTTCATTTATATCGACTCTGCATCAAAATAATCTTGATTTCGTCAATTTAAAATTTTTTCATTTATTTTTTGTTTTTGCATTTTCTGGCGTTTCTAGAGGTCTTAGACGATTTTAGACGTTATTTTCGAATCCTCACATTTCGGGCCTTGATCTTAGCTATCTCTGTCAAAACTCAACCGATTTTGAATCGGAATACCATTTAATTCAATAATTTTCATTTATATCGACTCTGCATCAAAATAATCTTGATTTCGTCAATTTAAAATTTTTTCATTTATTTTTTGTTTTTGCATTTTCTGGCGTTTCTAGAGGTCTTAGAGGATTTTAGACGTTATTTTCGAATCCTCACATTTCAGGCCTTGATCTTAGCTATCTCTGTCAAAACTCAACCGATTTTGAATCGGAATACCATTTAATTCAATAATTTTCATTTATATCGACTCTGCATCAAAATAATCTTGATTTCGTCAATTTAAAATTTTTTCATTTATTTTTTGTTTTTGCATTTTCTGGCGTTTCTAGAGGTCTTAGACGATTTTAGACGTTATTTTCGAATCCTCACATTTCAGGCCTTGATCTTAGCTATCTCTGTCAAAACTCAA
The DNA here is from genome assembly GCA_018903735.1 of Drosophila cardini. NCBI lineage: Eukaryota > Metazoa > Arthropoda > Insecta > Diptera > Drosophilidae > Drosophila > Drosophila cardini. Next base: position 17,539 of record JAEIGM010000420.1, read on the forward strand.
CCGATTTTGAATCGGAATACCGTTTAATTCAATAATTTTCATTTATATCGACTCTGCATCAAAATAATCTTGATTTCGTCAATTTAAAATTTTTTCATTTATTTTTTGTTTTTGCATTTTCTGGCGTTTCTAGAGGTCTTAGAGGATTTTAGACGTTATTTTCGAATCCTCACATTTCAGGCCTTGATCTTAGCTATCTCTGTCAAAACTCAACCGATTTTGAATCGGAATACCATTTAATTCAATAATTTTCATTTATATCGACTCTGCATCAAAATAATCTTGATTTCGTCAATTTAAAATTTTTTCATTTATTTTTTGTTTTTGCATTTTCTGGCGTTTCTAGAGGTCTTAGAGGATTTTAGACGTTATTTTCGAATCCTCACATTTCGGGCCTTGATCTTAGCTATCTCTGTCAAAACTCAACCGATTTTGAATCGGAATACCATTTAATTCAATAATTTTCATTTATATCGACTCTGCATCAAAATAATCTTGATTTCGTCAATTTAAAATTTTTTCATTTATTTTTTGTTTTTGCATTTTCTGGCGTTTCTAGAGGTCTTAGACGATTTTAGACGTTATTTTCGAATCCTCACATTTCGGGCCTTGATCTTAGCTATCTCTGTCAAAACTCAACCGATTTTGAATCGGAATACCATTTAATTCAATAATTTTCATTTATATCGACTCTGCATCAAAATAATCTTGATTTCGTCAATTTAAAATTTTTTCATTTATTTTTTGTTTTTGCATTTTCTGGCGTTTCTAGAGGTCTTAGACGATTTTAGACGTTATTTTCGAATCCTCACATTTCAGGCCTTGATCTTAGCTATCTCTGTCAAAACTCAACCGATTTTGAATCGGAATACCATTTAATTCAATAATTTTCATTTATATCGACTCTGCATCAAAATAATCTTGATTTCGTCAATTTAAAATTTTTTCATTTATTTTTTGTTTTTGCATTTTCTGGCGTTTCTAGAGGTCTTAGAGGATTTTAGACGTTATTTTCGAATCCTCACATTTCGGGCCTTGATCTTAGCTATCTCTGTCAAAACTCAACCGATTTTGAATCGGAATACCATTTAATTCAATAATTTTCATTTATATCGACTCTGCATCAAAATAATCTTGATTTCGTCAATTTAAAATTTTTTCATTTATTTTTTGTTTTTGCATTTTCTGGCGTTTCTAGAGGTCTTAGACGATTTTAGACGTTATTTTCGAATCCTCACATTTCAGGCCTTGATCTTAGCTATCTCTGTCAAAACTCAACCGATTTTGAATCGGAATACCGTTTAATTCAATAATTTTCATTTATATCGACTCTGCATCAAAATAATCTTGATTTCGTCAATTTAAAATTTTTTCATTTATTTTTTGTTTTTGCATTTTCTGGCGTTTCTAGAGGTCTTAGAGGATTTTAGACGTTATTTTCGAATCCTCACATTTCAGGCCTTGATCTTAGCTATCTCTGTCAAAACTCAACCGATTTTGAATCGGAATACCATTTAATTCAATAATTTTCATTTATATCGACTCTGCATCAAAATAATCTTGATTTCGTCAATTTAAAATTTTTTCATTTATTTTTTGTTTTTGCATTTTCTGGCGTTTCTAGAGGTCTTAGACGATTTTAGACGTTATTTTCGAATCCTCACATTTCGGGCCTTGATCTTAGCTATCTCTGTCAAAACTCAACCGATTTTGAATCGGAATACCATTTAATTCAATAATTTTCATTTATATCGACTCTGCATCAAAATAATCTTGATTTCGTCAATTTAAAATTTTTTCATTTATTTTTTGTTTTTGCATTTTCTGGCGTTTCTAGAGGTCTTAGAGGATTTTAGACGTTATTTTCGAATCCTCACATTTCGGGCCTTGATCTTAGCTATCTCTGTCAAAACTCAACCGATTTTGAATCGGAATACCGTTTAATTCAATAATTTTCATTTATATCGACTCTGCATCAAAATAATCTTGATTTCGACAATTTAAAATTTTTTCATTTATTTTTTGTTTTTGCATTTTCTGGCGTTTCTAGAGGTCTTAGAGGATTTTAGACGTTATTTTCGAATCCTCACATTTCGGGCCTTGATTTTAACTATCTCTGTCAAAACTCAACCGATTCTGAATCGGAATTCCGTTTAATTCAATAATTTTCATTAATATCGACTCTGCATCAAAATAATCTTGATTTCGTCAATTTAAAATTTTTTCATTTATTTTTTGTTTTTGCATTTTCTGGCGTTTCTAGAGGTCTTAGACGATTTTAGACGTTATTTTCGAATCCTCACATTTCGGGCCTTGATCTTAGCTATCTCTGTCAAAACTCAACCGATTTTGAATCGGAATACCATTTAATTCAATAATTTTCATTTATATCGACTCTGCATCAAAATAATCTTGATTTCGTCAATTTAAAATTTTTTCATTTATTTTTTGTTTTTGCATTTTCTGGCGTTTCTAGAGGTCTTAGAGGATTTTAGACGTTATTTTCGAATCCTCACATTTCGGGCCTTGATCTTAGCTATCTCTGTCAAAACTCAACCGATTTTGAATCGGAATACCATTTAATTCAATAATTTTCATTTATATCGACTCTGCATCAAAATAATCTTGATTTCGTCAATTTAAAATTTTTTCATTTATTTTTTGTTTTTGCATTTTCTGGCGTTTCTAGAGGTCTTAGAGGATTTTAGACGTTATTTTCGAATCCTCACATTTCAGGCCTTGATCTTAGCTATCTCTGTCAAAACTCAACCGATTTTGAATCAGAATACCGTTTAATTCAATAATTTTCATTTATATCGACTCTGCATCAAAATAATCTTGATTTCGTCAATTTAAAATTTTTTCATTTATTTTTTGTTTTTGCATTTTCTGGCGTTTCTAGAGGTCTTAGAGGATTTTAGACGTTATTTTCGAATCCTCACATTTCGGGCCTTGATCTTAGCTATCTCTGTCAAAACTCAACCGATTTTGAATCGGAATACCATTTAATTCAATAATTTTCATTTATATCGACTCTGCATCAAAATAATCTTGATTTCGTCAATTTAAAATTTTTTCATTTATTTTTTGTTTTTGCATTTTCTGGCGTTTCTAGAGGTCTTAGAGGATTTTAGACGTTATTTTCGAATCCTCACATTTCGGGCCTTGATCTTAGCTATCTCTGTCAAAACTCAACCGATTTTGAATCGGAATACCATTTAATTCAATAATTTTCATTTATATCGACTCTGCATCAAAATAATCTTGATTTCGTCAATTTAAAATTTTTTCATTTATTTTTTGTTTTTGCATTTTCTGGCGTTTCTAGAGGTCTTAGAGGATTTTAGACGTTATTTTCGAATCCTCACATTTCGGGCCTTGATCTTAGCTATCTCTGTCAAAACTCAACCGATTTTGAATCGGAATACCATTTAATTCAATAATTTTCATTTATATCGACTCTGCATCAAAATAATCTTGATTTCGTCAATTTAAAATTTTTTCATTTATTTTTTGTTTTTGCATTTTCTGGCGTTTCTAGAGGTCTTAGAGGATTTTAGACGTTATTTTCGAATCCTCACATTTCGGGCCTTGATCTTAGCTATCTCTGTCAAAACTCAACCGATTTTGAATCGGAATACCATTTAATTCAATAATTTTCATTTATATCGACTCTGCATCAAAATAATCTTGATTTCGTCAATTTAAAATTTTTTCATTTATTTTTTGTTTTTGCATTTTCTGGCGTTTCTAGAGGTCTTAGAGGATTTTAGACGTTATTTTCGAATCCTCACATTTCGGGCCTTGATCTTAGCTATCTCTGTCAAAACTCAACCGATTTTGAATCGGAATACCATTTAATTCAATAATTTTCATTTATATCGACTCTGCATCAAAATAATCTTGATTTCGTCAATTTAAAATTTTTTCATTTATTTTTTGTTTTTGCATTTTCTGGCGTTTCTAGAGGTCTTAGAGGATTTTAGACGTTATTTTCGAATCCTCACATTTCGGGCCTTGATCTTAGCTATCTCTGTCAAAACTCAACCGATTTTGAATCGGAATACCATTTAATTCAATAATTTTCATTTATATCGACTCTGCATCAAAATAATCTTGATTTCGTCAATTTAAAATTTTTTCATTTATTTTTTGTTTTTGCATTTTCTGGCGTTTCTAGAGGTCTTAGAGGATTTTAGACGTTATTTTCGAATCCTCACATTTCGGGCCTTGATCTTAGCTATCTCTGTCAAAACTCAACCGATTTTGAATCGGAATACCATTTAATTCAATAATTTTCATTTATATCGACTCTGCATCAAAATAATCTTGATTTCGTCAATTTAAAATTTTTTCATTTATTTTTTGTTTTTGCATTTTCTGGCGTTTCTAGAGGTCTTAGAGGATTTTAGACGTTATTTTCGAATCCTCACATTTCGGGCCTTGATCTTAGCTATCTCTGTCAAAACTCAACCGATTTTGAATCGGAATACCATTTAATTCAATAATTTTCATTTATATCGACTCTGCATCAAAATAATCTTGATTTCGTCAATTTAAAATTTTTTCATTTATTTTTTGTTTTTGCATTTTCTGGCGTTTCTAGAGGTCTTAGAGGATTTTAGACGTTATTTTCGAATCCTCACATTTCGGGCCTTGATCTTAGCTATCTCTGTCAAAACTCAACCGATTTTGAATCGGAATACCATTTAATTCAATAATTTTCATTTATATCGACTCTGCATCAAAATAATCTTGATTTCGTCAATTTAAAATTTTTTCATTTATTTTTTGTTTTTGCATTTTCTGGCGTTTCTAGAGGTCTTAGAGGATTTTAGACGTTATTTTCGAATCCTCACATTTCGGGCCTTGATCTTAGCTATCTCTGTCAAAACTCAACCGATTTTGAATCGGAATACCATTTAATTCAATAATTTTCATTTATATCGACTCTGCATCAAAATAATCTTGATTTCGTCAATTTAAAATTTTTTCATTTATTTTTTGTTTTTGCATTTTCTGGCGTTTCTAGAGGTCTTAGAGGATTTTAGACGTTATTTTCGAATCCTCACATTTCGGGCCTTGATCTTAGCTATCTCTGTCAAAACTCAACCGATTTTGAATCGGAATACCATTTAATTCAATAATTTTCATTTATATCGACTCTGCATCAAAATAATCTTGATTTCGTCAATTTAAAATTTTTTCATTTATTTTTTGTTTTTGCATTTTCTGGCGTTTCTAGAGGTCTTAGAGGATTTTAGACGTTATTTTCGAATCCTCACATTTCGGGCCTTGATCTTAGCTATCTCTGTCAAAACTCAACCGATTTTGAATCGGAATACCATTTAATTCAATAATTTTCATTTATATCGACTCTGCATCAAAATAATCTTGATTTCGTCAATTTAAAATTTTTTCATTTATTTTTTGTTTTTGCATTTTCTGGCGTTTCTAGAGGTCTTAGAGGATTTTAGACGTTATTTTCGAATCCTCACATTTCGGGCCTTGATCTTAGCTATCTCTGTCAAAACTCAACCGATTTTGAATCGGAATACCATTTAATTCAATAATTTTCATTTATATCGACTCTGCATCAAAATAATCTTGATTTCGTCAATTTAAAATTTTTTCATTTATTTTTTGTTTTTGCATTTTCTGGCGTTTCTAGAGGTCTTAGAGGATTTTAGACGTTATTTTCGAATCCTCACATTTCGGGCCTTGATCTTAGCTATCTCTGTCAAAACTCAACCGATTTTGAATCGGAATACCATTTAATTCAATAATTTTCATTTATATCGACTCTGCATCAAAATAATCTTGATTTCGTCAATTTAAAATTTTTTCATTTATTTTTTGTTTTTGCATTTTCTGGCGTTTCTAGAGGTCTTAGAGGATTTTAGACGTTATTTTCGAATCCTCACATTTCGGGCCTTGATCTTAGCTATCTCTGTCAAAACTCAACCGATTTTGAATCGGAATACCATTTAATTCAATAATTTTCATTTATATCGACTCTGCATCAAAATAATCTTGATTTCGTCAATTTAAAATTTTTTCATTTATTTTTTGTTTTTGCATTTTCTGGCGTTTCTAGAGGTCTTAGAGGATTTTAGACGTTATTTTCGAATCCTCACATTTCGGGCCTTGATCTTAGCTATCTCTGTCAAAACTCAACCGATTTTGAATCGGAATACCATTTAATTCAATAATTTTCATTTATATCGACTCTGCATCAAAATAATCTTGATTTCGTCAATTTAAAATTTTTTCATTTATTTTTTGTTTTTGCATTTTCTGGCGTTTCTAGAGGTCTTAGAGGATTTTAGACGTTATTTTCGAATCCTCACATTTCGGGCCTTGATCTTAGCTATCTCTGTCAAAACTCAACCGATTTTGAATCGGAATACCATTTAATTCAATAATTTTCATTTATATCGACTCTGCATCAAAATAATCTTGATTTCGTCAATTTAAAATTTTTTCATTTATTTTTTGTTTTTGCATTTTCTGGCGTTTCTAGAGGTCTTAGAGGATTTTAGACGTTATTTTCGAATCCTCACATTTCGGGCCTTGATCTTAGCTATCTCTGTCAAAACTCAACCGATTTTGAATCGGAATACCATTTAATTCAATAATTTTCATTTATATCGACTCTGCATCAAAATAATCTTGATTTCGTCAATTTAAAATTTTTTCATTTATTTTTTGTTTTTGCATTTTCTGGCGTTTCTAGAGGTCTTAGACGATTTTAGACGTTATTTTCGAATCCTCACATTTCGGGCCTTGATCTTAGCTATCTCTGTCAAAACTCAACCGATTTTGAATCGGAATACCGTTTAATTCAATAATTTTCATTTATATCGACTCTGCATCAAAATAATCTTGATTTCGACAATTTAAAATTTTTTCATTTATTTTTTGTTTTTGCATTTTCTGGCGTTTCTAGAGGTCTTAGAGGATTTTAGACGTTATTTTCGAATCCTCACATTTCGGGCCTTGATTTTAGCTATCTCTGTCAAAACTCAACCGATTTTGAATCGGAATACCGTTTAATTCAATAATTTTCATTTATATCGACTCTGCATCAAAATAATCTTGATTTCGTCAATTTAAAATTTTTTCATTTATTTTTTGTTTTTGCATTTTCTGGCGTTTCTAGAGGTCTTAGACGATTTTAGACGTTATTTTCGAATCCTCACATTTCGGGCCTTGATCTTAGCTATCTCTGTCAAAACTCAACCGATTTTGAATCGGAATACCATTTAATTCAATAATTTTCATTTATATCGACTCTGCATCAAAATAATCTTGATTTCGTCAATTTAAAATTTTTTCATTTATTTTTTGTTTTTGCATTTTCTGGCGTTTCTAGAGGTCTTAGAGGATTTTAGACGTTATTTTCGAATCCTCACATTTCGGGCCTTGATCTTAGCTATCTCTGTCAAAACTCAACCGATTTTGAATCGGAATACCATTTAATTCAATAATTTTCATTTATATCGACTCTGCATCAAAATAATCTTGATTTCGTCAATTTAAAATTTTTTCATTTATTTTTTGTTTTTGCATTTTCTGGCGTTTCTAGAGGTCTTAGAGGATTTTAGACGTTATTTTCGAATCCTCACATTTCGGGCCTTGATCTTAGCTATCTCTGTCAAAACTCAACCGATTTTGAATCGGAATACCATTTAATTCAATAATTTTCATTTATATCGACTCTGCATCAAAATAATCTTGATTTCGTCAATTTAAAATTTTTTCATTTATTTTTTGTTTTTGCATTTTCTGGCGTTTCTAGAGGTCTTAGAGGATTTTAGACGTTATTTTCGAATCCTCACATTTCGGGCCTTGATCTTAGCTATCTCTGTCAAAACTCAACCGATTTTGAATCGGAATACCATTTAGTTCAATAATTTTCATTTATATCGACTCTGCATCAAAATAATCTTGATTTCGTCAATTTAAAATTTTTTCATTTATTTTTTGTTTTTGCATTTTCTGGCGTTTCTAGAGGTCTTAGAGGATTTTAGACGTTATTTTCGAATCCTCACATTTCGGGCCTTGATCTTAGCTATCTCTGTCAAAACTCAACCGATTTTGAATCGGAATACCATTTAATTCAATAATTTTCATTTATATCGACTCTGCATCAAAATAATCTTGATTTCGTCAATTTAAAATTTTTTCATTTATTTTTTGTTTTTGCATTTTCTGGCGTTTCTAGAGGTCTTAGAGGATTTTAGACGTTATTTTCGAATCCTCACATTTCGGGCCTTGATCTTAGCTATCTCTGTCGAAACTCAACCGATTTTGAATCGGAATACCATTTAATTCAATAATTTTCATTTATATCGACTCTGCATCAAAATAATCTTGATTTCGTCAATTTAAAATTTTTTCATTTATTTTTTGTTTTTGCATTTTCTGGCGTTTCTAGAGGTCTTAGAGGATTTTAGACGTTATTTTCGAATCCTCACATTTCGGGCCTTGATCTTAGCTATCTCTGTCAAAACTCAACCGATTTTGAATCGGAATACCATTTAATTCAATAATTTTCATTTATATCGACTCTGCATCAAAATAATCTTGATTTCGTCAATTTAAAATTTTTTCATTTATTTTTTGTTTTTGCATTTTCTGGCGTTTCTAGAGGTCTTAGAGGATTTTAGACGTTATTTTCGAATCCTCACATTTCGGGCCTTGATCTTAGCTATCTTTGTCAAAACTCAACCGATTTTGAATCGGAATACCATTTAATTCAATAATTTTCATTTATATCGACTCTGCATCAAAATAATCTTGATTTCGTCAATTTAAAATTTTTTCATTTATTTTTTGTTTTTGCATTTTCTGGCGTTTCTAGAGGTCTTAGACGATTTTAGAGGTTATTTTCGAATCCTCACATTTCAGGCATTGATCTTAGCTATCTCTGTCAAAACTCAACCGATTTTGAATCAGAATACCGTTTAATTCAATAATTTTCATTTATATCGACTCTGCATCAAAATAATCTTGATTTCGTCAATTTAAAATTTTTTCATTTATTTTTTGTTTTTGCATTTTCTGGCGTTTCTAGAGGTCTTAGAGGATTTTAGACGTTATTTTCGAATCCTCACATTTCGGGCCTTGATCTTAGCTATCTCTGTCAAAACTCAACCGATTTTGAATCGGAATACCATTTAATTCAATAATTTTCATTTATATCGACTCTGCATCAAAATAATCTTGATTTCGTCAATTTAAAATTTTTTCATTTATTTTTTGTTTTTGCATTTTCTGGCGTTTCTAGAGGTCTTAGACGATTTTAGACCTTATTTTCGAATCCTCACATTTCGGGCCTTGATCTTGGCTATCTCTGTCAAAACTCAACCGATTTTGAATCGGAATACCATTTAATTCAATAATTTTCATTTATATCGACTCTGCATCAAAATAATCTTGATTTCGTCAATTTAAAATTTTTTCATTTATTTTTTGTTTTTGCATTTTCTGGCGTTTCTAGAGGTCTTTGACGATTTTAGACGTTATTTTCGAATCCTCACATTTCGGGCCTTGATCTTAGCTATCTCTGTCAAAACTCAACCGATTTTGAATCGGAATACCGTTTAATTCAATAATTTTCATTTATATCGACTCTGCATCAAAATAATCTTGATTTCGACAATTTAAAATTTTTTCATTTATTTTTTGTTTTTGCATTTTCTGGCGTTTCTAGAGGTCTTAGAGGATTTTAGACGTTATTTTCGAATCCTCACATTTCGGGCCTTGATTTTAACTATCTCTGTCAAAACTCAACCGATTCTGAATCGGAATTCCGTTTAATTCAATAATTTTCATTAATATCGACTCTGCATCAAAATAATCTTGATTTCGTCAATTTAAAATTTTTTCATTTATTTTTTGTTTTTGCATTTTCTGGCGTTTCTAGAGGTCTTAAACGATTTTAGACGTTATTTTCGAATCCTCACATTTCGGGCCTTGATCTTGGCTATCTCTGTCAAAACTCAACCGATTTTGAATCGGAATACCATTTAATTCAATAATTTTCATTTATATCGACTCTGCATCAAAATAATCTTGATTTCGTCAATTTAAAATTTTTTCATTTATTTTTTGTTTTTTGCATTTTCTGGCGTTTCTAGAGGTCTTAGAGGATTTTAGACGTTATTTTCGAATCCTCACACTTCAGGCCTTGATCTTAGCTATCTCTGTCAAAACTCAACCGATTTTGAATCAGGAATACCATTTAATTCAATAATTTTCATTTATATCGACTCTGCATCAAAATAATCTTGATTTCGTCAATTTAAAATTTTTTCATTTATTTTTTGTTTTTGCATTTTCTGGCGTTTCTAGAGGTCTTAGAGGATTTTAGACGTTATTTTCGAATCCTCACATTTCGGGCCTTGATCTTGGCTATCTCTGTCAAAACTCAACCGATTTTGAATCGGAATACCATTTAATTCAATAATTTTCATTTATATCGACTCTGCATCAAAATAATCTTGATTTCGTCAATTTAAAATTTTTTCATTTATTTTTTGTTTTTGCATTTTCTGGCGTTTCTAGAGGTCTTAGAGGATTTTAGACGTTATTTTCGAATCCCCACATCTTAGCTATCTCTGTCAAAACTCAACCGATTTTGAATCGGAATACCATTTAATTCAATAATTTTCATTTATATCGACTCTGCATCAAAATAATCTTGATTTCGTCAATTTAAAATTTTTTCATTTATTTTTTGTTTTTGCATTTTCTGGCGTTTCTAGAGGTCTTAGAGGATTTTTAGACCTTATTTTCGAATCCTCACATTTCGGGCCTTGATCTTAGCTATCTCTGTCAAAACTCAACCGATTTTGAATCGGAATACCATTTAATTCAATAATTTTCATTTATATCGACTCTGCATCAAAATAATCTTGATTTCGTCAATTTAAAATTTTTTCATTTATTTTTTGTTCTTGCATTTTCTGGCGTTTCTAGAGGTCTTAGAGGATTTTAGACGTTATTTTCGAATCCTCACATTTCGGGCCTTGATCTTGGCTATCTCTGTCAAAACTCAACCGATTTTGAATCGGAATACCATTTAATTCAATAATTTTCATTTATATCGACTCTGCATCAAAATAATCTTGATTTCGTCAATTTAAAATTTTTTCATTTATTTTTTGTTTTTTGCATTTTCTGGCGTTTCTAGAGGTCTTAGAGGATTTTAGACCTTATTTTCGAATCCTCACATTTCGGGCCTTGATCTTAGCTATCTCTGTCAAAACTCAACCGATTTTGAATCGGAATACCATTTAATTCAATAATTTTCATTTATATCGACTCTGCATCAAAATAATCTTGATTTCGTCAATATAAAATTTTTTCATTTATTTTTTGTTTTTGCATTTTCTGGCGTTTCTAGAGGTCTTAGAGGATTTTAGACGTTATTTTCGAATCCTCACACTTCAGGCCTTGATCTTAGCTATCTCTGTCAAAACTCAACCGATTTTGAATCAGAATACCATTTAATTCAATAATTTTCATTTATATCGACTCTGCATCAAAATAATCTTGATTTCGTCAATTTAAAATTTTTTCATTTATTTTTTGTTTTTGCATTTTCTGGCGTTTCTAGAGGTCTTAGACGATTTTAGACGTTATTTTCGAATCCTCACATTTCGGGCCTTGATCTTAGCTATCTCTGTCAAAACTCAACCGATTTTGAATCGGAATACCGTTTAATTCAATAATTTTCATTTATATCGACTCTGCATCAAAATAATCTTGATTTCGTCAATTTAAAATTTGTTCATTTATTTTTTGTTTTTGCATTTTCTGGCGTTTCTAGAGGTCTTACAGGATTTTAGACGTTATTTTCGAATCCTCACATTTCAGGCCTTGATCTTAGCTATCTCTGTCAAAACTCAACCGATTTTGAATCGAAATACCATTTAATTCAATAATTTTCATTTATATCGACTCTGCATCAAAATAATCTTGATATCGTCAATTTAAAATTTTTTCATTTATTTTTTGTTTTGCATTTTC
>JAEIGM010000102.1:0-113863 GCA_018903735.1 Drosophila cardini
CCCTAGCTCTAGTGGTTTTCAAGTTATGGTTATGTGAAAATAGTTTTTTACAATTTGCGGGGGCGGTAAGGGGCGTGGCAAAGATTTGATATAAACTTGATCTGCTCGCGAAGCAGACGGACTTTCATTCCAAATTTGGTGACTCCAGGTCTTGTAGTTTAAAAGATCTAGGTGATCATACAGACGGACGGACAGACGGACAGACGGACAGACGGGACAGACAGACGGACAGACGGACATCGCTATATCGTCTCGGCTGTTGATGCTGATCAAGAATATATATACTTTATGGGGTCGGAAAAGCCTCCTTCTGACTGGTACGCACATTTCGCTTCAGACAAACTTAATAGACCCCTATACTCTTTTTAGAGTACGGGGTCTAAAAGAATAGTTGACAGCCCTTAACTCCATTGAACATATATGTAAACATAATGTACAATAGCCCAGCATAGCCCACATCATAAAATGTAAACATAAACACTTTGGAGCAGCTCTCGCTGCATAATGTAAACACCTAGAATTAAATAAGACCACAACCGAGATTGAATCGGCACCAATAGTTGTATAAGAAATCAGTTGTATTTTTACACTCAAATCACTCACATGTATTTCGCTTAAATAAAAACGCTTTAATACATAATTCGCGTCAAACCCCTAAAGGCTGCACCACGCTCCTCTCTTGAAAGCGTTCAACTATCTGCATTTACTTGTAATATTTTTTTTTTTTTTTGTTATATAACAAAAATTCATAAAATGTCCCTGACGGCGCTCAAACCCATGATCCTGGGTTCACATACAAGTGCGAAGAATTAGATCAGGCATCTTTACTACTTAGACCACACTCCGCATTGAAGTTGATGTAAATAATTAAAATTTAACAAGAAAGAAAGGTTATCTTCGGCTCGCCGAAGATTAAATACCCTTGCAGTCATGCATGTTGCGTTCATTGGATTCAGTTACCAGTGGTTCCTATGGATGCTATATGATATAAATGTCTGATTTAGATGAAATTTGGTCAGTATATAGGGAATAATAGGTTATGCGTACTGCGTGAATTTAGCTGAAATCGCTTAATAGACTTTACAAATTTTCATACTAAGCCTTTGAACCGATTGTTCCTATGCCAGCTATATGATATAGTGGTTCGATCCGAATGAAATTTGGTCAACAGCTGGGGAATGATGGCAAATGTTTATGGCGTGAGTTTGGTTGAAATCGCTCAATCGACACTAAAAATTTTCATACTAGGCATTTTCATCATTATCAACCGATTGTTCCTATGGAAGCTATATGATATAGTAGTCCGAATTGAATGAAATTTGGTCAGCATATAGGGAATAATAGGTTATGCGTACTGCGTGAATTTGGTTCAAATCGCTCAATAGACATTAAAAATTTTCATACTAAGCCTTTGAACTGATTGTTCCTATGGAAGCTATATGATATAGTGGTTCGATCCGAATGAAATTTGGTCAACAGCTGGGGAATGATGGCAAATGTTTATGGCGTGAGTTTGGTTGAAATCGCTCAATTGGCACTGAAAATTTTCATACTAGGCATTTTTTATCATTTTCAACCGATTGTTCCTATGGCAGCTATATGATATAGTGGTCCGATTCGGATGAAATTTGGTTTGCACATGGGATTTGGTACTAAATGCATATTGGCTTAATTTGGTTGAAATAGCTTAAAAAAAAAAAATTGTTTTCAACCGATTGTTCCTATGGGAGCTATATGATACAGTCATCCGATCCGGCCGATTTTAACAAATGGTCTGCCTGCAGAGAGAATACACATCTGTACCAAGTTTCATCAAGATAGCTTTAAAACTGAGAGACTAGTTCGCATAGAAACAGACGGACAGACGGACAGACAGACGGACATGGCTATATCGACTCGCCTGTTGATGCTGATCAGAATATATATACTTTATGGGGTCGGAGATGCCTCCTTCAATGCGTTACAAACTTCGTGACAACATTAATATACCCTCTGCAAGGGTATAAAAAGGAAACAAATAGCATTTGTCGCTGACTGGATTCGAACCCGGGACCCCGGGCTAACCAACACGTACGAAGCGCGCATCTCTACTACCTAGACCACGCTCCTTCTTGAAGTTGCAGTAGCTAAACGTAGAGTTAAATCTTTGATTGCAACTTGCAAGCAAGTGTAAACAAACAATTAATTCAAGAAATTCAGCATTTTTGATTAATTTATTTTGTGTGTTGTGGTTGTCCGATTTGAACCATATTTGGTGAGGATACTTTTAATAATTATTCACACATTCTGTGTAAGTTTGGTTGCGATCGCTCAACTAACATTACGTGTCTTCATACAAATTTTTTATTTTTAACCGATTTGTCCTATGGGAGCTATAGGCTATAGTTGTCCGATCCGGATCAAACTTGGTGAGGATAGTTATAATGGTACCATACACATAATGTGTGAATTTGGTCTCCCTAGCTCTAGTCGTTTTCAAGTTATGGTGATGTGAAAATAGTTTTTTACAATTTGCGGGGGCGGTAAGGGGCGTGGCAAAGATTTGAAATAAACTTGATCTGCTCGCGAAGCAGACGGACTTTCATTCCAAATTTGGTGGCTTTAGCTCTTGTAGTTTAAAAGATCTAGGTGATCATACAGACGGACAGACGGACATCGCTATATCGTCTTGGCTGTTGATGCTGATCAAGAATATATATACTTTATGGGGTCGGCCACGCCTCCTTCTGCCTGTTACGCACATTTCGCTTCAGACAAACCTAATAGACCCCTCTACTCTTTTTTAGAGTACGGTGTCTAAAGAGCGCGTTAGATGAGAGCGCGACGAGAGCGTAAATAAAGAAGAGAGCCCGAAGATAACAGCGAGATAAATTCTACACAAACAAAATGTTAGCGCAAGCAACGGCGTTAAAATTACAAGAACAATTTCACAGGCGCAAAAATAAGTAAACAGAAATGTTTGGCTGTGCAATTGTTTTTGTATTTGAACACAAAGTTATTTAAAATTGGCTTTTTAGTTATTAAAACAATGTGTTTCAACACAACCGATGTCTAACACAAAGTTACAAAGGGATTAAGCCAGAAATATTAAACAAAATTAAGTGTTTAAGCTAGGAAAACTTGGAAATAGATAGAAGCGATTAAAAACACGTCCGTCAGCGAAAGCGAGTCCTCATGGGCTTACTATCTTTAATGAGCTGGTTATCTTTAATCATCTGATTATTTTTTAGGCCAACTGTCTTGAATCACCTGATTATCTTTAATCGTTCCTCATTCGATTGTCTTTATTAGCCAATTATTTTTTGAGATAATACACTTACGTGTACTCAAATAGATCAAAATTTAGAAAAATTTATATAAATCGAATTCAAATGAAACCGTTTTCGTTGATGAGGAAAGTTGCCTCGTTACCCGTTGAACTCATTTGTTCGTTAAATTGGAAGAGCGAGAGAGCGACATAGAGCGTCAAAGGAAATCACTCATTAATAAAATGAAGACTCCAAGTAAATTTAAGATTCATTGCCGCCTAGATATACTAAATTCGAGTATTTTTAAAGGTGGCTTTGAACATGCGATATCAGCATTTGTCTGCTGAAGAAAGTTCAAAGTCCAGGATGAAGCAAAAATCCGACATCAAAGCTGCTAAAAAGTCGTCATTTGCATGCACGATTGTCGAGAAAGTAGTAGAACCCTCTTGAAACCTTGAAAATTGTCAAGGGTTCGCAGCATAGCCAGTTGACGAAAGATTTGATTTCGTAAAATATAGTCAACTTTGTTTCATTTGCTTGCATTCAGGGCGTTGAGTGTCCAACTGCAATGCGTCCTCATAATACTCTCCTTCATAAATACGCATTAGAACCATTGCAAGCATCTGCTCATCCTGCCTATGTGAATCATGTTGCTAGCGAAGTCGACCAAGTAATCCTTGCAACTGCAGTTTGTAACAGTTCGAGATAGGTTTGGTCAAAAACGAAACGCTAGAGCCTTGTTGGATTCAGGCTCGCAGGTGAATTTCATGACGGAATAGCTCTCTCAATCATTGCGCCTTCAACGCAAAATAAGTCCTAGACCGTAAAGTCAGTTGGACAGGCTAGATTGACACCATAAAGGGAAATATCGACGATAGTTTCGTCTCGTGTAACGAGACACCAGTTTAGCGCCGAGTTTTGGGTGCTAAAATCAATTTGTAGCAGGCAGCCAGACTGTGATCTTCCCATCAATCGGTGGAAGATTCCATCAAATGCCGAACTGGCTGACCCTGAGTTTTATAAGCCCCAGCAAATAGATATGCTTCTCGGAGCAGACTCCATCTTTTCAGTATCAATTGGAAGGTAGCTTCGCCAACTTGAGTTCTACCAAGCGAAAAACATTGTTTGATGGGTATGCGTATATATTAGCACAAATATACGCGTTGGACCTATGTCGAGTCGAGAGTGCGAGTTTCTGGAATGATTCAGAAATCGCACTACATTGTATAAAAAGTTCCCTTTCATTGTTAGCAATATTTGTAGCCAATCGAGTTGCAGGGATCAAAGTGATGGCCAATCAACTATTTTGGAGACACTATCAAGAGGGTGTGACGTTCCGAAGCTCATCCCTCCGAGAGGAATGTTCAGGGTGGTCGGCGGTAAAGCAGCCAGGACTAACAAAGGATTAAAGGCGATCCCTTCAAGGTCGCCGGAATGTTGGATCATAAGCATAGGCTAATAGTATAAGGAGTTATTATGAATTGTTAGTATATGCAATTAGATGGAACTATTGAATTGTCTAGAAGTGTTAGGGAATCTCTTATATTTAAGTTAGCGAGTAAGTTCTTGTTTTCGGCAATACAGCTGTCGTGAGCGGCAGGCAGTTCGTTGTTAAATATCACTGTAACCACACGCACGCTGCCAAGCCTTTCTGCGATTGCTAAGTCCCAAATAAATTTTTAATTTTGCGAAATTACAATTTGTTTTTAATTCTTGTTTTCGATTTTTCAATAATATATATAGTGACATATACAGACACATATGTACCCATACATTACGCCTAGCACGCACTTTTCATTTTTATTACACATTCCTCTCCCACAGATTTAAGACAAACATTATAAAATAATCAAATGGTGACAATAACAATTCTGGCTTCCCACGAACTTTGCAGCAAAAAGTGATTCGGTTCAGAACATTACATTTTTGGAAAAACTTTCTGATATCCGCAAAAGAATCAACGCGTGTGTTTTATAACTTAACAAACCAATTATCGATCGTTGCCCACAGTCAAGGGACCGCCACTAAAATATAATTTCCATATTAAGAATATCATGAAACAAAAACTTGGAATACACCAAACAGTGTTCTGCTAATAAATAGATCCTTTGTACTATTTTGAACAACTGTACTTAAAGGACTTATTTCCGGGCTGTACACATCATTAAATTGATTCCTGTAAACAGTAAGCTCCTTACAATCCACCAAAAAGAAAAACAAAACTTAAAGTGACAACAAAAATAAATTTTTGTGAAAATCAAATTTTAATTTTTACAAAGAACAACTGAACAATACAAACAAAATGAAACAACATCATGACAACAACTACAGCAATGAAACTATCTGAGATGCACCTCAAACAAGCCTTAGGACAGATACGTCAAGTGCCAATCTTTGACGGAAAAACAGTGGAACTGACAGTGAATGAATGGACAACAAGACTTTATGGTTTGAGCACAAAAATTGAACTCTATGGTTGGAGAACAAAATTTGAACTGATTTTATTTCCAACAATCCTCGGCTTATATAGCATGCAATTACATCGGAGAACAGCTCTCCTCTAAGATATTTATAATTTACTTTTTTTACCCCACGCACAGGATAGAGCGTGGTTTATATTTAGATCTAGTCTTATTCTATGCTTCGTTTCCAAGCATGGAAACGGATCGCAAGCAGAGATAAACAGAGTATTTTCAGATTAGACATTTAGGGTTCACATAGTTTCTTAAAATAATCCCCGCGTTGTTATTTTCTGTTTACATAACATGTTCATTTTTGAACATACTGCCAAGGGCCACAGAAAAGGGGGTTACTTAAATAAAATGACAATAACTATGGTTAACTACATTTTTTGTTGTCGCTGTTAATGCTGCTGACGCTTCTGTAGACGCTTCTGCTGATGCTGGTGCTGCTGATGTTGATGCTGCTGCTGACGTCAACGGTGCTGCTGACGATGATCTGGTGTCGCTGCTATCGTTGACGCTGTGTCGCCGCTATCGCTGCTTACGCGGCGGACCTTGCCTTCGGCACTTGGGGTTGTAAATCCTCTACCGTGCCGACCGTTGTCTTCGGCTCTTGGGGTTGTAAATCCTCTAGCCGACCGTTGCCTTCGACTCTTGGGGTTGTAAATCCTCTTGCGAGCCGATCTTTGATTCTGGCTACTCTTTGGCCTCTTGAATCTTTTTACGTATATATCTTTTACTTTCCGATGTTAGCCTCGGAAACGCTTACTCTGCCTCCTCAATGGGAGAACAAAACGAATCAGTTCTGTGCTTCTTATAAAAGCAACAGACCAATATTAATTAAGCAGCCTTAAGTACTCCACTATAAGGTGCTGATTTAAAAAACTCTGTGTTCCTTACAACTGGTGGGGGGAAACAACAGAGTGCTCGAAGGACCAATGAATAAATGGACCCTTGATCCCTGCAGCTCCATGGCTGCTTGAAACTTTCTACGTATTTTTTATTACACTTTCCGATGTTAGCCTCGGAAACGCTATAATTTTGTGCCCGCCGATTTAACTTTATCGAACACACACAATTTATTAAATTTTTATTTTTTTTTACTTTTACTTTTACTTTTACTTTTACTTTTACTTTTACTTTTACTTTTACTTTTACTTTTACTTTTACTTTTACTTTACTCTGCCTCTTTTATTTTTGAGCGCTCGAGCCAAAAAAATTTTATTAATCCTTTTCGGATATTTACATAAACTCTGCCACACAAAGAGCAAGAGCAATCAGTTCTGTGCTTCTTATGATAGCAACAGACCGATTTATTTTGCAACCTTAAGTATTCACTATAAGGTGCTGGTTTATAATTCTGTGTAACTTACCACTGGTGGGGAAAACAACAGAATGCTCGAAGGACCAATGAATGAATGGACAACAAGACTTTATGGTTTGAGCACAAAAATTGAACTCTATGGTTGGAGAACAAAATTTGAACTGATTTTATTTCTTACAATCCTCGACTTATATAGCATCAGACAGAGCTCTCCTCTAAGATATTTAGAATTGTACCACACGCACAGAATAGAGCGCGGGTTTATATTTAGATCTATTCATATCTTAGGCTTCGTTTCCAAGCATGGAAACGGGTCGCAAGCAGAGATAAACAAAAGTATTCTTAGATTCGAGATTTAGGGTTTACATAGTTTCTTAAAATAATCCCCGCGTTGTTATTTTCTGTTTACATAACATGTTCATTTTTGAACAGACAGCGTTCATAAGAAGAATCAACTTCATCATGCAGCTTTACCCAACACAAGACGTAAGACAGCACAGCGTTTTTGTTGGAGCCATCGAGATGCAGACATCTGGATCAGCACAACGAGTTTCCCAACTCACAGCAGCTACAACCTGGGGAGAACTAAGTAATCCCCTAATCCACATTGGGCCAGCAAGCCCATTTTTCGACGAAAATTGCAAAATTTTTACATGAATGAAACGGATTTATACTCTATTTAAGTAAAAACCAAAAATATTTTGAGTTTAAAGCATCCCTGGCGTTTCTGCAATGCTTCAAAGTCAGCTGTTTGATTAGCTGCATGCGATTGTAAAAAGCGCGGGAAACTGTTTCTTTACATTGAAAGCTTACCAATTTGTAACCAAGTACAAAATTATAAAATAAACTAATGGAAAAGAAAGGCCAGGGTATGTAGAGTTATTATATAAAAAATATTGTTGCTCATGGTTCTTAATATTTGTTTGTGTGTATTTTGTTGTGTCGTCCAAAGGTAGAGAAAACTTAACCAACATGTCCGTCTATTTTGGTTAAATACTAATTTTGTGCGCAATTGTGCGTCAAAGTAATTATGTGTCAATGTAGTGCAAACAGTATATAAACTAATTATAAAACCCGTTTTTGCGGAAATTTGCGGCCGTGTGCGTACATTCTCTTTTTTTAGAAGATGTAGAGTTCGCTTATGAGAAGCTGCTCAATATTTACATTGAAAATAATCGAAGCGCCGCAGCAGTTTCCAATTGGATTTTTAATGAACTAAAGGCATATAACATTAGCCAGGAGAAAAGCGATGAAATAATTTCTAAAGTAAGGAGCTTTCATCTACACGTCCAAAAATATTTGGCAAAATGCGGTAGAAATATGTCTACATTTAAGAAAAGGCATAACACTTGGCTTCTGTCCAAGAGGATTATAAAAGTGGAAGAACATCGTCAATAAGTGCTAAGAGTTCAACTTCAAGATCAGTTGGATGCCCACCAATTGAATACATGAATGCTGGACCCCGTCAGAAGAGAAAATTGACATCCGATTTAGATAATGATCAGAGCCACAACAAATCTCTTCTTGTGCATGCTGCAGCGCTTTCGGCCGAAAAATCAAACGATAAAGATACCGCTCAATTTTTAAGAGACACATTTCTTACTCCGAGCAACCCCAATTCGGTAAAAAAAATGTTTTTTCAATGAATAATGAGTCGGAACCACTTAATCCGGATGAGGCACTAGCATTTCTGCTGTAAAATTCTTTAACGAAAAAACAATACAACAACTTTCGCGAGCTCAGCAAGAGCAAATCAAGCGATCTTCTTCCAGCTTACAACAAAGTGAGAGAAGCTAAAGCGAAATGTAGGCCTTTTGATATTACGGTAACTGATACAGTTGCAGAAGTTTCGTTGCAAGGCCTTCTAGATCGCACTTCTTGCCGCATAATTCAAATGCAAGAAGATGTACTACAGGACAAAGTACATATAAACAAAGCTTTTCTAGTGGCGATCCAATGCTTTTTGACCAATCTCTCTTTGCGACAACATTAATTCCGCTAAAATAAATGGATGATATTGGAAATATATTGTGGTTAAATCGCACTCATCAGTCTATAAGATTTTGTAGGTTAATTAAACTGGAATTTGTTAAAGAGACCAAAGAACATATTTGTAAAGAGAAAAACAATTTGGACGAGCAAATAAAAAAATTATCTTCATACATCTGTACAGTTATTAATGAAAAACACATAACAGTGAAATATGATCTGCATATGACACTTTTAGACGGAAAAACTGTCAACATTTTGACTGAAACTAAGTCTTGTCAATTGTGTCCCATCTGTGGAGCAAGACCAAAAGATATTATGGAAACTGAAGAAATGGATTCTCCAAAATTTAAGCCAAGAAGTGGAACACTACTACGTTTTACCATACAAATAAGTAGTTTTTGAACGATTTGTCCTATGGGAGCTATAGGCTATAGTTGTCCGATCCGGACCAAACTTGGTGAGGATAGTTATAATGGTACCATACACATAATGTGTTAGTTTGGTTGCAATCGCTCAACTAAAATTGCATGTCTCCATACGAATCACCCATTTTCGACCGACTTGTCCTATGGGAGCTATAGGCTATAGTTGTCCGATCCGGACCAAACTTGGTGAGAATAGTTACAACGGTACCATACACATAATGTGCTAGTTTGGTTACAGTCGCTCAACTAAAACTTCATGCCTCCATACAAATCACGAATTTTCGGCCGATTTGTCCTATGGGAGCTATAGGCTATAGTTGTCCGATCCACACCAAATTTAGTGAAGATAGTTAGATAGCTACCATACACATAATGTGTGAATTTGCTCTGCCTAGCTTTAGTCGTTTTCAAGTTATGGTGATGTGAAAATATTTTCTTACAATTTGCGGGGGCGGTAAGGGGCGTGGCAAAGATTTGAAATAAACTTGATCTGCTCGCGAAGCAGACGGACTTTCATTCCAAATTTGGTGGCTTTAGCTCTTGTAGTTTAAAAGATCCAGGTGATCATACAGACGGACGGACAGACGAACAGACAGACAGACGGACATCGCTATATCGTCTCGGCTGTTGATGCTGATCAAGAATATATATACTTTATGGGGTCGGAAAAGCCTCCTTCTGCCTGTTACGCAAATATCGCTTCATACAAACTTAATAGAGCCCTATACTCTTTTTTTAGAGTACGGGGTCTAAAAATGGCAAATCAGAGATGAAAATGAAAAAGTAGAAATGGCGAAAATGAAAAAAATTATTCAGGAGATGTTGTGGAAGAATGTAGCACTACATGTCGACAAACCGAAGCAGAATGGAAGTGGGAATACAAACGACGGCAACACAGCAAGAAAAGCATTTGCAAAACCGAAGCTACTGGCTGATATATTATGTCTTGATGAGTCTCTTGTCACGTATTTACATAATATGTAATTGCAATTTCCTGCCAGCTACCAATTGATGCAAGGAAATTTAAAAAATATTGTTAAAAAACAATAACACTATATATGTCCTTGTACTCATGGTTTCCGATGTCGGCAACAGTTCACAAAGCGTTATGTCATGGTTTCTAAATAATAGAAACATCTGTTCTGCCAGTTGGTTTCCTTGGAGAGAACGCCTCAGAAGCCCGCAACAAATTTTATAAGAGAGATAGGATATCACATGCTCGAAAGGATTCCCGAAGAAATAATGTAAAAGATGTTTTCCAAAGAGCAATGGATTCCTCAGATCCGCTCGTATCGAGAATCTATCTATCAAAAAGATTGATTGTGAATAAAAAAGATCCATTGCCGACAGATGTAATTGAACACCAAGTTTTGATAAAATATTTTATAATAATATTAATAATAATATTTCACTGGGAACTAATTCTGAAATTTGTGAAAGCGAAGAATCGAGTTCCGAAACTGAAAATTCTTTTTCTGTAGAAATAGATGTAGAAGAAGATTTTTAAAAAAATTATTGTTCCTTTAAAAACTAAAACTTGTTTTCTACTTTAAGTATAGAGTGTTAATAAAAAAATATATTTAATTGGTACAATTTTGTTAAATCACACTAGCGTTATGAACTACTAGCGTTAAAAAACAATAGAAGCGAATATTATCTTGTATGGGCGGCACTAGTAGGCGTGGTCGGATCGGTCCAATACAATACCAATTACAACCATAATATACGTAAGTTCGTGGAAGAACTAGAATATAAGTCGTTTGTAATTTCAAACAAACTCATGGTAGAAAATCAGGCACAAAACACAATATTGTACACAAACGAAACGAATAATACAATTAGAGATGTAATTACTAGGAAACTATCCGACAGAATGTTTATGACCTAAGCTAGACATGACATTACAACTGTTTTAAAACTTAAGCAAGTCGCTCAACGCAAAGGATTTTACGAAAACAATTTTAATGAACGTACTTACCAAAATTCTGAAAATTCAACAGCCAACAAAACTAACAATGACAATCGTGGAAAAGGAAATAATCATAATTATTATCAAAGTCAAAATTGCTCAAATAATGCAAGTCCAACTAATAAACAAAAAAAATATGCTGCAAAGTATTTAAACAAAACCTTGATCATGCTAGATCACAAACCCCAATGAATTACCAAAATCAAAGCCAAAGATCCTCGAATCCTCCAGTCAAAAGACAGCGAGAAACTATCAGTGGTCACTCTAAGATGGAAACTTCTGAAAATTTTCATCAAGGAGCCTCGGACCAAGAAGAACAAATCCCTTCATCAGATTAGTATTGAATGGGCAACATTTTAACTGTGTAATTGACACAGGTTCGTCCATCAATCTATTTAAACAAAACTTTCTAAATTTTCCTATCAAACATTGCCAATTAAATGTGCAAACAATAAATGGTATTGTTTAATTAAACACGTAAGAAAGGCTACAGTCGAGCTAGCCGACTGTAAAAGACCCCGTACCCATAGTACTTGCAATAAAATACTTTGAAACAAAACCATCACTTTGTAATACGGATGTTAGTCGTCAAGAAAATGCCGATATCGATCACATAAAATCACACATAGCGTTCGATATCGATATTATCAACAACTGAAATCAAATACGATATCGACATAATGACCAATTAAAGCATTCAATATCATATCGCATTTATAATTACTATCGTATTGAATATTGATATATGATTTACCGTATCGTATGGATATATGTGCATGCATAGTCCGCGAGCAGCGCTGTCGCTACACAAGCAGCGAAAACGTTCGCTCACATGTTTATATGTTTCTGTCTCGCTTGCACATACGCATTGACATTGGGTGCAATTGTAAACTTTGTTACGTGTCTAGCTTTTTATACCCTTGCAGAGGGTATATTCATTTTGTCACGAAGTTTGTAACGCATTAAGGAGGCATCTCCGACCCCATGATGTATATATATTCTTGATCAGCATCAACAGGCGAGTCAATATAGCCATGTCCGTCTGTCTGTCCGTCTGGTTCTATGCCAACTAGTCTCTCAGTTTTAAAGCTATCTTGATGAAACTTGGTACAGATGTGTATTCTCTGTGCAGGCAGATCATTTGTAAAAATCGGCCGAATCAGATGACTATATCATATAGCTGCCATAGGAACAATCGGTTGAAAATGATGAAAATGCTAAGTATGAAAATTTTCAGTGTCGATTCAGCGATTTCAACCAAACTCACGCCATAACCATTTGCTATCATTCCTCAGCTGTTGACCAAATTTCATTCGGATCAAACCACTATATCATATAGCTGCCATAGGAACAATCAGTTCAAAGCCTTAGTATTAAAATTTTTAATGTCTATTGAGCGATTTCAACCAAATTCACGCAGTACACATAAGCTATCATTCCCTATACGCTGACCAAATTTCATTCGAATCGGACCACTATATCATATAGCTGCCATAGGAACAATCGGTTGAAAATGATGAAAATGCTAAGTATGAAAATGTTCAGTGTCGACTGAGCGATTTCAACCAAACTCACGCCATAAGCATTTGCTATCATTCCTCAGCTATTGACCAAATTTCATTCGGATCGAACCACTATATCATATAGCTGCCATAGGAAAAATCGGTCCAAAGGCTTAGTATGAAAATTTTTCATGTCTTTTGAGCGATTTCAACCAAATTCACGCAGTCCACATGAGTTTTCATTTCCTATATGCTGACCAAATTTCATCTAAATCGGACTCCTATATCATACAGCATACATAGAAACCACTGGTAACTGAATCCAATGAACGCAACATGCATGACTGCAAGGGTATTAAATCTTCGGCAAGCCGAAGATAACCATTCTTTCTTGTTTGTTTATTGTCCGATTTGTATGCAACTTTCAGGATAGCTTGTGATACTCTGTCTCCAAACGAATTTGAAATTACAATACCGTACGATAAGTGCAAATGGCTTAAAAATGGCATTGAAGTTTGAATATTATTTCATTTATGTTGGATAACGGGGCGTGGCAGTCCTAAAATGACAGTGCATTTTTGCTGTTTTTCGCAACCTGCATACCAAAAATGGTATTTCTAAGTGCTACAGTAGTTACTGAGATTTTCGCTTAAAACCTCAATTTTTTCCTAGGTGGCCATAGTTTTTTACAATTTGTGGGGGCGGTAAGGGGCGTGGCAAATATCTAAAATAAACTTGATCTGCCTGACTTAAAGACGCACTTTCATTCTAAATTTGGTGGCTCTTGATTTTGTAGTTTAAAAGATCCTGGTTAGACATATGCTATAGACCATTTAAAGCTATTGTGGAAAAATGTGCGTGTCATCGCCCCTTTCGTCCAAAATATCGACCAATTTTTGAACAAATTTGTATGTTACGTGAATATTTAGATATGGACTTTCCAAATTCAGTCACTTATATGTGCCTACGATGCAGATAGGAGTTTCGCCACTCCCCCATACACCCCCAAATTATTGAAAAACCAACTTTTGAATAAATTTTTTTTTTATTTTCATAATTTTCTTGGGCTGTCTCTAGGCTGTTGTCTCATTCTCATCTTGTTCTGAAAAATCATTTTCTTTTCCGGGGTTCATGTAAGTATAAAAGAACTGCAGCAAGATCATGAAGTCCCTTTTCCGGACAGCTGCGATTGCTGCATGAACTATTTTATTTTATTTATTAACGCAGACTAAAAGCAGTCTTGAGTATTTAATTTAATTATTTGATTACGTAGTGTATAGATATATAATTTAAATTTAGATAATATTAAAAGTAATAATTAAAAATTAAATTAAATTTAAAATAAACTGAAATTAAACAATAAAGAAAGGTTATCTTCGGCTCGCCAACGCTTTAATACCCTTGCAGTCATGCATGTTGCGTTCATTGGATTCAGTTACCAGTGGTTCCTATGGATGCTGTATGATATAATAGTCCGATTTAGATGAGATTTGGTCAGTATATAGGGAATAATAGCAAAGGAGTAGTGCGTGAATTTAGCTGAAATCGCTTAATAGACTTTACAGATTTTCATACCATGCCTTTAAACTGATTGTTCCTATGGCAGCTATATGATATAGTGGTTCGATCCGAATGAAATTTGGTCAACAGCTAGGGAATGATAGCAAATGTTTATGGCGTGAGTTTGGTTGAAATCGCTCAATCGACACTGAATATTTTCATACTAGGCATTTTCATCATTATCAACCGATTGTTCCTATGGAAGCTATATGATATAGTAGTCCGAATTGGATGAAATTTGGTCAGCATATAGGGAATGATAGCTTATGCGTACTGCGTGAAATAGCTCAAAAAAATTTTTTTTGCAACCGATTGTTCCTATGGGAGCTATATGATATAGTCATCCGATCCGGCCGATTTTAACAAATGATCTGCCTGCAGAGAGAATACACATCTGTACCAAGTTTCATCAAGATAACTTTAAAACTGAGAGACTAGTTCGCATAGAAACAGACGGACAGACGGACAGACAGACGGACATGGCTATATCGACTCGCCTGTTGATGCTGATCAAGAATATATATACTTTATGGGGTCGGAGATGCCTCCTTCAATGCGTTACAAACTTCGTGACAAAATTAATATACCCTCTGCAAGGGTATAAAAACAAGTAAGAAAGGCTACAGTCGAGCGAGCCGGCTGTAAAAGACCCCGTACTCCTTCTAGTGCGCGTTTTACCATACAAATAAGTAATTTTCGAACAATTTGTCCTATGGGAGCTATAGGCTATAATTGCCCGATCCAGACCAAACTTGGTGAGGATAGTTATAATGGTACCATACATATAATGTGTTAGTTTGGTTGCAATCGCTCAACTAAAACTTCATGTCTCCATACAAATCACCCATTTTCGACCGATTTGTCCTATGGGAGCTATAGGCTATAGTTGTCCGATCCGCACCAAACTTGGTGAGGATAGTTATAATGGTTCCATACACATAATGTGTTAGTTTGGTTGCAATCGCTCAACTAAAACTTCATGTCTCCATACAAATCACCCATTTTCGACCGATTTGTCCTATGGGAGCTATAGGCTATTGTTGTCCGATCCTGACCAAATTTGGTGAGGATAGTTATATAAGTATTATACACATAATATGTGAATTTGGTCTCCCTAGCTCTAGTGGTTTTCAAGTTATGGTGATGTGAAAATAGTTTTTTACAATTTGCGGGGGCGGTAAGGGGCGTGGCAAAGATTTGAAATAAACTTGATCTGCTCGCGAAGCAGACGGACTTTCATTTCAAATTTGGTGACTCCAGCTCTTGTAGTTTAAAACATCTAGGTGATCATACAGACGGACGGACAGACGGACAGACAGACAGACGGACAGACGGACATCGCTATATCGTCTCGGCTGTTGATGCTGATCAAGAATATATATACTTTATGGGGTCGGAAAAGCCTCCTTCTGCCTGTTACGCACATTTCGCTTCAGACAAACTTAATAGACCCCTATACTCTTTTTTAGAGTACGGGGTCTAACAAGAAAGAAAGGTTATCTTCGGCTCGCCGAAGATTAAATACCCTTGCAGTTATGCATGTTGCGTTCATTGTATTCAGTTACCAGTGGTTCCTATGGATGCTATATGATATAAATGTCTGATTTAGATGAAATTTGGTCAGTATATAGGGAATAATAGCAAAGGAGTATTGCGTGAATTTAGCTGAAATCTGAAAGCTGATTGTTCCTATGCCGGCTATATGATATAGTGGTTCGATCCGAATGAAATTTGGTCAACAGCTGGGGAATGATAGCAAATGTTTATGGCGTGAGTTTGGTTGAAATCGCTCAATCGACACTGAAAATTTTCATACTAGGCATTTTCATCATTATCAACCGATTGTTCCTATGGAAGCTATATGATATAGTAGTCCGAATTGGATGAAATTTGGTCAGCATATAGGGAATAATAGGTTATGCGTACAGCGTGAATTTGGTTGAAATCGTTCAATAGACATTAAAAATTTTTATACTAAGCCTTTGAACCGATTGTTCCTATATAAGCTATATGATATAGTGGTTCGATCCGAATGAAATTTGGTCAACAGCTGGGGAATGATGGCAAATGTTTATGGCGTGAGTTTGGTTGAAATCGCTCAATCGACACTAAAAATTTTCATACTAGGCATTTTCATCATTATCAACCGATTGTTCCTATGGAAGCTATATGATATAGTAGTCCGAATTGAATGAAATTTGGTCAGCATATAGGGAATAATAGGTTATGCGTACTGCGTGAATTTGGTTCAAATCGCTCAATAGACATTAAAAATTTTTATACTAAGCCTTTGAACCGATTGTTCCTATATAAGCTATATGATATAGTGGTTCGATCCGAATGAAATTTGGTCAACAGCTGGGGAATGATGGCAAATGTTTATGGCGTGAGTTTGGTTGAAATCGCTCAATCGACACTAAAAATTTTCATACTAGGCATTTTCATCATTATCAACCGATTGTTCCTATGGAAGCTATATGATATAGTAGTCCGAATTGAATGAAATTTGGTCAGCATATAGGGAATAATAGGTTATGCGTACTGCGTGAATTTGGTTCAAATCGCTCAATAGACATTAAAAATTTTCATACTAAGCCTTTGAACCGATTGTTCCTATATAAGCTATATGATGTAGTGGTTCGATCCGAATGAAATTTGGTCAACAGCTGGGGAATGATGGCAAATGTTTATGGCGTGAGTTTGGTTGAAATCGCTCAATTGGCACTGAAAGTTTTCATACTAGGCATTTTTATCATTTTCAACCGATTGTTCCTATGGCAGCTATATGATATAGTGGTCCGATTTGGATGAAATTTGGTTTGCACATGGGATTTGGTACTAAATGCATATAGGCTTAATTTGGTTAAAAAAGTTCAAAAAAAAATTTTTTTTCAACCGATTGTTCCTATGGGAGCTATATGATATAGTCATCTGATCCGGCCGATTTTAACAAATGATCTGCCTGCAGAGAGAATACACATCTGTACCAAGTTTCATCAAGATAGCTTAAAAACTGAGAGACTAGTTCGCATAGAAACAGACGGACAGACGGACAGACAGACGGACATGGCTATATCGACTCGCCTGTTGATGCTGATCAAGAATATATATACTTTATGGGGTCGGAGATGCCTCCTTCAATGCGTTACAAACTTCGTGACAAAATTAATATACTCTCTGCATTTTATTCCAGATTATTTTAATAAAATCGGTGTCTGAGTATATAAAAATTTAAAGTACTTGCCATAAAACCCGTTGAAACAAAAACATCTGTTTGTATGTATACACACGCATACACACTTAACATTATATGTATGCAGGCACATAAGTATGTGTGTATATGTATTACACAGAGCTAAGCAAGCAGCACATGTTCGCTCACATGTTTGTATGTTTCTATCTCGCTTGCACACATGTAGTAACATGGCCTTTAATTATAAACTTTTTACGTGTCAAACTGTTTTGTTTATTGTCCGATTTATATGCAACTTTCAGGATAGATTAATATATTTTGTCTTCAAATGATTTTCAAATTACAATACTGTACGATAGGAACATATGCCTTAAAATCGGCATTGAAGTTTAAAAATTACTTTATTTTTTGTGAGAAAAGGGGGCGTGGCAGTTAAAAAACTTTAATGTCATTATACTTATGCCTTCATTAGGAACTTGCATACAAAAATTGGTGTTCCAAAGTGCCATAGTTACTGAGATATTCGCCTAAAACATCAATTTTTTACGAGGTGTGTTTAGTTTTTTGCTTATTGTGGGCGAACGGGGCGTGGCATCGAAAAAAAAAAGATTCTTGTATTGACTGACTAAATATCGAGTCGATACTGACCAAATTCAAACTTGTAGCTGTTGCCATCGCTGAAATCTGTTTGTTCATACGGACAGACAGACAGACGGACAGACAGACGGACAGACGGACAGACGGACATGGCTATATCGACTCGGCTTGTGATGCTGATCAAGAATATATATACTTTGTGGGGTCTGCCACGCCTCCTTCTGCCTGTTACATACTTTTTTTTTTCTCAAACCCAATATACTCTCTCTTGCAGAGAGTGTAAAAAGATAGTAATTAGACTATTAATCTGGGAATAACTAGCAAAGAAATTGATCCAACATTTGCTGCAGGATCCAAAACCCAGAAAACCCAACCAGATCAAAAAAATTTTGTCAAAACTAGCTCGAAAGATCTCCAATTTAAGGAGAAGAATGAATGGCAGAGCTTTTAGATGGGAGAGAGAGAGTTATCAATCAATCAATAGTGTTCATTATAACTAGCGCATAATACCCGAAAACGATTGTGAAAAGCGTAGTCAGTAGTGCATGTAGGAAGAGATAAAGGGATGTAGTACCTAATGGTCCTGGTGGGAATATTAAATTTAAGGCGT
The DNA here is from genome assembly GCA_018903735.1 of Drosophila cardini. Classification (NCBI taxonomy): domain Eukaryota; kingdom Metazoa; phylum Arthropoda; class Insecta; order Diptera; family Drosophilidae; genus Drosophila; species Drosophila cardini. The sequence continues at coordinate 18,883 of JAEIGM010000102.1, forward strand.
TCTTAAAGAGATGAGGAGCAAATATCAACGATCAACAATTTATGGAGGAAGATTACTCCAAGAACTCTTCTCCGATTAGTAAGGGATGGAAGATTCAGAAGCAAGAGTCTGTTAGTATAAGATGGAAGGCGAAGATTAGGGTCCCAATTAAGTCCACGAGGCGCGAAGAGTAAAAACTGCTTCTGCACTGACTCAATTAATGTTTGACTATGAGCATGTTGAGGAGACTAGACACATGAACAATACTCAAGAATGGGACGGCCTTGGGATGTGTAAAGAAGTTTGGTGACAAATGGATCATTAAATTCTTTAGACCAGCGTTTAATAAATCCAAGAGTTCCCTTAGCTTTATTAACGATAGTGGAAATATGATGTGTGAAACTTAATTTATAATCAAAAAGAACACCGAGGTCTTCGACTGATAATATACGTTTTAAAGGTATATTGTCAATGTGATAGTTGGCTAAGTAAGGAGTCACCCTGTTAAACGTCATAAACAGGCATTTAGAAAAATTTAGGTTCAAGTGATTAGTTATGCACCAGTTGTGCATAGAATTTAAATCATCTTGAAGTAGCGTATGATCTGGGGGATCCTTATAAGACAATAATAATTTCACGTCATCGGCATACATAAGTATGCGACAATGGGCTAGTGAAGAAGGAAGGTCATTTATAAAGAGATTAAAGAATAGGGGGCCTAGATGACTACCCTGGGGAACTCCAGAAGTAACGAAGACAGATTTAGATATGGCTGATCTAAGCATAACCCTTTGGGTTCTACCTGTAAGATATGATGATATCCACAGAAGAAGGGATGGTGGGAAGCCTAAAATGCTTAGTTTGTGGAGAAGGAGGTTATGATTTACAGAGTCAAACGCTTTACTGAAGTCAGTATAGATGACATCAGTTTGCATTCTATTAAGGAATGCCTCATTTACAACAGAGGTAAATTCCAATAAATTGGTCGAAGTCGACCGACTCTTAACAAAACCATGTTGGGCAGGGGAGATAATTGACTTGCAGAGGTGTTGCAAAGTCGAAGTAATTATCTTTTCGAAGAGCTTAGGGATTGCGGACAACTTCGCAATTCCCCTGTAGTTGGATATATCCGACTTGCAACCTTTTTTATGCAGAGGGATAATGTAAGATTCTTTCCAAAGGGAAGGAAAGACAGAGGATTCCAAAGAGAGGTTAAAAAGAATTGAAAGAGGTTTAATTATAGAAGAACAGCACTCCTTAAGCACGCAACTAGGAATGTTGTCAGGCCCAGGAGAGAAGGAAGATTTCAAGTTGCTAATGGACGAAAGCAGACAACTATCAGAAATATAAGGAAAAAATACGGAATTAGAGGATGGGAGTTTAAAGGGGTAAAAAGAAGTTAGAAGGCAAACTAGGGGAATACGTAGATTGAAAAAAAGTTAGCAAAGAGATCGGAAGCAGCCGAGTCGTCACTTACTTTAGCAGTATTGAAGAAAAAAGAATTGGGTAAAGTAGAAGATTTACGTTTAGAGTTAACAAAGTTATAAAATTGTTTAGGATCGCGCGCAAATTGATTCTTGCATCGAACGAGATAATTTTCATAGCATTGAGAATTAAGAAGGGTAAAGGCTGCTTTTGCTTTAGAATAATTTAAAAAGTCTAAGCTAGAACCTGTCTGCTTAAACTTTTTAAAATATTTTGATTTTTTATTTTTAAGTTAGATAGCCTTGGTGAGAACCAAGGAGATTTATGTGAAACGGACTTTACAACACTATATGGAATACAGACATCAAAGATTGAATTTAATATGTTGTAAAAATACTCGACAGCTATGTTAATATCATTCGTGCTGTATAGTATAGACCAGTCAGTAGCAAAAATAAGTTGATTTAGCAAAGAAAAATTTCCTTTGCGAAAGCAACGGCGCGACTTGGAAGAGGATAAAGGAGGTGAACGGATGAAGTTAGGGATAGACAGGGAAAGTTCTAGAGTAGGATGAAAAAAATCTTCAGGAGCAACTACAGGAGAAGATCTAGTGACAATGGCACTGGATGAATCATTAACGAAGATAAGATCCAGCATCCGGTTCAGACGATTAGATATATGATTGATTTGAAAAAAAGGAAGATCAATCAAACTATCTAAAAAGTCGTTATTGGGTGTGGGTATGTAATCAAACTTGTCGAAAAACGTCCAGGAAACGTTTGGCAAGTTAAAATCTCCTAGTATCACAAAGAAATCACAATCACGAATGTGACTAAATATTTCTTTGATAAAATTGAAATGCTGGAAATAAACTGACATTTCTGAGGAAGGAGGAATGTAAGAGCAAGTTACATAAAGGGCAAATGACGAAAAAGTAACCTTAACGGCAACAAATTCAATTTCGTCCAGTGGTGAAACATCTATTAATTCAGCATTAAGGGAGGATTTTACTGAAATAAGAACTCCACCACCGCGTCGATTAAGACGATCGCGCCTGAAAATGTTATAATGAGATGACATTATTTCATTATCAGATATGCTAGAATTCAGCCAAGTCTCTGAAAATGCAACAATGTCAGAATCAAAAGATAAACTATTTTTATGCAACTGTTTTAACTTTGACCCAAGACCCCTAACATTCTGATACTGAATGAAAAGTTGGTCAGAGCCTAGTTTTTTGAAGTTATGACTGGGGCCGCTTGAGGCGAACCACTAGTCGGAAGGATGACTGGAGTTGAACGAGATCTATTTTTCGGTTTGAACTCATGTACAATCATATGTGGGGGCCAGAACTTTGGATCACATATGATAGGAAATATGTCAGGGGACACACTAATCTTAAATGATGAAATTTCTCTTGGCTCAGAGAAATTAAATTTAGAAATTGAAACGCTACCTGGAGTTTTGGTAGCGATAAAAGCTGCAATAGACTCAATAGTCGTATCTGCAGATAGTCTAGATATAAATACCTGCTTACGTGGAGCCACGACCGTAAGCAGGGGAGGCTGAACTGCTATGGGAGTAGCAACGGGGTGACTATTACGTCGACTTGGAGGGCTTTTGGTGTTTTTACTTGTTACATTAGAGTTGATTACAGGTAACACCGAATTATTAGGGGGTGAAGGGGGAGCAGCGGGGGCGGCAACAGAGCGACTGTTACGCCGAATAGGGGGACTCTTCGAGTTATTACTCGTAGCCACTGCACCATTTACAGCCACAGATTTGATCACTGGTGATGGGGCGACTACGGGAGAGGCAGGCATAGCCGGGGAAGTATGGTTGCATAAGGGCCGATCGGGTACTGGGGAAGTAGCGGGAGGAATGGATGAATTGGGAGGTAAGGAGTTACAGGGGGAAGGAGAAAAAGACAAAAGGGGAGGCCCACTATGCAACGGTGATGTACTGTGAGAAATAGGCGGAAGAGGTAATGAAAGATGTTGAATAGAGCTCAACATCTTGTCAGGCGGAGTCTCGAATTTATAGTCACTAAGCAAGTCAGCACTAATATCAAAATCAGTGCTAAGCTGCTTAGCGAGTGAGCGCAGTTTTAGGAATTGTTTTTTCACAGTATTGTACATACGTGAAAAATCGCATTGTAACTCAATACAAAGTGGGCATGACCATTTTAATCCACCACTACCTAATTTGGCAGAGGAAATGAATTTTTCAAATTCACGCCCAGTGAGACCTGCACATTTAATGTGCATAATGTTATCGCACAGCCAACAGTGCACATAATTAGGTTGGTCACTGTCCCGAGATGGGCCATATGAGCAAATTTTCTTACAGCAGGCCATTTCACTCAAAATACTTTCAAACAACTTGGAGTTAAAACGAAATGAATGTGAGTGAGAATTTGCTTTGATGTAAACAAATATGCTCGAAAACAGAATTCGCAAAAAGTGCAAAAACAAAATATTAACGAAACAGTTAAACAACAAAGGCAGTGCGTGGACGCAAGCGCAAAAGCGAATTGAGTGCAAGCGAGCGACACACAAACTTAGCTCAGCTGAGCAACGTGAAGGGAGCAAAGGTCACAGCAAAAACGGGCACAAACAAAAACACAGCTGAGACGCTGTATTAATAAAATTATTGATATAGTACTAAAATGCACACTAAAACCCAACTTTGCACAAACCAGATTTAGGGTATCACTTAGTAAAAATATACAGATGAATAAAATTCAATTAAAGTTCACAAGTTTAAGCAAAAAATAATTAAATAAACGGAGCGATGAAAAAACACGACCGGCACAGCTGATAAATCTCTCTCTCTGATAGTTTATTAGAGTACAGGGTTTGGAATGAAGGTCCGTTTGCTTCGCGAGTAGATCAAGTTTATTTCAAATCTTTGCCACGCCCCTTACCGCCCCCGCAAATTGTAAAAAACTTTTTTCACATCACCAAAACTTGAAAACGACTAGAGCTAGGGAGACCAAATTCACACATTATGTGAATTTATAACTATCATTATAACTATCCTCACCAAGTTTAATCCGGATCGGACAACTGTAGCCTGTAGCTCCCATAGGACAAATCGGTCGAAAATTGGTGATTTGTATGGAGACATGAAGTTTTTGTTGACCGATTGCAGCCAAACTAACACATTCTATATATGGTACCATTATAACTATCCTCACCAAGTTTGGTCCGGATCGGACAACTAAAGCCTATAGCTCCCATAGGACAAATCGGTCGAAAATTGGTGATTTGTATGGAGACATGAAGTTTTAGTTGAGCGATTGCAACCAAACTAACACATTATGTGTATGATGCCATTGTTACTGTCCTCACCAAGTTTGGTCAGGATCGGACAACTATAGTCTATAACTAGCATAGGACTAATCGGTTGAAGATTGTTGATTTGTATGGGAAAACGCGCACTAGAAGGAGTACGGGGTCTTTTACAGTCGGCTCGCTCGACTGTAGCCTTTCTTACTTGTTCTGCAAGAACATGATCTCTTGTTTCCTTTCCAAATTCCATTTTGAGGGGTCGGCAAAATCTTACAGACTGTGGAGTTCTATTATTCCAAAAAAATGTTCCTGCTTCGTCTATAAGCTTCAGAGGTATCACGGTAGTAACAAATAAAGATTGATCAACAGTATCAGGTTCGTTCGTTTCAAATCTTCTTTTGTACATACTTTGTCCAGTTGATCCATCGTATTCGTAACTCGCAAATAATTTTAAACTTAGAACGATTTCTAAGTTAGCAAATAATTCTTGCTGTAACAATACGATGCAGCTAGCAGTGTGATTTAACAAATCTTGGAAGGTAACTTTTGCCATAGTTTCTGTAACTGTTATACCCGTAGGTCTCGATTGCAATTTAGCTTCCTGGACATTTCGGTAGCTTGGATATAGGCTTATTTGACGAATTTCATTCTATAGTCGTTTGCTTATCGAGTTTTCCAGCAAGAATTCCAAAGCTTCATTTATTGTTAAAGGTATTGGTTCTGCAATACCGAATTTCTTTTAGCTTCAGTAGCATCACATTCAGAATTGCTAAAATTTTTAAGCTCAAATGCAGTGTCACTTTCATTTGATTTTCTGGCTGCCATTGTAGCAGCATGAATCAAAAGTTTGCTGTCGTTCTTATTGTTCTTTGCAACATCGGCAGCTAGTTATACCCTTGCAGAGGGTATATTAATTTTGTCACGAAGTTTGTAACGCATTGAAGGAGGCATCTCCGACCCCATAAAGTATATATATTCTTGATCAGCATCAACAGGCGAGTCGATATAGCCATGTCCGTCTGTCTGTCCGTCTGTCCGTCTGTTTCTATGCGAACTAGTCTCTCAGTTTTAAAGCTATCTTGATGAAATTTGGTACAGATGTGTATTCTCTCTGCAGGCAGATCATTTGTTAAAATCGGCCGGATCGGATGACTATATCATATAGCTCCCATAGGAACAATCGGTTGAAAAAAATTTTTTTTGAGCTATTTCAACCAAATTAAGCCTATATGCATTTAGTACCAAATCCCATGTGCAAACCAAATTTCATCCAAATGGGACCACTATATCATATAGCTGCCATAGGAACAATCGGTTGAAAATGATGAAAATGCCTAGTATGAAAATTTTCAGTGTCGATTGAGCAATTTCAACCAAACTCACGCCATAAACATTTGCCATCATTCCCCAGCTGTTGACCAAATTTCATTCGGATCGAACCACAATATTATATAGCTGCCATAGGAACAATCGGTTCAAAGGCTTAGTATGAAACTTTTTAATGTCTATTGAGCGATTTCAACCAAATTTACGCAGTACGCATAAGCTATAATTCCCTATATGCTGACCAAATTTCATCCAATTCGGACTACTATATCATATAGCTTCCATAGGAACAATCGGTTGATAATGATGAAAATGCCTAGTATGAAAATTTTCAGTGTCGATTGAGCGATTTCCACCAAACTCACGCCAAAACCATTTGCCATCATTCCCCAGCTGTTAACCAAATTTCATGGATCGAAACACTATATCATATAGCTGCCATAGGAACGATCGGGTCAAAGGCTTAGTATGAAAATTTGTAAAGTCTATTAAGCGATTTCAGCTAAATTCATGCACTACTCCTTTGCTATTATTCCCTATATACTGACCAAATCTCATCTAATTCAGACATTTATATCATATAGCATCCATAGGAACCACTGGTAACTGAATCCAATGAACGCAACATGCGCGACTGCAAGGGTATTTAATCTTCGGCGAGCCGAAGATAACCTCTCTTTCTTGTTTTCTTTTAAGACGGGGCCCAGCTTCATCATAATTTAGCTTTGGTCTACCCAATTGAAGACTGTCCGTATCTTCTTTATTGTCCAATCCAATTTTAAATCTCATTGATAGCCACTGTGAATGTTTTATTCAGAATGTGCGCATATTTCTGCTGCACTTTTGTAAATTCAAAGAAATGTATGTAGTAATTCAAAGCTTTTAACTTTTTTTTTTATTTCACTAATGCTTTCATTGGTTAGCGAACATTCCGTCAATTGGCCAAATATCCAATTTGTAAGAACGGCAGAGTTGCGGGCGCTGTCGATCAATACGTCCAGCAGCGTTGTTTTCACATACATTATGTTCGCAGCAGAACAAGCGGCAATGTTAACTAACATTACATTTCACACGATGTATATATCGATTGATCGATGCTTTATATCGATCCACTCAAGTTAGTCGATTTTGTATTTTGTTTCTCAAGCCAAGCGAACACATATTTCAGTGTCTTGCGCTAATACTTTCGGATGCATTAAAAAGAGTGAATAGAGAATTGAACACGCGTTTTCTTATTGGTTTGCTTTTCTAAGTTCTTAGATTGCGAACGAAGGGGATGCAAAATAGTATTTCCTCGAAACATTGGTGACCCCGGCGTGAATTATTTTTTAGTTTCTTTCTCGTTCTCTTTTCACTATTGCCTTTTTCATCAAGTGTTCGTCGTTTTTCTAATGCAGATTATTGCGAATCGTCGCAATATCTCATCACGCGATATTATTAATTAAATCAAAAATAATATCCAATCTGTTTCAGTGCAAACAAGTGCTAAACACAATTTCGGTACAGCAAAAACCACCGCAACACAAGTCGCGCACAAACGGTACACAGCTAGCAGTAATCGGTTTGTTGCTGTGTCTCCTTTATTCGCTTCACTCTTTACGTTTTATAAGTACAGTCCCGCGTGATTCGGTACGCGTTGACTCATCACAGTGAACATTCGAAAATATGAACGATACGGTGATCGAAGTGAATGCTAGTGGCCGCGCTCCCTTGCCACACAGCGATCTTGACTTTCTTAAAGCAAAATCCACCGGAATTTCTAATGGAAGAAATGGATTCATCAGATCTACTTGTTTGTCTGGAGACGATAGTGAGTGTGAAAGCTTATTTTGAAACCTCTCAATCCAAACTGGTGAGTTTAGATTTGCATGAGTTATCCGGTGACAACAGAGCCAACTTCTCCCATCTATACTGGGAGTCCAAGTCAATGATATCACGGAGATTGGAAATGATTGGAAAGTCCCGATTTAGCTGTGCAAATTCCACAGCACTTACTGATCCTCATCTCAACACAACTCAAACACATTTCCGCAGACCGCGCTTACCTAAGCTTCAATTGCCTCGGTTCACCGGTTGCTACGAGGATTGGCCGGACTTCTACGCTATGTTCAGCACTGTGGTCGGCAACGATGAGGATCTCAGTAAGATTGAAAAATTCCAGCACCTGCGTGCTTGTCTGGAAGGTGCTGCTCTGAACCCGATAAAATCGTTGGAGCCTTCTAATGCCAATTATGAAAGAGCGTTAGAGCTTCTTGTCAAAAGATTTTATAATAAATTACTACATTTCCAGGCACACATAATGGCTATTTTTGGGTTATCAGATGTGGAAAATTAATCAGCACTTAGTTTACGCGAATTGAGCGACGGAATCAATTCACATCTTCGGGCAATTGCTACAATGGCATCAACGTCGGAGCTTGCGGATGGACGGCTCATTCATATCATCGGCCGCAAGCTGGATCATACTACACAGGAGAAGTGGGAGGAATCTCACCATACGGAAAAACTTCCGAAATGGGTAGATATGGCTAAATTCCTGGAAATGCGGTGCCGCATGTTAGAAAATGTGGAATGTGTAGCGAGCAAAAATCAGGTTCCGCAGGTGAGCAAACATGGATCTAAATCGACCCGAAGCTGTCTCATTGCATCAACGCAGCAAGGAGCTGCAACATGTCCATATTGCAACGCAAAGGATCACTTCCTTTCAAAATGCACAAAGTTCATAAATCTAACGCCTTATGCACGTCATAAAGAAGCAAAGCGCATGCATCTTTGTCTCAACTGTCTTCGGAAAGGACATGGCTTGCAGCAATGTAGATCAGGACATTACAAGCATTGTCAATACAAGCATCATTCTCTCCTACATATGGACGCCAACCCTTCCTTTACAAACACGCCAACTTCTACAGGGCATGAAATTGTGGAAATTCAGCATACAACAAATTCATCTTCGCTTATTTCTACTGCTACTAATTCTACTCCTGAAACCCCCAAAAATACGCCTGCAGATGATGTGTTGCTGCCTACCGCAATAGTTTATGCCACGAATCGCTTTGGAGAACTTGTCCCATGCCGTGCGTTGTTGGACTCAGCTTCTCAGCTCAATTTTATCACTACGCGATTGGCTAATCAGCTGCAGCTTAAAACGCAGAGATCCAATATTGCCATTTTCGGAATAGGGGAGTCATCGCTATCGTTGGATCAAACAGTTTCTGTCACTGCTCGGTCGCACGTCGTTTTCTGCAGTGGTGACTCGAACAATAACGGATTATCAACCGCATTTTGATTTAAGCATCAACAAATGGAATATACCTAAAAACCTCAAGTTTGCTGACCCATCATTCTTTGAGTCACAACGTATAGATCTACTACTTGGAGACGGACTTTTCTTCGATCTCATCTGCGTTGGTCAAATTCGAATAGCTGATAACTTGCCTTCTCTTCAAAAGACCAAACTTGGCTGGATCATTTCTGGTGGCTGTTCTCATCAGTCAAATAGGCATTCAACTTTAGCTGCATCGCTCTCAGCGCCTGAGCCTTCGGTCACAGATGAGCCTCTAGCTGACTTGGTGAAACGTTTTTGGGAAATCGACAGTATCTCTGTAAAAACGCCGTTTCTTTCAGACGAGGATGATGATTAGTGCGAGCAGCTATTCAAGGAAGGCTGTACTAGACTGAACACAGGCCAATATTCGGTTCGGCTCCCAACCAAAGTAAACGTTAACACGCTGGGTGACTCTTATCAGACTGCTTTAAGACGTTTTAAGTCATTGGAAGCCAAGCTTGAGCGGAACCCGCAATTGAGGCAGCAGTACTCGGCAGCAGTACTGATTTACGTCGATGACCTTATCACAGAAGGAGACTCTGTTGACGAAGTTTCCCGAATACGTATGCAGGTCAAGACTATGCTCAAAGGAGGTTTTCCAATACGCAAATGGTCCTCAAACGAGCGGGAAGCGCTCACTGGCGAACTGGAGACGGATCGAGAGAAACTCATGAAGTTTCACGATGGATCCGACATCACAAAGGCATTAGGTTTGGCTTGGGACCCAAGCTCAGATGATCTACTGTTTAACTTTGCTAACATCGCTCTTGACACGCGAGGGACCAAAAGAAGCATTTTGTCAGCTATCGCCAAGTTCTACGACCCTCTGGGATTGGTTGCGCCTATAATCACAAAAATGAAAATATTTCTTCAGGCCATATGGAAGGATAGCTTAGATTGGGACGAGAGCTTGCCGCAATTTCTTCATTCTTCCTGGATCAAGAGCGTCGAGCAAATTGCATTTGTCCGCAGCCTCAGTTTTCCGCGCTATGCTAGAACTCGAAATTAGAACTCTCAGCCGCACTCCTGCTTTCGGAACTCCTCGTGAGCTTCTCTCAAAGCTTGCAATTCAAATGCACATACTATTGTTGGTCTGACTCAACAGTGGTGCTAGCCTGGATACGCGAAACACCATCATACTTTAATGTTTTTGTATCCAACAGGGTCTCGCAGATTCAAGAACGAACAAAGGGAATGGCATGGAAACATGTTCCTTCGCAGATGAATCCAGCCGACATCCTATCACGGGGATGCACGCCATCAGAGCTGTCTAACTACAAGTTTTGGCTTCAAGGTCCCGAATTCTTACGTCACAGAATCAGCGAATGGCCACAAGCAGTTGATTACCCAACCGAGCTTCCGGAGCGCCGGAACAAGGCTTTAGTATCTTCTTCTATACCAGATCTTTCCATGAACTGTAAATTCCAAAACTCTTTTGGGCGACTACAGCGTGTTTTCGCATATGTTGCTCGATTCTTGAGCCTCCTTCGCAAGGAGCACAATCGTAGCAAAGGACCACTCACTACACACGATGTAAAGAAGGGAACTCATCTGCTCATTAAGAGCATTCAACTGGTTCATTTTGGCAAAGATCGTCAAGCTTTGGTTGCCGTCAAGCCTCTTCAGTAAAAGTGTCAATTTTGATCGCTGCAGCCCTTTCTAGACCCTCAGGGACTAATCCGTGTCGGTGGACGTCTGCAAAACTCGGATCTCGATTTTGAAGCCAAGCATCCGCTTCTGTTGCCTAAATATCATCCGGTTACGGTATCTCTAATAGCGTTTTATCATGTCAAATTTCTTCATTCCGGGCCTCAGAGTCTCCTTGCTGCCCTACGGCAAAGGTACTGGCCCATTGGGGGATTAAAATCGGTCGCATCAGCCATCAACAAGTGCGTTAGATGCTTGAGGCTACGCCCTAAACTGCGGGAGCATGTCATGGCACCCTTGCCAGCGGACCGGGTGCAGCCAAGTACCGCGTTCCACGTCACTGGCATTGACTTCTGTTGACCATTTTACTTCAAATCGGAGATCAGAAACAGGCCTCCGATAAAATGTTACATCAGCGTATTTGTCTGTTTCGCTACCAAGGCAATCCATTTGGATCTGGTCGAGGATTTATCCACTTCATCATTTATCGCCGCTCTCAAACGATTCATTAGTCATCGAGGCAAGCCTTATGCCGTTTGGTCCGATAACGCTACGAACTTCGTTGGTGCCAAAAACGAGCTCGCTGAGCTAAGACATCTGTTTCTGAGTGATCCTCACCAAAGCCAAGTCGCTGGAGAATGCTTGGCACTTGGAATCAATTGGCATTGTATTCCTCCTCGTTCTCCACACTTTGGAGGGTTGTGGGAAGCTGCTGTTAAAGCAGCCAAGTATCATTTAAACCGCGTCGGTGGAAACTGTGTTTTTACCTTTCATGAGTTGCGCACTTTGGTATGTCAGATTTCTGCTATATCAAACTCTAGGCCGCTTTGTCCCATTACAGACAACCCAAGTGACTTGCAGGCACTGACTCCTGGGCATTTTCTGTGGGGAAAAGCTAACGTCACCATAGATGAGCCTGACGTCACACACCTGAAGATAGGTTGCTTAAGTCGTTGGCAGCATGTTTGCAGAATACAGCAAGCATTTTGGAGAAGCTGGAGCTCTAGCTATTTGTCCTTATTGCAGGAAAGAAGAAAATGGAATTCTACCCAGCCCAATCTGCAACCTGGTGACATGGTGCTGCTAAAGGAGGAGAATCAGCCTCCACTAAAATGGTCTCTAGGGCGAGTCGTTAGCACAATTCCTGGAGACGACGGCGTTGTGCGAGTCGCCATCATAAGAACGAGCAACGGCCTGGTCAGAAGAGCATTTAACAAGGTCGCTGTTCTGCCGATCGAGACCACATCAGTTGAAAGCCTTCAGCTCACAACGGGGGAAGGATTTTCGCAGCAGAACAAGCGGCATTACATTTCACACGATGTATATATCGATAGATCGATGCTTTATATCGATCAACTCAAATTAGTCGATTTTGTATTTTGTTTCTCAAGCCAAGCGCACACTTATTACAGTGTCTTGCGCTAATACTTTCGGATGCATTAAAAAGAGTGAATAGAGAATTGAACACGCGTTTTCTTATTGGTTTGCTTTTCTAAGTTCTTAGATTGCGAACGAAGGGGATGCAAAATAGTATTTCCTCGAAACACATTACATATCGCAGAAACACGCAGAAGGTTAGAAGACAAACACATATGTTTAGTTTTCTATCATTTTGGACAATACAAAACAGTACACATATATAAAATATAATAAATTTGAACACCAAATTGTTTTGTTTTATCCATTCTACATACCTTGGCTTCCAAAATCCATTTTTCACAGTATCTTATTTTTCTTTTGTGTAAATTTGCCAAGCGCTCAAAGTGAATAAAAATTTCCCGCCAATTTTGTCGCAGGCATCAGCTGACTAATCACCTGACTTGGAAGCTTGATCAGAATGACAGGGTTGCATGTTTGGTAAAAGCGATCAACGATTTTTCCTATTTAGGGACTTTAGTTTGAATATACATAATAATAATTATTATTTGCTTCCACAAAATTTTCGACTTAATGCCACTTATTTGGCAATTCAGCCCAGTGTGTGCTGTATGTAAGCATATGGATGTTTTGTTCGTAGGAAGAGCAAGAAACTGGTATTGGAGATACCACAAGAATGTAGAGCGTATCACGTGGCCCGAATTTTGTTTCTCTTTACGACAGCAATATGCCGATTATCGATCAGAATTTGCAAACAAAGAGGAAATACGTTCTCGGAAACAGAAAAAGGGCGAATCCTTTACAAATTTTTATGAGGGCGTAGTGTCTCTCATCGACAAATCATCAGTTTGTATTGAAGAAGAAGAATTGGTTGAAATCCTCAAAAACAATCTTCTCCCGGAGACGTGTCAGCAGTTGCTGTTTCAACCTGTGCATTCGATGGGACAGTTGCGAAAGTTGGTTCGCATGTACGAAAATTTGATTGCTGGAACCAATGACCATGTTGTGGTCTCGTTTAGGCCAAAACAGCCTTTTCCAAAGAGAAAGATAAATGTAGTCGATGAGATAGATGAAGAAAATGGTCCGGATGAAATAACAATACCAGAGATTGATGCTATTCGTCAGTCAAACATAGTTTGCTGGAACTGCGATACCCCAGGACATGTCTGGGAAAATTGCCTTGCTGAACGTCGCATATTTTGCTACGGTTGTGGTGCTCCAAATGTATACAAGCCTCAGTGCAAGACTTGTATAAATATGTCGGAAAACCGACAAAGGGTGCATCCAACAACAGCAGGATGCTCCCTCCAAAATCGAGTTAAATAAACAAGATGCAGAAAAACTTAGTACTGCAGAATCAAATCCGCTTATATTTATTTCAGGAAGAGTTGCGGATGAAATTAAAGTGCCTATGTATGCACGGCCTTATCACGAAAGGCTTAGAAATTATTTAGAAGTTAGAAATAAGATTTTTAGTGAAATAAGAAGTTTAAAAGCAAGAAGTGCATTACGTTGTAGAACATATTTTAAAAGAATAAGGAAATGTAGTAAGTTGTTAGTTTCTACTATTATTAGTAATAAAAGTGATCGGCTTTGTTATGCCGAAGTTAGTTTTTTGAAATTTACTGAGCTCGGCTTATTAGATACTGGTGCGAATGTTAGCTGCATTGGTTCCGATCTAGCCTTAGAAAATTTTGCAGGCTATAGGAAATTTAAGTCTCTTAAGTCCCACGTTCAAACGGCAGATGGAAAAGCTCATGGAGTTGTTGGTGTGCTTAACGCCCCAATCAAGTACAAAGGACTAACAAAGTGCTTACAGCTCTACATTATTCCGTCAATAAAGCAAAGGCTAATTTTAGTCATTGATTTTTGGAAAGAACTCGCGCGAGCTCCCCATTTTATCAGCGCTGTACAGTCACCTGTTTGTGAGAATAAGACAAGTTCGCTAGATAACATAGAACGTGAAGATAACTCCTTTTTCTTGACAGAGGTACAGCGGAGACAGTTAGAGGACGTCAAATTCTGATTTCCAAATTGTCAAGAAGGATTAGGTCGTACCAGTTTACTCCAACATCATGTTGACGTTGGTGATGCCCGTCCAGTTAAACAGCGTTTTTATCCTGTCAGCCCGGCTGTAGAAACTCTTCTATACGCGGGGATTGATCGTATGCTTGATTTCGATGTTATAGAACCACCGATCAGTGCTTGGAGTTCTCCTATGCGACTTGTCGTCAAACCAAATAAAGTTAGATTATGTTTAGATGCTAGAAAACTAAATGAAGCAACGAGAAAGGATGCTTATCCTTTACCCGTAATTGAAGGTATATTGTCACGTCTGCCAAAGGCAAACATTATTACTAAGCTAGATTTAAAAGACGCTTTTTGGCAAATTGAATTAACCAAAGAGGCCAGGCCACTAACGGCTTTTACGATTCCTAGTCGACCTCTTTACCAATTTAAAGTAATGCCTTTTGGCTTATGCAATGCCCAGCCACGATGTGTCGTCTTATGGACGAAATAATTCCCCCAGATCTCTGCTATTGTGTGTTCGGATATTTGGATAATGTGTGTATAGTCTCTGAGAGTTTTTCTACTCATTTAGCGGTGTTAGTACGTCTTGCTGAACAGTTTCGCAAAGCAAACCTAACACTTAATATTGATAAGAGTCATTTCTGCGTGAACAGCGTAAGTTACTTAGGTCATATTATTGGAAGTGGTGGAATACGTACGGATCCTGCAAAGATTGAATGTATTCAAAACTGGCCCCCACCAAAGAATCTTAAACAGGTTCGTGGATTTCTTGGTATATGCGATCGGTGCCGAAGGTTTATAAAGGACTATGCCGATATCATTTGTCCTATAACGGAAGCTCTAACAAAGAAGAAGAAGTTTGTTTGGCCCAAAGAAGCTCAAGAAGCTATGGACAAGTTCAAAACTATACTCACAACAGCTCCAGTTTTACAGAATCCAAATTTTGATAAAAAGTTCTATCTTCACTGCGATGCCAGTAATTTTGGAATAGGTGCTGTGTTAATACAGTTATCGGCAGAAAACGATGAAATGCCTATTGCATTTATGTCCAAAAAACTGAATCGCGCACAACGAAATTATAGCGTGACAGAAAGAGAATGTTTGGCAGTAGTTTTAGCCATAGAGAAGTTTAGGTGTTATCTGGAGTTACAGGAATTTGAAGTGGTTACAGACCACTCAAGTCTCCTTTGGCTTATGCGTCAGCAAAATGCTTCTGGTAGACTTGCTAGATGGATTTTTCGACTGCAGCCATATAAATTTACAATTTCTCATAGAAAAGGCAAGGATCATATAGTTCCTGATGCTCTGTCTAGGATTTGTGAAGATGAGATTGCAGAGCTTGAGATTGGTCCTATTGTCGACTTGGACTCAGATGCCTTCTTTGACACTGAGTATCAAGAACTCAAGAAAAAGTTTTCGCTGCAACAGTCTAAATTCCCAGACATTAAAATTTCTAGCCAGTATATTTATATACGAACTGAACATTCTAAAGGAGTGGAAGATCAGGATGCGAGTTTGTGGAAGTTATGGATTCCTACCCGGCTTAGAGCAGAAGTGCTTAAGCAAGCTCATGATAGCGTGATTTCGTCACACTGTGGCATGCAAAAGACTATAGAGAAGCTGAGAAGGAACTTGTTTTGGCCAGGATTGGCTAACGATGTACGCAATTATATCCGTAACTGCGATACCTGCAAAGCAACAAAAGCACCTAATCAGATTCTTAGACCACCAATGGGTTTACAATCACCCACATGCAGACCATTCCAACGGCTTTATGTAGACATTTTGGGACCGTATCCAAGAAGCAAAAGTGGTAATATAGGGTTGCTTATTGTTTTAGACCATTTCAGCAAATTTCATTGGCTTTGTCCTTTAAAGAAATTAACATCTTCTGCATCACAGTTCCGTGCTAATAAATTTAATGCATTCCTTACAGAACTGGGTGTAAGACACGTATATACAGCCTTGTATTCGCCTCAGAGCAACGCGGCGGAACGTGTAAATCGTTCGCTTTTAGCTGCTGTGAGGGCGTATCTTAAAGAAGATCAGACTCAATGGGATGCAAATATAACTGCCATATCCTGTGCTTTACGTTCTGCAGTGCACCAGTCCTTAGGTTGTTCGCCCCATTAAGCTTTGTTCGGATTGAATATGATCACTCATGGCGGTGATTATCGTCTACTAAAGAATGTATCTTTACTAGAAGAGCCGCATGGAGCTGTTCCTAGAGCAGATAAACTCGCCTTTTTGCGGAAAGATTTGCAAAAGAATATTCGTACTGCTTATGAGCGTAATGCAGCTCAGTATAATTTGCGGTCCAAGCCAGTGTCTTATAAAAAAGGTGGAGAGGTATTTCGAAGAAATTTCTGTCTAAGCAAATTTGCGCTAAATTTCAATGCTAAATTGGCACCACAATTTGTTAAATGCCGAATTAAGAAAAAACTGGGAAAAAGCTTTTATATTTTAGAAAATTTACAGGGTCAAGATGTAGGAACATATCATGCAAAAGATATTCGTATCTGATTCCCGCTAATCTTCTATCTATCGAATCAGATTATCGTGTGTGTAATGGTCAGCAGCTGCACAGAATAACATTTATATTACAGCGCAAATCTGTCTTGACATTTTTGTCGCCTGCGCTGTAACGCGTGTAACGCAAGTTATGACAAACGAAAAAAGAGGGGAAAATAAGATTATGAAAAGAAATATATAAACGAACAAGAAAGAAAAGTACAGTCGAGCACGCCCGACCGTAAAATACTCTCTGAATTTTTTTTCCGATTGTATTAAAAAAATTGGTATCTGGGTATATCAATTGATACTTGCATTAAAACACGTTGAAACAAAAACATCTGATAGTATGTATACACACACATACACTTTTGACATTATATGTATGCACGCACATACGCATGTGTGTATATGTAATACATATACAATTGGTCGGCACGGCCAGCATTCGCGGGCAGCGCTGCCGCTAAGCTACGCAAGCAGCGAAAACGTTCTCTCACATGTTTGTATGTTTCTATCTCGCTCGCACACATGCAGTGAAATGGCGTTCAATTATAAACTTTTTTTCGTGTCTAGCTCTTTTGTTTATAGTCCGATTTATCTGTAACTTTCAGGACAGTTTGATATATTTTGTCACCAAACGAATCTGAAATTACAATACTGTACGATAAGAACATATGCCTTAAAATCGGCATTGAAGTTTGAAAGTTATTTTATTTCTTGTGGGAAAAGGGGGCGTGGCAGCCAAAAAAATTTAATGGCATTGCATTTGCGCTATCTCTAAGAAACTTCCTAATAAAACTGGTGTTCCTAAGGTCCATAGTAGCTGAGATATTCGCCTAAAACATCAATTTTTACGAGGTGTGTCCAGTTTTTTGCTCATTGTGGGCAAATGGGGCGTGGCATCGAAAAAAAATAAAGATTTTTGTATTGACTGACTTAATATCGAGTCGGTAGAGACCAAATTTAAACTAGTAGCTCTTACCATCTCTGAAATCTGTTTGTTCATACGGACGGACAGACAGACGGACAGACGGACATGGCTATATCGACTCGGCTTGTGATGTTGATCAATAATATATATACTTTATGGGGTCTGCCACGCCTCCTTCTGCCTGTTACATACTTTTTTTTCACAAACCCAATATACTCTCTCTTGCAGAGAGTATAAAAAGAGGGGAAACTAAGTACAAGAGGGCATGAGAGTAGTAAGAAAAGTAGATAAGAATTAACAGCGAGCTTTCTCATGCTGTGTGCAAGTACACGAAGAGAAGGGGAAGCAGATAGATTATCGATATTAATTAAAATATCACATAAAATACCATACGGCGTTCAATATCGATATTATTAACATCTGAAATCAAATACGATATCGACATAATGACCAATTATCGCGTTCAATATCATATCGCAATTATAATTACTATTGTATTGAATATCGATATATGATTAATCGTACCGTATGCATACATGTGCGCTGTCGCTACACAAGCAGCGAAAACGTTCGCTCACATGTTTATATGTTTCTGTCTCGCTTGCACACATGCATTGACATTGCGTGCAATTGTAAAATTTGTATCGTGTCTAGCTATTTATCAATGTCCGATTTGTATGGAACTTTCAGGATAGTTTGTGATACTTTGTCTATAAACAAATTTCAAATTACAATACAGTACGATAAATGCAAATGCCTTAAAAATGGCATTGAAGTTTGAAAATTATTTCATTCTTGTGGGAAAACGGGGCGTGGCAGTCCAAAATTTTAAATGACAATGCATTTACGCCATCTCTAGAAACCTTATTACCAAAATTGGCGTTCCTAAGTGCCATAGTTACTGAGGTATTCGCCTAAAACATCAATTTTTTACGAGGTGTGTTTAGTTTTTCCATACAAATAAACAATCTTCGACCGATTAGTCCTATGCTAGTTATAGACTATAGTTGTCCGATCCAGACCAAACTTGGTGAGGACAGTAACAATGGCATCATACACATAATGTGTTAGTTTGGTTGCAATCGCTCAACTAAAACTTCATGTCTCCATACAAATCACCAATTTTGAGCGATTTGTCCTATGGGAGCTATAGGCTATAGTTCTCCGATCCGTATCAAACTTGGTGAGGATAGTTATATAGGTACCATACACACAATGTGTTAGTTTGGGTGCAATCGTTTAACTAAAACTTCATGCCTCCATACAAATCACAAATTTTCGGCCGATTTGTCCTATAGGAGCTATAGGCTATAGTTGTCCGATCCGGACCAAATATAATATAATTTCATTCCAAATTTGGTGGCTCTAGTTCTTGTAGTTTAAAAGATCCAGGAGTTCATACAGACGGACGGACAGACGGACGGACGGACGGACAGACAGACAGACGGACAGACGGACATGGGTATATCGTCTCGGCTGTTGATGCTGATCAAGAATATATATACTTTATGGGGTCGGCCACGCCTCCTTCTGCCTGTAACACACATTTCGCTTCAGACAAACTTAATAGACCCCTATACTCTTGTTTTAGAGTACGGGGTCTAAAAAATAAATTAATTAACAACGCCACATTTCTGCGTTTCGTCGCCGACCAAAGGGAATTTTGCATTTCGATCTTCACGCTCAACATTAAAGAGACTCTGATGTCCGGCGCTACTATTCTGCCCTTCGACAGAATTCTAACGCTCAAAACACAAGAAGATTCGGTCGTCTCTAACAAATATATACAACATACAATATATGGCGCCACTTATCTGTCTTTCGACACCGCCACCGTCGCTCATTTCGGGAAAACCAAATATGCCTGGCGACATCAATTCGCACGAAAAGCTACAAAATATGTAGCTTATAGTGAAAGACATTTTTTCTTTGCTAAATCAACTGATTTTTGCTACTGACTGGTCTATACTGTACAGCACGAATGATATTAACATAGCTTTCGAGTATTTTTACAACATATTAAATTCAATCTTTGATGTCTGTATTCCATATAGTGTTGTAAAGTCCGTTTCACATAAATCTCCTTGGTTCTCACCAAGACTATCTAACTTAAAAAATAAAAAATCAAAATATTTTAAAAAGTTTAAGCAGACAGGTTCTAGCTTAGACTTTTTAAATTATTCTAAAGCAAAAGCAGCCTTTACCCTTCTTAATTCTTAATGCTATGAAAATTATCTCGTTCGATGCAAGAATCAATTTGCGCGCGATCCTAAACAATTTTATAACTTTGTTAACTCTAAACGCAAATCTTCTACTTTACCCAATTCTTTTTTCTTCAATACTGCTAAAGTAAGTGACGACTCGGCTGCTTCCGATCTCTTTGCTAACTTTTTTCAATCTACGTATTCCACTATTTTGCCTACTAACTTCTTTTACCCCTTTAAGCTCCCATCCTCTAATTCCGTTTTTTTTCCTTATATTTCTGGTAGTTGTGTGCTTTCGTCCATTGGCAACTTAAAATCTTCCTTCTCTCCTGGGCCTGACAACATTCCTAGTTGCGTGCTTAAGGTGTGCTGTTCTTCTATAATTAAACCTCTTTCAATTCTTTTTAACCTCTCTTTGGAATCCTCTTTCCTTCCCTTTGGAAAGAATCTTGCATTATCCCTCTGCATAAAAAAGGTTGCAAGTCGGATATATCCAACTACAGGGGAATTGCGAAGTTGTCCGCAATCCCTAAGCTCTTCGAAAAGATAATTACTTCGACTTTGCAACACCTCTGCAAGTCAATTATCTCCCCTGCCCAACACGGTTTTGTTAAGAGTCGGTCGACTTCGACCAATCTATTGGAATTTACCTCTTTTGTAAATGAGGCATTCCTTAATAGAATGTAAACTGATGTCATCTATACTGATTTCAGTAAAGCGTTTGACTCTGTTAATCATAACCTCCTTCTGGATAAACTAAGCATTTTAGGCTTCCCACCTTCCATTCTTCTGTGGATATTATCATATCTTACTGGTAGGACCCAAAGGGTTATGCTTAGATCAGCCATATCTTAGTCTGTCTTCGTTACTTCTGGAGTTCCCCAGGGTAGTCACCTAGGCCACCTAATTTTTAATCTCTTTATAAATGACCCTTTTTCTTCACTAGCCCATTGTCGCATACTTATGTATGCCGATGACGTGAAATTATTATTGTCTTATAAGGATCATGTGTCTGGTCTCCTCAACATGCTCATAGTCAGGCTTTAATTGAGTCAGTGCTTTATCTCTTCCTACATGCACTACTGACTACGCTTTGCACAATCGTTTTCGGGTATTATGCGCTAATTATAATGGACATTATAGATTGATTGACACATCTCTCTCTCTTTCCAATCTTAAAGCTTCTCTTTACAGCCAACTCCGTTATATCTCTGATTACCAAGGGCAGTAAGAATGGGTTCTCTGACATTCATTCTTCCCCTTAAATCAGAGATCTTTCGTGTTAGTTTTGGCATATTTTTATTGATCTGGTTGGGTTTTTCTGGGTTTTTCCCAACCCTTGCAACAGATGTTGGATCAATTTCTTTTCTTGTTATTCCCAGATTAATGGTCTAATTACTATCTTTTTTAATTTCAGTTTAATTTAAATTTAAAATTTTTAATAATCACTTTTAATATTATCTAATTTTAAATTATATATCTATTTACGTAATCATATAATTAAATACTCGCGACTGCTTTTAGTCTGCGTTAATAAATAAATAAATAAATAAATAAGCAACTCGCAAAACTGCAAGATCAGCTGCGACACAGAGCTCGAACAGAAAAGACATACAGCTCACAAATAATTTCATAGTGCAGTGATAAACAATTTTAATCGCTCATGTAAATAGAACAAGAAAGTTACATACATTCCAACGAATACAATATACCCTTTTACTCTACGAGTAACGGGTATAAAAAGTCTATAAAATCAAACGTTAATAATTATATGACTTAACAGATCGGATTTGGTAAAACACATACACAAATTTTCAAAGTATATATCATTTTCTATCTTACCCTGTTCTCTATTACGGTGAATTAGATCCGACGAATTCTGGCGCCACCATCTTCATACCAACGCAGCATTCGCAGAGCTGGCGACAATAACAGAAACAAGTAAGAAAGGCTACAGTCGAGCTAGCCGACTGTAAAAGACCCCGTACTCATAGTATTTGCAATAAAACACTTTGAAACAAAACCATCAGTTTTTAATAGGGATGCAAATCGCCAAGAAAATGCCGATATCGATATTAATTAAAATATCACGTCAAATCAAATATCGATATTATCAGAAACTGAATTCAAATACGCTATAGATACGGACATAATGACCAAGTATCGCATTCGAGATCATATCGCAATTATAATTACTATCGTATTGAATATCGATATATGATTTATCGTTTCGTATGCATACATGTGCGTGCATCGTCCGCGAGCAGCGCTGTCGCTACACAAGCAGCGAAAACGTTCGTTCACATGTTTATATGCTTCTGTCTCGCTTGCGCACATGCATTGACTTTGCGTGAAATTGTTAATTTTGTTACGTGTCTAGCTCTTTTGTTTATTGTCCGATTTGTATGCAACTTTCAGGATAGTTTGTGATACTTTGTCTCCTAACGAATTTGAAATTACAATACCGTACGATAAGTGCAAATGCCTTAAAAATGGCATTGAAGTTTGAAAATTATTTCATTCGTGTGGGAAAACGGGGCGTGGCAATCCAAAAATTTTAATGACAATGCATTTATGCTGTCTCTAGCAACCTGTATACCAAAAACGGTACTCCTAAGTGCTATAGTTACTGAGATATTCGCTTAAAACATCAATTTTTTCGTAGGTGACCATAGATATTTACAATTTGCGGGGGCGGTAAGGGGCGTGGCAAAGATTTGAAATAAACTTGATCTGCCTGACATAATGACGGACTTTCATTCTAAATTTGGCGGCTCTAGCTTTTGTAGTTTAAAAGATCCAGGTGTTCATACGGACAGACGGACGGACGGACAGACGGACAGACGGACAGACGGACATTGCTATATCGTCTCGGCTGTTGATGCTGATCAAGAATATATATACTTTATGGGGTCGGCCACGCCTCCTTCTGCCTGTTACGCACATTTCGCTTCAGACAAACCTAATAGACCCCCATACTCTTTTTTAGAGTACGGGGTCTAAAAATAGCATTTTATTAAGAAATGTCAAACAGATATACACTCCGGACAAGAACATCTGCCAGGCGAATTACAAGAATAAGTGAAAACACAGGTTGCCCTCTCAACGAAAACTCATTGGAGTCCGGCAACTCCTCGTTATGACTTTTGTGAACGGCCTTTCTAAATTAAATCTTTCTAATTGTTCTTTTTGCGTCCGTTTCTTTATTTTGTTCCTTAAGAACTAAAATCTTCTTCTTCTTCGATTACTTCTGCTATCGATATCTCATCTTTACATTTATGTTACGCTTATGTTATGTTAACCTACTGTACACTTCATATTATTGGTATTCCTACCTATTGGCCTGCTACAATTCGGCCATCCTGACCATGAGATAGACCTCTTTCTCAGCCAGTTACTTAAACTAATTGTTGATTTCAAACATTTCTTATGTTCTATTGGGTTTTTAGACCCCATACTCTAAAAAGAGTAGAGGGTTCTTGAAAAATCGAAAACAACGAATTAAAACAAATTGTAATTTCGTAAAATTAACAATTTATTTGGGACTTAGCAATCGCGGAAGGGCTTGGCGGCATGCGTGTGGTTACAGCTGCATTGCCGAAAACAAGATCTTACTCGCTAGCTTAAATATAAAAGATTCGCTTACACTTTTAGACAATCCAATAGTTCCATCTAATTACTTATACTAACAATTCATAATTATTTCTTACACTATTAACCTATGCTAATGATTCAACAATCCGGCCACCTTGAAGGGATCGTCTTCAATCCATTGGTAGCCTGGCAGCTTTAAGCCAACCACCCTGAATATTCCTCTCGGAGGGATGACCCTCCACTCCATTCCTCGGCGACGCTGCTGTCGGTCGAATGTATCCTGGAAGTCCAGCTCCAGGTACCTCGTTCCCACGATATGTGCCGCTTTGTCCGAGTACCCCCAGACTGGTATGGCACGTGTAGTGCTGATGCTGTTCAGGATTGGAATTAGAGCAATATTGGATTTTTCTGATATGAATCCTAAACGAACAGCATTTGAAGCAAACCATACGAGCACCGCAATATACACCTTAACCCTCTAACGCTCATAAGTGTCTTGAGACACTTATTTTATTTTTAAATTTAAAAAAAACAAGTAAGAAAGGCTACAGTCGAGCTAGCCGACTGTAAAAGACCCCGTACTCATAGTATTTGCAATAAAACACTTTGAAACAAAACCATCAGTTTTTAATAGGGATGCAAATCGCCAAGAAAATGCCGATATCGATATTAATTAAAATATCACATCAAATCAAATATCGATATTATCAGAAACTGAATTCAAATACGCTATAGATACGGACATAATGACCAAGTATCGCATTCGAGATCATATCGCAATTATAATTACTATCGTATTGAATATCGATATATGATTTATCGTTTCGTATGCATACATGTGCGTGCATCGTCCGCGAGCAGCGCTGTCGCTACACAAGCAGCGAAAACGTTCGTTCACATGTTTATATGCTTCTGTCTCGCTTGCGCACATGCATTGACTTTGCGTGAAATTGTTAATTTTGTTACGTGTCTAGCTCTTTTGTTTATTGTCCGATTTGTATGCAACTTTCAGGATAGTTTGTGATACTTTGTCTCCTAACGAATTTGAAATTACAATACCGTACGATAAGTGCAAATGCCTTAAAAATGGCATTGAAGTTTGAAAATTATTTCATTCGTGTGGGAAAACGGGGCGTGGCAATCCAAAAATTTTAATGACAATGCATTTATGCTGTCTCTAGCAACCTGTATACCAAAAACGGTACTCCTAAGTGCTATAGTTACTGAGATATTCGCTTAAAACATCAATTTTTTCGTAGGTGACCATAGATATTTACAATTTGCGGGGGCGGTAAGGGGCGTGGCAAAGATTTGAAATAAACTTGATCTGCCTGACATAATGACGGACTTTCATTCTAAATTTGGCGGCTCTAGCTTTTGTAGTTTAAAAGATCCAGGTGTTCATACGGACAGACGGACGGACGGACAGACGGACATTGCTATATCGTCTCGGCTGTTGATGCTGATCAAGAATATATATACTTTATGGGGTCGGCCACGCCTCCTTCTGCCTGTTACGCACATTTCGCTTCAGACAAACCTAATAGACCCCCATACTCTTTTTTAGAGTACGGGGTCTAAAAATGGGAGCTTTTTTGTCTTTCAAATATTGCTTGATCGTTAATAAAACATTCAAATTTACTGAGAAAAAAGCTTTTAAAGCTCTCCAGTGCTTTAAACGGTACTTTTTATTTTCATAAACACAAAACATATGTTTTTTCGCGCGTGTAAATTGATCTGTTGCATGTGCTGTTGTGCAACAATTATTTTACAAAATCTGTGAAAGCAATCCATTTAAAATAATTTTTTATTGGAAGGTATGTTAATTTACAATTAAAACTAGTTTACAACAAGTAAGAAAGGCTACAGTCGAGCTAGCCGACTGTAAAAGACCCCGTACTCATAGTATTTGCAATAAAACACTTTGAAACAAAACCATCAGTTTGTAATAGGGATGCAAATCGCCAAGAAAATGACGATATCGATATTAATTAAAATATCACATCAAATCAAATATCGATATTATCAACAACTGAATTCAAATACGCTATAGATATGGACATAATGACCAAATATCGCATTCGAGATCATATCGCAATTATAATTACTATCGTATTGAATATCGATATATGATTTATCGAATCGTATGCATACATGTGCGTGCATCGTCCGCGAGCAGCGCTGTCGCTACACAAGCAGCGAAAACGTTCGCTCACATGTTTATATGCTTCTGTCTCGCTTGCACACATGCATTGACTTGGCGTGAAATTGTTAATTTTGTTACGTGTCTAGCTCTTTTGTTTATTGTCCAATTTGTATGCAACTTTCAGGATAGTTTGTGATACTTTGTCTCCTAACGAATTTGAAATTACAATACCGTACGATAAGTGCAAATGCCTTAAAAATGGCATTGAAGTTTGAAAATTATTTCATTCGTGTGGGAAAACGGGGCGTGGCAATCCAAAAATTTTAATGACAATGCATTTATGCTGTCTCTAGCAACCTGTATACCAAAAACGGTACTCCTAAGTGCTATAGTTACTGAGATATTCGCTTAAAACATCAATTTTTTCGTAGGTGACCATAGTTATTTACAATTTGCGGGGGCGGTAAGGGGCGTGGCAAAGATTTGAAATAAACTTGATCTGCCTGACATAATGACGGACTTTCATTTTTAAATTTGGCGGCTCTAGCTTTTTGTAGTTTAAAAGATCCAGGTGTTCATACGGACAGACGGACGGAGGGACAAACGGAGGAAGGGACAAAAGGGATTGCTATATCGACTCGGCTGTTGATGCTGATCAAGAATATATATACTTTATGGGGTCTGCCACGCCTCCTTCTGCCTGTTACGCACATTTCGCTTCAGACAAACTTAATAGACCCCTCTACTCTTTTTTAGAGTACGGGGTCTAAAAATGCCTTTTTACCCATTGCATCCAGTATGAACCGCACAAAATTTGAGACAATTAAACAGCACCTGTCATTACGTGATGAAAGCCAGCGGATCAAAAAGGGACAACCAGGCTACGATCCATTATTTGCTGCTACTCGAATTTTTAGACCCCGTACTCTAAAAAAGAGTAGAGGGGTCTATTAGGTTTGTCTGAAGCGAAATGTGCGTAACAGGCAGAAGGAGGCGTGGCCGACCCCATAAAGTATATATATTCTTGATCAGCATCAACAGCCGAGACGATATAGCAATGTCCGTCTGTCCGTCTGTCCGTCCGTCTGTATGATCACCTAGAACTTTTAAACTACAAGAGCTAGAGCCACCAAATTTGGAATGAAAGTCCGTCTGCTTCGCGAGCAGATCAAGTTTATTTCAAATCTTTGCCACGCCCCTTACCGCCCCCGCAAATTGCAAAAAACAATTTTCACATCACCATTACTTGAAAACTACTAGAGCTAGAGAGACCAAATTCACACATTATGTGTATGGTACCAATATAACTATCCTCACCAAGTTTGATCTGGATCGGACAACTATAGCCTATAGCTCCCATAGGACAAATCGGTCAAAAATAAAAAATTTGTATGAAGACACGTAATGTTAGTTGAGCGGTCGCAACCAAACTTACAGAGAATGTGTGAATAATTATTTAAAGTATCCTCACCAAATTTGGTCCAAATCGGACAACCACAACATATAAAATAAATTCATCAAAAATGCTGAGTTTTATGAATAAATTGTTTGTTTACACTGCTTGCAATAGAAAAAGAACACAAACTGCAGCAAGCAGTGCAGTGTGTTAACTAAACAATTATTATAAAAGATTTAACTCTACGTTTAGCTACTGCAACTTCAATAAGGAGCGTGGTCTAGGTAGTAGAGATGCGCGCTTCGTACGTGTTAGTTAGCCCAGGGTCCCGGGTTCGAGTCCAGTCAGTGACAAATGCTATTTGTTAACTTTTTAAATTTTAATTATTTACATAAACTTCAATGCGGAGTGTGGTCTAAGTAGTAAAGATGCCTGATCTAATTCTTCGCACTTGTATGTGAACCCGGGATCATGGGTTCGAGCGCCGTCAGGGACATTTTATTAATTTTTGTTATATAACAAAAAAATATTACATGTAAATGCAGATAGTCGAGCACTGTCAAGAGAGGGGCGTGGTGCAGTTGTTAGTGCACTGACGCGTGGGCGTGGAGTCCGAGGTTCGAATCCCGTTAGTGAATTATTTTGATTATTTTTTTTTTTATTTCAATTCAAATTTAAAATAAAATTTAAATTTAATTTCAAATTGTAAAACACGGCATATTTTTAAAATAAGCCAAGTAAGGAAATTGTGCATTTAATTGTGTATATATTTACATACATTTGTATATAAAAATGTATGTATACAAAATGTGAATCACTCCGTTTTTTCTTGTTTTTCGAATGGAAAATGCGCACTTCTGTGAGTACGGGGTCTTTTACAGTCGGCTCGCTCGACTGTAGCCTTTCTTACTTGTTTATCATTGTATTGATATGGCAGCAACAAATGCTTATATTCTTTATAGGCGAATTCAAAAACAAAACGCAATCAGTGACAAATTGATGGAACTTCCCGATTTTCGCGAGTCAATCGCTGAAGGATTGGTGGCTTTTAGAAATAAAGCCCACGCAGGTCGTCCAGTCAGTACCGTATCTCTACAAGACCAGATGCAGTCACCATCTTTGCGAACAGATCGGTCACCTTTTTCACAATCCCCACGGGCCCGACCATCACAGCTTGAGCTTAAACTTGGAAAAAAAACTTTACACCCAATAGCGGAATTACGTTTTGACCAAGTCAACCACTTCCCAAATTGGTTGGATCGGGACAATAAGAGACGGTGCAAGCTCTGTAAATCATCACAAACGCAATGCATTTGTGAAAAATGTAATTTACATCTATGCTGCACATCAACAAAAAATTGTTTTAAAACATATCATATGAATAATAAAAATTAACATTTCTATTAAATACGTTTTTTTTTACTCTTAGATGCCCAAGAGTGTCTTGAGACACTTATTACCTTTTTTGCACCTGACGGCTAAACAAAAACTTCTATATTTTTTCTGAGTTCATTTTTGAGTTTAGAAGCCTAAATTTACTTAAAAAAAAATTGTTCCAATTATTTTCCTCCAATAGTTTAGAAAACAGCATTAGAGGGTTAAGCGGGACTCGTCCTCTTATATTTGGCAACACAATTGGGGGATCACACAAATCTACTCATAAATGAGTCGAAGTAACTCGTCCTCATAAATCGCCTGACATGTAAATCAATGGGGTCAGCGATTGCAAACTTGGATGCACGATATCATCCTTTTTTGGCCTATCAAATTTCACGGTACACTCTGTGCGATGGGCTGGTTTCAGCACTATCAGCACAGCGAATGTATGCATTTTCTTCCCGAGTTCGACAGTTTGTAGTTCTATAGTGATTATTGATCTTAATCGATCCATTGTTACCAGTTTCCGACAAAATTTGAGTTTCGGAACATCGCACCCTCTTGATAGTGTCGGTCCATGTCTCCAAGATACATCATTGGTCATCTCTTTGATGCCTGCAACTCGATTGGCTACAACTGTTGCTAATAATAAAGGGGAACTTTTTATACAGAAATTCGCACTCTCGATTCGACATAGGTCCAACGCGTATATTTGGGTTAACATATACACAAACCCATCAAACAATGTTTTTCGCTTGGTAGGACTTAATTTGGCGAATCTACCTTCCAAGTGATACTGAAAAGAATCTGACCTTGGTGTCCTCCTCATGCCAAGCGTATTTGTCGAATCGGCATCATTGGAAGTTGAACGTTTCTTATTTCCGCCTTCTTATAATACGTGAATTTCGGGCACCTGCTTTTTTTTTCCTGTTTGATATTTGCCGTTGAGACATATCGATTCTGACGGAACCTACGACATGAACGAATTAGATCCCTCTGAGTAGTATGTTCCACCATCAGTAACTCGTTAGCGGAGTGTGGCTATGTTGGCTTTCGCGAGGCGTCAAACATCGCTCGAAGTGTGGTGGAACTGCTATCAGTACTCAGGACGCTCTGGTGTGGAACGGCGTAATGTGGTCCAAGCGACCAAGTACAAGATACTCGTTTATGAAACTCAAATACATAACATTGATTTTAGCATTCAAACCTCTACGATCTACCGAGATAACCTGTCTTTTAACTATTTCTATTGAACATTGGAGCAGTTTGGGATCAGTCTTGAATGACACACTGATTCCAAAATGTCCTGTCGGCAATTTCCAAATGCTGTCCCGAAATCTTTGTTCGCAAGCATGGTGCTCTGCAGAATAGTTTGCCGAAACACATGTCTCTGGGACAGCTTCAACCTCACAACTTCGATCTGCACAGGCATCAATTCGAACATCTTGTCTAGTTTGCATCACTGAGCAGCATACTGGGCTTTTGGTAAGAATTTTTCGGCACCGCCCTGATAACACCCAACCAAGCAATGTCCTCTGTAGCACCGGACCATTATTCGCCAATCTAATTTGTCCACTACGTAGCAAGTCAAACAAGGAGTCTGTTCCCAGAAGCATATCTTTTTGCTGGGGTCTATGAAATTCAGGGTCAGCCAGTTCGACATTTCCTGGAATCTTCCACCGATTGATGTGAAGATCACAGTCTGGCTGCCTGCTACAAATTGATTTTGAATTCCAATTGCCGATGGCTTATCCATCGGCTCAATATCAAACAACTGAGCGAGAGTGTCAAAAAAGATCACTAATGCTTTTGGGTAATTCGCATCAGACATGATGGTACCCAAAGCCTCATCTGATATGCACGATATCAAATGGTTGAATTTTTCAATGTTTGATAGCGAGCGATCAGAATCTACCAAACTATTAAAAAGACCGATATAATGTCTATACTCTGAGTGTTTACCGCTGAATCTAGGCAACTTTAGCTTGGACAGGTGTGAATGGTAAGAAAGCTGAGGTACGGTTTCAGATGCCTGATGCGCACTTAGGGCAGACATGTATGACGACCGGGCCAAAATACATGTTTCCTCAAGCATTGCACGGCTAGTATTATCAGGATCAGGATCTATTGCATCGATCTCTGACTGCAAGTCCATTGTTTTGAAAATATACGAATTTAGTATATCTAGCCGGCACTGAATCTCAAATTTACTTCGAGTCACCATTTTATTAATGAGTGAACTCCTTCGACGCTCTATGTCGCTCTCTATGTCTGACCCGCAAGCGACTGTTCAACGATAATCACCTAATTAGCGATATTCGGCTGATTATAGTTAAACAAGAGTGGACTGCGATCTATGCAAACCAACAACACAACATACGTATGTAGGGAAACGATTTACTAACAACAATTATTCGAATTGCGGTTGCTCAGCATACGTATGTATGTCTGCTAGCGCTTATATGTATGTATAAGCAGCGTTGACGCAAGAAGAAACTAAGTACGATCAAGTAAAAGTGAACTAACGCAAGCTAAACTCCACTAGCTGTATGTATGTAAATGCGAGACGCGCTTTACTTATGTGCAAGAATTTAAACAAACAAATTAGAATCAAAGGTCAAAACCCACTACCGAACATATGCAGATCTTAAAGAATACCGGAATTAAGAAAAATGGCAAATATGTATATGTGCAAATGAGTACACGCAGCGGCACAATTCAAATAAATTATTTATTTTTAGACCCCGTACTCAAAAAAAGAGTATAGGGGTCTATTAAGTTTGTCTGAAGCGAAATGTGCGTGACAGGCAGAAGGAGGCGTGGCCGACCCCATAAAGTATATATAGTTACATATCCGCAACCCCAAATATGTAAACATTCCCACTAAATTCCAGGACTCACAATTAAAAACATTCCCACAAAAATCGTTCTCACGAAAAATGATTATTTACATTCATTTTTCTAAACAAAAATTATCTGCCTTCTTTCCAAAGCTTCACTTTGGATAAGTGCATAATCAGCGATCTTGCATAAAACTTTCAAGCTTATCAAAAGCTTGTCAAACCTGCACATAAATGTAGTCAACAGAACACTAACATAACTTTAAAAGATTATAGTCCAAACAAATGTTAATGAAAGCTTTAATCAAAACTTTCATTTAGCCCAAAATCTTTATGTAAAATTAGTTCTGAGAGATTAGTTCACGCACTACTCCTTTGCTATTATTCCCTATATACTGACCAAATCTCATCTAAATCGGACTATTATATCATACAGCATCCATAGGAACCACTGGTAACTGAATCCAACGAGCCGAAGATAACCTTTCTTTTTTGTTTCTACACGAATTTTCTCCCTTATTATGACATTCTTATTGGTAGAAAAATTTTAATAGACAATAACGCAAATGTTGATAATGTTAGTAACCAAACAACCATTAGCCAATGTACATTCGTTCACAAGAACCTTAAACCATCAGACGCCAATTCATCAAAAAATACCCGACGAAAATAACTTTTCGTTCGAATTTAATTACGCAATGAAGAGTGAAATTTTCAGTAATAACCAATACAGACTTGAACATTTAAACCCAGAAGAAAAAAACTGAAATTATCAAACTTCTAAAAGAATTCAAAGACATCCAATACCAAGAGAACGACAATTTAACTTTTACAAGTGTAATACGTCATGAAATCAAAACTTCACATGACAATCCTATCTACAAACGTCCGTATAGTTAACCATTTACTTATGAAGCAGAAGTTAACAAACAAATTGTTGACATGTTACAACAAGGAATAATTCGTCCAAGCGATTCTCCGTATTGGAGTCCATTATGGATTGTTTCAAAAAAGACTGACGCATCTGGAAAGCCAAAATTTAGATTGGTAGTCGATTACCATAATCTAAATGACATAACTGTAAATTATAAATTCCCGATTCCTAATATGGATGAAATTTTAGGCAAACTCGGAAAATGCCAATACTTTACAACTATCGACTTGGCAAAAGGCTTCCACCAAATTGAAATGGATCCCAAATCCATTCCCATAAAATTAGTTCTAAACTCACGCTTTAAGTGTTCACTTAAACAAAAAGAAATTAAATAAAATTTAATTTTTTTTTCTTTCTAAATATTAAATTGGAAATTTATTTGGCGCAGCCGGTAGGATGCTGAGAAAGTCCTTTGTAACAATAATTCGTCCTTTTCAATCACATAACGAATATCCTTATACAACTATGTGATACTTCGATTTTAGGACAATTAGTATCCGCACAAGAACACGCGAGTGCACTGCAAATAGCCAATTTAAACAAATAAATTGGACTGCTATTGAAACAAGCCAAACCAATAGCCCAATTAAACAAAAATTCGGACTGCTATTGAAACAAACCAAACCAACATAATACCCCAATTAAATAAAAATTCGGACTGCTATTGAATCAAACAAAATCAAGAATAAAAAAAACTTTTTTTTTTGTTAATAAACAAATAGTTAAATAAATTAAATTATAAAAAACAAAACAAAGTGAACAAAAATTACAATGGCACTACCTAAAGAAGAATTTTCGCAACTACTTCAACAAATACGCCATGTACCGTGTGTCTCTGGAGAGCCCAACACACTGGCACCATTCATCAGACGAGTGGAATATCTGATAAATTTATATGGGACAGATGACGCCCGTCAAGTTGCAATTATATTTGGAGCCATCGAATTGCAGACCGTGGGAGCAGCTGGAAACATCACCCAAAGTGGATTCCACAACAACTGGACATCTTTGAAGACAGCCCTCATCAACGAATACAAAACGCATACACCGTTAGAGGAACTTTTGCGTAAACTCTACTCGACCAAGTTTAAAGGTAACCTTCGTCTATTTTGTGACGAGTTAGATGATAGATGTAATATTATAACAAACAAACTAACTTTAGAAAATAATGTTAACAACACAATTGTATACACCCAAGCTATGAAAAATACAGTTGAAACCACAATTGAAAAAAATTACCCGACCGAATGTTCACAACACTAGCCAAATATGACATATCTTCTGTTCAGAAATTACGTCAAGTCGCTCAGCGAAAAGGCATTTACGAAGATTCTTCCTTTACTAAGAACTCTGACAATCCGACCAAACCATTTGCACCAGTTTTCTCTGCATCAAAAATTCATTACCATGACCTACCTCAAACATCTAAACATAACACTTACCCAAAAAACGGTCAAGTAAACAATAGTCCATCACAAAAATTGCCTTCTAGGCAAAATCAATTTGACAAAAACAGAAAACTTTACAATGAATTCCGCGAAGATTTGCTTAGAGAAAGGCAATTTGATACCCGTAACTACAATCAGTCACCTCAGGAACAAAGAGTGCCGATTAAGCGAACTAAAGTAGGTAGCGCACAGTCACGCATGGAAACTGATGAAAATCACCACCAAGCTGAGAAATATTCAGATGACACCACAGACGACGACACAGACAATGACGAACAATCCGAAACAAAACAAGATCAGCAATTTCAGTCTGAAAATTTTCTAATACAAGCCCGGGAACACACCAATACATAGAAATTATGTTTAACAGTCACAGATACCGATGCCTTATTGACACCGGATCTTCAATAAACATGATGACAAAAAATTTTTTTAATCTCCAAGTCCAAAATAAAGATATTTCAGTTCGAAGTTTAACTGGGTTGTCCAAGTTAAATAAATTTGTTACCCTTCCAGCCAATCGCTTATTCCAACAAGAATCACAATTTTTATACCTTTGCAGAGGGTATATTAATTTTGTCACGAAGTTTGTAACGCATTGAAGGAGGCATCTCCGACCCCATAAAGTATATATATTCTTGATCAGCATCAACAGGCGAGTCGATATAGCCATGTCCGTCTGTCTGTCCGTCTGTCCGTCTGTCCGTCTGTTTCTATGCGAACTAGTCTCTCAGTTTTAAAGCTATCTTGATGAAACTTGGTACAGATGTGTATTCTCTCTGCAGGCAGATCATTTGTTAAAATCGGCCGGATCGGATGACTATATCATATAGCTCCCATAGGAACAATCGGTTGCAAAAAAAAATTTTTGAGCTATTTCAACCAAATTAAGCCTATATGCATTTAGTACCAAATCCCATGTGCAAACCAAATTTCATCCGAATCGGACCACTATATCATATAGCTGCCATAGGAACAATCGGTTGAAAATGATGAAAATGCCTAGTATGAAAATTTTCAGTGTCGATTGAGCAATTTCAACCAAACTCACGCCATAAACATTTGCCATCATTCTCCAGCTGTTGACCAAATTTCATTCGGATCGAACCACTATATCATATAGCTGCCATAGGAACAATCGGTTCAAAGGCTTAGTATGAAAGTTTTTAAAGTCTTTTAAGCGATTTCAGCTAAATTCACGCACTACTCTATTATATTATTATTCCCTATATACTGACCAAATCTCATCTAAATCGGACTATTATATCATACAGCATCCATAGGAACCACTGGTAACTGAATCCAATGAACGCAACATGCATGACTGCAAGGGTATTTAATCTTCGGCGAGCCGAAGATAACCTTTCTTTCTTGTTTCTTCACGAATTTTCTCCTTATTATGACATTCTTATTGGTAGAAAAATTTTAATAGACAATAACGCAAATGTTGATAATGTTAGTAACCAAACAACCATTAGCCAATGTACATTCGTTCACAAGAACCTTAAACCATCAGACGCCAATTCATCAAAAAATTTTGAAGCCATACCCGACGAAAATAACTTTTCGTTCGAATTTAATTACGCAATGAAGACTGAAATTTTCAGTAATAACCAATACAGACTTGAACATTTAAACCCAGAAGAAAAAAACTGAAATTATCAAACTTCTAAAAGAATTCAAAGACATCCAATACCAAGAGAACGACAATTTAACTTTTACAATTGTAATACGTCATGAAATCAAAACTTCACATGACAATCCTAAATACAAACGTGCGTATAGTTAACCATTTACTTATGAAGCAGAAGTTAACAAACAAATTGTTGACATGTTACAACACGGAATAATTCGTCCAAGCGATTCTCCGTATTGGAGTCCATTATGGATTGTTTCAAAAAAAACTGACGCATCTGAAAAGCCAAAATTTAGATTGGTAGTCGATTACCATAATCTAAATGACATAACTGTAAATGATAAATTCCCGATTCCTAATATGGATGAAATTTTAGGCAAACTCGGAAAATGCCAATACTTTACAACTATCGACTTGGCAAAAGGCTTCCACCAAATTGAAATGGATCCCAAATCCATTCCCAAAATAGCTTTTTCTACAAAGCACGGTCACTACGAATATACTCGTATGCCTTTTGGCTTAAAAAATGACCCAGCAACATTCCAGCGTTGCATGAATTATGTTCTCAAGGATCTTATCAACAAACATTGTTTGGTTTACTTAGATGATGTCATCGTTTACTCCACATCTCTCAAAGAACATTTGTATTCACTTAGAAAAGTGTTTGAAAAATTAAATGAAGCAAATTTAAAACTTCAACTAGATAAATGCGAATTCTTAAAAGGCCAAACAGATTTTTTAGGTTATTACCGTAAGTTTATTGCCGATTTTGCGAAAATAGCAAAACCAATGACTATTTTCTTAAAAAAAGGCGCAAAAGTTAATATTCATAGTGAAGACTATAAAAATTCATTTGAAAAATTAAAGACTTTAATATTGAGCGACCCAGTCCTCCATTGTCCAGACTTTTCCAAACCATTTCAAGTAACTACTGACGCAAGCAATTTTGCTATAGGAGCTGTCCTTTCCCAAGAAAATAGACCAGTTAGTTTTGCTAGTAGAACCCTTAATGAGCATGAAATAAATTACAGTACAATAGAAAAAGAATTGTTAGCGATTGTTTGGGCAACCAAATATTTCCGCCCATATTTATATGGAGTACCCTTTGATATATTAAGCGATCATAAGCCTCTTGTCTGGTTACAAAATATAAAAGAACCAAACATGAAACTCCAAAGATGGAAAATAAAACTAAGCGAATATGATTTTAAAATAAAATATTTAGAAGGTAAACAGAATCATGTCGCAGACGCTCTATCCAGGATAAAGTTAGAAGAAAATATGGTAGGAGAACAAGAAAGTAAACATGAAAGCATTTCAACAGCCGCAACCATTCATAGTGCTCCTGAAGACAATCAAAATTGTATTGCAATAACCGAAAAACCATTAAACTATTTTTCAAGACAAGTTGAATTGATTAAAGACTCTTCTGATCAAACCACTACTGAACAATATTTTAATAAATCTAAAACCTTCATAAAATATAGAGAAATGACTCCAACAATTGCAAAAGATATTCTTATAAAACACTTTTTAAATCAAACTAGCGTCATTTATATGGAAAATATTAAAGACTTCTTAGTATTTCAAAATGCATACCAAGAAATTGTAAACCCACAAAGTAACATTAATATTTTAAAAAGCATAATCAAACTTAAAGATATCAAGACATACTCAGAATTTAAGGAATTAATCCTTAAACAACATATAAAATTGTTACATCCAGGTATAGAAAAAATGGTCCGATTATTCAAAGAAACTTATTATTATCCTGATTTTAATAAATTAATACAAAACATTATAAATGAATGCGAAACATGCAACCTTGCGAAAACAGAACACAGATCAGTAAAATTACCATTTGAACTAACACCAGAAATAAACAATCCAAGAGAAGTTTATGTTATTGATTTTTACGCAATTGATAATGAACAATATCTTTCGTGTATTGACGTTTATTCAAAATTTGCATCCCTTATAAAACAAATATAGAGATTGGTTAGAAGCAAAACGCGCACTTACTAGAATTTTCAATGATATGGGAAAACCATCTAGAATTAAAGCAGACAAAGATTCAGCATTTTTGAGTCATTCCCTAAAATCATGGTTAGATACAGAAGAAATTAAAATAGATATCACAACTAGTAAAACAGGAGTATCAGATGTAGAACGCCTTCACAAAACAATAAATGAAAAAATACGAATTATAAATACTGACAATAATAGGGAAAATAAAGAAACTAGAATAGAAACAATATTATACTTCTACAATCACAAAATTAAACATAACTCTACCGGACAAACACCAGCCTTCATACTACTGTACGCAGGAACACCATCCTACGATACACAGATATTAAAGGAAAATAAAATAAATAAACTTAATGAAAATCGTAAAGATTATGTAATTAATACAGACTTTAGGCAAGCCCCGTTGACACGTTCCAAATCTAAAAATCCATTTAGAAAAACAGGTAAAATTGACCAATTGGACACCAAACACTATAATGAAAACAATAGAGGACAAAACGTTTTACACTATAAAAATAAATTCCAAATAAAAGAAAAAGAAAAGAAAATTAACGATAGCAAATATTTACAGACTACAAGTCCTCCGCTACAACCGGATACCTAATATTCATCATGATGACATTACTTACTCTTACAACTGGAGGAATAATAGAAATTAATCCCATAGAAAATAACTAAGGCTTTATCTTGTTCGAATCAGGCTCCATTCAAATACCAATAGAATTTCAAAATCACTGTTTTACAA
Source organism: Drosophila cardini (assembly GCA_018903735.1). Lineage (NCBI taxonomy): Eukaryota > Metazoa > Arthropoda > Insecta > Diptera > Drosophilidae > Drosophila > Drosophila cardini. Next base: position 57,082 of record JAEIGM010000102.1, read on the forward strand.
TCAATATCACACATATTGATGAAACTTACGACAATTTACTAAAAGAAAGTAGACCATTTAATGACGTTCCACAAATAAACTATCTAATTGAAAAACTAGGACGCGAAATGAATGGCATTCGTATCACAAAACGCAACAAACGAGGACTTATTAACTTTGTAGGATCAACATTTAAATACCTTTTTGGCACATTAGATGATGACGAAAAACAACAAATAGAACAACAAATTATAAACATAACACAAAATTCTTTACAAAAAAGTGACCTTAATCAAGTGATTGTAACCCTAAACGAAGGCATAAGTATGATAAATAATTTAGGTAAAGCATTGAACAAAGCCAGAAAAACTGAAATTCTAATGTCTAACTTGGAGCATTTTACCGAGTTCCTTGAAGACATCGAAATGGGTTTGCAATTAACTCGATTGGGAATCTCTAATCCAAAATTACTAAATCATGATACATTTGACAATATTAACCATAAAAATTTAATGGACATTAAAACATCAGCATGGTATAATACAGATACTAACGAAATATTTCTGATATCACACATCCCTACTAAAACAGTTGACTTACCTACTTTTATAATAACACCATACCCCGACAATACTGGACAAATTATAAATGAAAATATTATGGGAAAATTCTATGTACACAATAATAATGTCTTCAACACACTAAATAAAGAAACAATTAATAACCAATGCATTTCCAATATAATAAAACATGAAACACCAATTTGTACTTTCAATAAATTCCGTAAATCTTATTACATTCAATATATTGAACCAAACATTATAATTACGTGGAACCTGACTAGAGAAAAATTGAATCAAAATTGTAATAATTAGGAAATCTTTATTGAAAATAATTAAATTATAAAAATATTCAATTGTACTGCACAACTAAAACAGGTCTCAATAAAAAACAATGTTCAACAATACACAAATTTAATATTCACTGATCACAATGTAACAAAGATCGAACCAATGTCACACATAGAAATTAAGGAAATGATTTTGTTTAGTACTAAGAACAATAAAATATACAACCGCTTATTAATAATCATTTCTATAATAATAGCCATAATTGGCATAATTTATATATGTAAGAAATTTAAAATAACCACACATAATATTGTAATCAAAAATTTTATTACCAAAACCAATAAGAAAAAACAAGTAAGAAAGGCTACAGTCGAGCGAGCCGACTGTAAAAGACCCCGTACTCCTTCTAGTGCGCGTTTTCCATACAAATCACCAATTTTCGACCGATTTGACCTATGGGAGCTATAGGCTATAGTTGTCCGATCCGGACCAAACTTGGTGAGGATAGTTATAATGGTACCATATACATAATGTGTTAGTTTGGTTGCAATCGCTCAACTAAAACTTCATGTCTCCATACAAATCACCCATTTTCGACCGATTTGTCCTATGGGAGCTATAGGCTATAGTTGTCCGATCCGGACCAAACTTGGTGAGGATAGTTATAATGGTACCATATACATAATGTGTTAGTTTGGTTGCAATCGCTCAACTAAAACTTCATGTCTCCATACAAATCACTCATTTTCGACCGATTTGTCCTATGGGAGCTATAGGCTATAGTTGTCCGATCCGGACCAAACTTGGTGAGGATAGTTATAGTAGTACCATACACATAATGTGTGAATTTGGTCTCCCTAGCTCTAGTCGTTTTTAAGTTATGGTGATGTGAAAATAGTTTTTTACAATTTGCGGGGGCGGTAAGGGGCGTGGCAAAGATTTGAAATAAACTTAATCTGCTCGCGAAGCAGACGGACTTTCATTCCAAACTTGGTGGCTCTAGCTCTTATAGTTTAGAAGATCCAGGTGTTCATACAGACGGTCGGACGGACGGACAGACGGACAGACGGACATTGCTATATCGTCTCGGCTGTTGATGCTGATCAAGAATATATATACTTTATGGGGTCGGAAAAGCCTCCTTCTGCCTGTTACGCACATTTTGCTTCAGACAAACTTAATAGACCCCTCTACTCTTTTTTAGAGTACGGGGTCTAACAAGAAGATATTGACAAAATTACAGACGCTGATGTTGAAAAAACAATAGAAACAATAACTGAAATCGATACACCAATACCGCAATTATATCCAAATGCAAAAGCTTACGGACAAGCTTCCATCTCAGAAAGGGGGGAGTTACATATCCGCAACCCCAAATATGTAAACATTCCCACTAAATTCCAAGACTCACAATTATAAACATTCCCACAAAAATCGTTCTCACGAAAAATGATTATTTACATTCATTTTTCTAAACAAAAATTATCTGCCTTCTTTTCCAAAGCTTCACTTTGGATAAGTGCATAATCAGCGATCTTGCATAAAACTTTCAAGCTTATCAAAAGCTTGTCAAACCTGCACATAAATGTAGTCAACAGAACACTAACATAACTTTAACAGATTATAGTCCAAACAAATGTTAATGAAAGCTTTAATCAAAACTTTCATTTAGCCCAAAATCTTTATGTAAAATTAGTTCTGAGAGATTAGTTCACGCACTACTCCTTTGCTATTATTCCCTATATACTGACCAAATCTCATCTAAATCGGACTATTATATCATACAGCATCCATAGGAACCACTGGTAACTGAATCCAACGAGCCGAAGATAACCTTTCTTTCTTGTTTCTACACGAATTTTCTCCTTATTATGACATTCTTATTGGTAGAAAAATTTTAATAGACAATAACGCAAATGTTGATAATGTTAGTAACCAAACAACCATTAGCCAATGTACATTCGTTCACAAGAACCTTAAACCATCAGACGCCAATTCATCAAAAAATACCCGACGAAAATAACTTTTCGTTCGAATTTAATTACGCAATGAAGAGTGAAATTTTCAGTAATAACCAATACAGACTTGAACATTTAAACCCAGAAGAAAAAAAACTGAAATTATCAAACTTCTAAAAGAATTCAAAGACATCCAATACCAAGAGAACGACAATTTAACTTTTACAAGTGTAATACGTCATGAAATCAAAACTTCACATGACAATCCTATCTACAAACGTCCGTATAGTTAACCATTTACTTATGAAGCAGAAGTTAACAAACAAATTGTTGACATGTTACAACAAGGAATAATTCGTCCAAGCGATTCTCCGTATTGGAGTCCATTATGGATTGTTTCAAAAAAGACTGACGCATCTGGAAAGCCAAAATTTAGATTGGTAGTCGATTACCATAATCTAAATGACATAACTGTAAATTATAAATTCCCGATTCCTAATATGGATGAAATTTTAGGCAAACTCGGAAAATGCCAATACTTTACAACTATCGACTTGGCAAAAGGCTTCCACCAAATTGAAATGGATCCCAAATCCATTCCCAAAATAGCTTTTTCTACAAAGCACGGTCACTACGAATATACTCGTATGCCTTTTGGCTTAAAAAATGACCCAGCAACATTCCAGCGTTGCATGAATTATGTTCTCAAGGATCTTATCAACAAACATTGTTTGGTTTACTTAGATGATGTCATCGTTTACTCCACATCTCTCAAAGAACATTTGTATTCACTTAGAAAAGTGTTTGAAAAATTAAATGAAGCAAATTTAAAACTTCAACTAGATAAATGCGAATTCTTAAAAGGCCAAACAGATTTTTTAGGTTATTACCGTAAGTTTATTGCCGATTTTGCGAAAATAGCAAAACCAATGACTATTTTCTTAAAAAAAGGCGCAAAAGTTAATATTCATAGTGAAGACTATAAAAATTCATTTGAAAAATTAAAGACTTTAATATTGAGCGACCCAGTCCTCCATTGTCCAGACTTTTCCAAACCATTTCAAGTAACTACTGACGCAAGCAATTTTGCTATAGGAGCTGTCCTTTCCCAAGAAAATAGACCAGTTAGTTTTGCTAGTAGAACCCTTAATGAGCATGAAATAAATTACAGTACAATAGAAAAAGAATTGTTAGCGATTGTTTGGGCAACCAAATATTTCCGCCCATATTTATATGGAGTACCCTTTGATATATTAAGCGATCATAAGCCTCTTGTCTGGTTACAAAATATAAAAGAACCAAACATGAAACTCCAAAGATGGAAAATAAAACTAAGCGAATATGATTTTAAAATAAAATATTTAGAAGGTAAACAGAATCATGTCGCAGACGCTCTATCCAGGATAAAGTTAGAAGAAAATATGGTAGGAGAACAAGAAAGTAAACATGAAAGCATTTCAACAGCCGCAACCATTCATAGTGCTCCTGAAGACAATCAAAATTGTATTGCAATAACCGAAAAACCATTAAACTATTTTTCAAGACAAGTTGAATTGATTAAAGACTCTTCTGATCAAACCACTACTGAACAATATTTTAATAAATCTAAAACCTTCATAAAATATAGAGAAATGACTCCAACAATTGCAAAAGATATTCTTATAAAACACTTTTTAAATCAAACTAGCGTCATTTATATGGAAAATATTAAAGACTTCTTAGTATTTCAAAATGCATACCAAGAAATTGTAAACCCACAAAGTAACATTAATATTTTAAAAAGCATAATCAAACTTAAAGATATCAAGACATACTCAGAATTTAAGGAATTAATCCTTAAACAACATATAAAATTGTTACATCCAGGTATAGAAAAAATGGTCCGATTATTCAAAGAAACTTATTATTATCCTGATTTTAATAAATTAATACAAAACATTATAAATGAATGCGAAACATGCAACCTTGCGAAAACAGAACACAGATCAGTAAAATTACCATTTGAACTAACACCAGAAATAAACAATCCAAGAGAAGTTTATGTTATTGATTTTTACGCAATTGATAATGAACAATATCTTTCGTGTATTGACGTTTATTCAAAATTTGCATCCCTTATAAAAACAAATAGTAGAGATTGGTTAGAAGCAAAACGCGCACTTACTAGAATTTTCAATGATATGGGAAAACCATCTAGAATTAAAGCAGACAAAGATTCAGCATTTTTGAGTCATTCCCTAAAATCATGGTTAGATACAGAAGAAATTAAAATAGATATCACAACTAGTAAAACAGGAGTATCAGATGTAGAACGCCTTCACAAAACAATAAATGAAAAAATACGAATTATAAATACTGACAATAATAGGGAAAATAAAGAAACTAGAATAGAAACAATATTATACTTCTACAATCACAAAATTAAACATAACTCTACCGGACAAACACCAGCCTTCATACTACTGTACGCAGGAACACCATCCTACGATACACAGATATTAAAGGAAAATAAAATAAATAAACTTAATGAAAATCGTAAAGATTATGTAATTAATACAGACTTTAGGCAAGCCCCGTTGACACGTTCCAAATCTAAAAATCCATTTAGAAAAACAGGTAAAATTGACCAATTGGACACCAAACACTATAATGAAAACAATAGAGGACAAAACGTTGTACACTATAAAAATAAATTCCAAATGAAAAAGAAAAGAAAATTAACGATAGCAAATATTTACAGACTACAAGTCCTCCGCTACAACCGGATACCTAATATTCATCATGATGACATTACTTACTCTTACAACTGGAGGAATAATAGAAATTAATCCCATAGAAAATAACTAAGGCTTTATCTTGTTCGAATCAGGCTCCATTCAAATACCAATAGAATTTCAAAATCACTGTTTTACAATCAATATCACACATATTGATGAAACTTACGACAATTTACTAAAAGAAAGTAGACCATTTAATGACGTTCCACAAATAAACTATCTAATTGAAAAACTAGGACGCGAAATGAATGGCATTCGTATCACAAAAACGCAACAAACGAGGACTTATTAACTTTGTAGGATCAACATTTAAATACCTTTTTGGCACATTAGATGATGACGAAAAACAACAAATAGAACAACAAATTATAAACATAACACAAAATTCTTTACAAAAAAGTGACCTTAATCAAGTGATTGTAACCCTAAACGAAGGCATAAGTATGATAAATAATTTAGGTAAAGCATTGAACAAAGCCAGAAAAACTGAAATTCTAATGTCTAACTTGGAGCATTTTACCGAGTTCATTGAAGACATCGAAATGGGTTTGCAATTAACTCGATTGGGAATCTCTAATCCAAAATTACTAAAGCATGATACATTTGACAATATTAACCATAAAAATTAATGGACATTAAAACATCAGCATGGTATAATACAGATACTAACGAAATATTTCTGATATCACACATCCCTACTAAAACAGTTGACTTACCTACTTTTATAATAACACCATACCCCGACAATACTGGACAAATTATAAATGAAAATATTATGGGAAAATTCTATGTACACAATAATAATGTCTTCAACACACTAAATAAAGAAACAATTAATAACCAATGCATTTCCAATATAATAAAACATGAAACACCAATTTGTACTTTCAATAAATTCCGTAAATCTTATTACATTCAATATATTGAACCAAACATTATAATTACGTGGAACCTGACTAGAGAAAAATTGAATCAAAATTGTAATAATTAGGAAATCTTTATTGAAAATAATTAAATTATAAAAATATTCAATTGTACTGCACAACTAAAACAGGTCTCAATAAAAAACAATGTTCAACAATACACAAATTTAATATTCACTGATCACAATGTAACAAAGATCGAACCAATGTCACACATAGAAATTAAGGAAATGATTTTGTTTAGTACTAAGAACAATAAAATATACAACCGCTTATTAATAATCATTTCTATAATAATAGCCATAATTGGCATAATTTATATATGTAAGAAATTTAAAATAACCACACATAATATTGTAATCAAAAATTTTATTACCAAAACCAATAAGAAAAAACAAGTAAGAAAGGCTACAGTCGAGCGAGCCGACTGTAAAAGACCCCGTACTCCTTCTAGTGCGCGTTTTCCATACAAATCACCAATTTTCGACCGATTTGACCTATGGGAGCTATAGGCTATAGTTGTCCGATCCGGACCAAACTTGGTGAGGATAGTTATAATGGTACCATATACATAATGTGTTAGTTTGGTTGCAATCGCTCAACTAAAACTTCATGTCTCCATACAAATCACCCATTTTCGACCGATTTGTCCTATGGGAGCTATAGGCTATAGTTGTCCGATCCGGACCAAACTTGGTGAGGATAGTTATAATGGTACCATATACATAATGTGTTAGTTTGGTTGCAATCGCTCAACTAAAACTTCATGTCTCCATACAAATCACTCATTTTCGACCGATTTGTCCTATGGGAGCTATAGGCTATAGTTGTCCGATCCGGACCAAACTTGGTGAGGATAGTTATAGTAGTACCATACACATAATGTGTGAATTTGGTCTCCCTAGCTCTAGTCGTTTTTAAGTTATGGTGATGTGAAAATAGTTTTTTACAATTTGCGGGGGCGGTAAGGGGCGTGGCAAAGATTTGAAATAAACTTAATCTGCTCGCGAAGCAGACGGACTTTCATTCCAAACTTGGTGGCTCTAGCTCTTATAGTTTAGAAGATCCAGGTGTTCATACAGACGGACGGACAGACGGACAGACGGACATTGCTATATCGTCTCGGCTGTTGATGCTGATCAAGAATATATATACTTTATGGGGTCGGAAAAGCCTCCTTCTGCCTGTTACGCACATTTTGCTTCAGACAAACTTAATAGACCCCTCTACTCTTTTTTAGAGTACGGGGTCTAACAAGAAGATATTGACAAAATTACAGACGCTGATGTTGAAAAAACAATAGAAACAATAACTGAAATCGATACACCAACACCGCAATTATATCCAAATGCAAAAGCTTACGGACAAGCTTCCATCTCAGAAAGGGGGGAGTTACATATCCGCAACCCCAAATATGTAAACATTCCCACTAAATTCCAAGACTCACAATTATAAACATTCCCACAAAAATCGTTCTCACGAAAAATGATTATTTACATTCATTTTTCTAAACAAAAATTATCTGCCTTCTTTTCCAAAGCTTCACTTTGGATAAGTGCATAATCAGCGATCTTGCATAAAACTTTCAAGGTTATCAAAAGCTTGTCAAAGCTGCACATAAATGTAATCAACAGAACACTAACATAACTTTAACAGATTATAGTCCAAACAAATGTTAATGAAAGCTTTAATCAAAACTTTCATTTAGCCTGAAATCTTTATGCAAAATTAGTTCTAAACTCACGCTTTAAGTGTTCACTTAAATAACAAGTAAGAAAGGCTACAGTCGAGCGAGCCGACTGTAAAAGACCCCGTACTCACGGAAGTGCGCATTTTCCATACGAAAAAGAAGAAAAACGGAGTTATTCACATTTTGTATACATACATATTTATATAAAAATGTATGTAAATATATACACAATTAAATGCACAATAAGCCGTATTTATATAAGTATGTAAATGTTTTAAATATCGAAATACTTCTTCTTATTATTCAATGTTTTGGGAACAGGTTTTAAAATAAAAGAAATATAATTTATTTTAAATAGTGCTTATAATTAAAATAGAAAATTTATATATTAACTTTGACTGGGACTCGAACCTGGGACCCATGCCGATTTGCAAATGAACGATTATAGGGGTCTATTAGGTTTGTGTGAAGCGAAATGTGCGTAACAGGCAGAAGAAGGCTTTTCCGACCCCATTAAGTATATATATTCTTGATCAGCATCAACAGCCGAGACGATATAGCGATGTCCGTCTGTCCGTCTGTCCGTCTGTCTGTCTGTCCGTCTGTCCGTCCGTCTGTATGAACACCTGGATCTTCTAAACTACAAGAGCTAGAGACACCAAATTTGGAATGAAGGTCCGTTTGCTTCGCGAGCAGATCAAGTTTATTTCAAATCTTTGCCACGCCCCTTACCGCCCCCGCAAATTGTGAATAACTATTTTCACATCACCATAACTTAAAAACGACTAGAGCTAGGGAGACCAAATTCATACATTATGTGTATGGTCTGCTTATGTATACATTCCATTGGCATAACAACAAAGTGTTGCAGTCTTATTCATATGTATGTATATATGTATGGACGCATGCTACAGTAGAAATAAGCTAACACCAAAATTCTCCAAACATAAAGTTTTACAATATAATGGTAACACACTTATCACTACACGCTTACAAAAATACATAAATCTAAAACAGGGCAAACAACATCATAGTAAGCAGTGTAATTTTTACTTTTAATGTATACCATTCATTGTACCTAAGCTTAGTTTAAACCAAAGGAGGACATTTTATATTATACTATTTTTTTATACTCTCTGCAAGAGTACATGGCCAAAAATACAAAATTTTGATTCATCGCTGAATATGACGTTCTCCAAAAATGAATCCGGCTTGGTTAAATACTCCTGGGCAAACAAAAGCCTCTTCTTCTTATTAATTTTAGAAATTAAAGGCTTGCGACGCTCAACCCTGCCATGATACCCAGCATTATGCAGGCAGTTGCGTATGGTTTGTGGACAAATTTTTAGACCCCGTACTCTAAAAAAGAGTAGAGGGGTCTATTAGGTTTGTCTGAAGCGAAATGTGCGTAACAGGCAGAAGGAGGCGTGGCTGACCCCATAAAGTATATATATTCTTGATCAGCATCAACAGCCGAGACGATATAGCCATGTTCGTCTGTCCGTCTGTCTGTCTGTCCGTCTGTCCGTCTGTCCGTCCGTCCGTCTGTCCGTATGAACACCTGGATCTTTTAAACTACAAAAGCTAGAGCCACCAAATTTAGAATGAAAGTCCGTCTTTATGTCAGGCAGATCAAGTTTATTTCAAATCTTTGCCACGACCCTTACCGCCCCCGCAAATTGTAAAAAACTATGGTCACCTAGAAAAAAATTGATGTTTTAAGCGAATATCTCAGTAACTATAGCACTTAGGAGTACCGTTTTTAGACCCCGTACTCTAAAAAAGAGTATAGGGGTCTATTAAGTTTGTCTGAAGCGAAATGTGCGTAAAAGGCAGAAGGAGGCTTTTCCGACCACATAAAGTATATATATTCTTGATCAGCATCAACAGCCGAGACGATATAGCGATGTCCGTCTGTCTGTCTGTCCGTCTGTCCGTCTGTCCGTCCGTCTGTATGTCACCTAGATCTTTTAAACTACAAGAGCTAGAGCCACCAAATTTGGAATGAAAGTCCGTCTGCTTCGCGAGCAGATCAAGTTTATTTCAAATCTTTGCCACGCCCCTTACCGCCCCGCAAATTGTAAAAACTATTTTTACATCACCATAACTTAAAACGACTAGAACAAGGGAGACCAAATTCACATATTATGTGTATGGTACCTATCTAACTATCCTCACTAAATTTGGTCCGGATCGGACAACTATAGCCTATAGCTCCCATAGGACAAATCGGCCGAAAATTCGTGTTTGTATGGAGGCATGAAGTTTTAGTTGAGCGATTGCAACCAAACTAACACATTATGTGTATGGTACCATTATAACTATCCTCACCAAGTTTGGTCCGGATCGGACAACTATAGCCTATAGTCAATAGGACAAATCGGTCTAAATGGGCGATTTGTATGGAGACATGAAGTTTTAGCTGGGCGATTGCAACCAAACTAACACATTTGTGTTGGTACCATTATAACTATCCTCACCAGTTTGGTCCGGATCGGACAACTATAGCCTATAGCTCCAATAGGACAAATCGGTCTAAATGGGTGATTTGTATGGAGACATGAAGTTTTAGCTGGGCGATTGCAACCAAACTAACACATTATGTGTATGGTACCATTGTAACTATCCTCACCAAGTTTGGTCTGGATCGGGCAACTATAGCCTATAGCTCCCATAGGACAAATCGTTCGAAAACTACTTATTTGTATGGTAAAACGCGCACTAGAATGAGTACGGGGTCTTTTACAGTCGGCTCGCTCGACTGTAGCCTTTCTTACTTGTTGGTATACAGGTTGCTAGAGACAGCATAAATGCATTGTCATTAAAATTTTTGGACTGCCACGCCCCGTTTTCCCACACGAATGAAATAATTTTCAAACTTCAATGCCATTTTTAAGGCATTTGCACTTATCGTACGGTATTGTAATTTCAAATTCGTTTGGAGACAAAGTATCACAAACTATCCTGAAAGTTGCATACAAATCGGACAATAAACAAAACAGCTAGACACGTAACAAAGTTAACAATTGCACGCAATGTCAATGCATGTGTGCAAGCGAGTCAGAAGCATATAAACATGTGAGCGAACGTTTTCGCTGCTTGTGTAGCGACAGCGCTGCTCGCGGACGATGCATGCACATGTATGCATACGATACGATAAATCATATATCGATATTCAATACGATAGTAATTATAATTGCGATATGATATCGAATGCGATATTTGGTCATTATGTCCATATCTATAGCGTATTTGAATTCAGTTGTTGATAATATCGATATTTGATTTGATGTGATATTTTAATTAATATCGATATTGGCATTTTCTTGGCGATTTGCATCCCTATTACAAACTGATTGTTAGACCCCGTACTCTAAACAAGAAAGAAAAGTACAGTCGAGCACGCCCGACCGTAGAATACTCTCTGCATTTTATTTCCGATCATTTAATAAAATCGGTAACCAAGTATATCAATTGATACTTGCAACAAAACACGTTGAAACAAAAACATCTGATTGTATGTATACACACACATATACATTTGACATTAAAAGTATGCACGCACATATGTATGTGTGTATATGTTATACATACACAATTGGTTGGCACGGCCAGCATTCGTGGGCAGCGCTGCCGCTAGAAAGCAGCGAAAACGTTCGCTCACATGTTTGTATGTTTCTATCTCGCTTGCACACATGCATTGATATTGTGTTCAATTATTAACTTTCTTACATGTCTAGCTCTTTTGTTTATTGTCCGATTTAGATGCAACTTTCAGGATAGTTTGATATATTTTGTCTTCAAATGAATGTGAAATAACAATACTGTACGATAAGAACATATGCCATAAAATCGGCATTGAAGTTTCAAAAGTATTTTATTTCTTGTGGGAAAAGGGGGCGTGGCAGTCCAAAATTTTTGATGACAATGCAATTATGGCGTCTCAAGGAACCTACATACCAACATTGGTATTCCTAAGTGCCATAGTTACTGAGATATTCGCCTAAAACATCAATTATTTTCGAGGTTGAAAAATCGAAAAATACACAAAATAACAACGCGATTGCAATTCAATAATTATTACAATTTTATTATTAAAACTATGGGACAGCGGTTGACGGAAAGGGATTTGGTGGCTAACGCAAGCGATCGATACGGCAACGAAAACGAAACTGACAACTGCTGCTGCGCTTACATTTGCGCAGAGCTCTTAAGCTAACTTAGTATAAGAGAAATTTCACGTGCATGACTTAAGCTACTTATGCTATGACTTCAATTGTTTTCTCTTACTACTTAAACTACAAATTCAATGCGTTTTCTCTTAATTAACCTAACTTAATCTACGCTCCAACATGCCGGCCACCTTGAAGGCCTCGCCTTCAACACACTGGCAGCCTCGCCATCTTATGTATTGGGCGCTTGAGAACGCCCACTGCGGTCCTAACGCCGGCCACCCTGATGCGACCATCTCCGCCTGGCATCGTGTCCACAACTCTCCCCATGATCCATCGCTGGGGCGGCGTGTTGTCCTCGTGGATAATGACTAAATCGCCGACTTCCACGTCTTCGCGATCCTCCGCCCATTTCGCTCGCTGCTGCAGGCTCAGGACGTAGTCCTTCGACCACGCTTGCCAAAAGCGCTGTCTGAGCGTGCACAACAGCTGCCACTGCTTGACGTGTCCTGCTCTGACCCGCGCGGCAGCGAACGAAGCGGCTGGCCGATGATGAAATGGGCTGGGGTTAGGGCCTCCCCGTCGTTCGGATCGTTGCCTAGCTGCGTCAGCGGCCGCGAGTTGAGAATGGCCTCCACGTCGGCCAGGTGCCCTCTGACCTCGCTTTCGTTGAGGGACGCACTGCCGATCTGCCGCAGGAGCAGGTGTTTTGCCGACTTCACGGCGGCCTCCCACAGGCCTCCGAAGTGTGGAGCTCTTGGGGGGATGAATTTCCATTCCATCCCGCGTTCTGCTGCGTACGACTGCAGCTTCGTCTGCTGGCTGCTGAACGACTGGTGGAATTCCCTCGCTAGGTTGCTCGCTCCGACGAAGTTGGTCCCGTTGTCCGAGTATAGCCGGACTGGAACGCCACGCCGCGCGATGAAGCTATTTAGGGTACAAATAAACGCATTAGTCGATAGGTCAGGCACAAGTTCCAGGTGAACAGCCTTTGAAGCAAAACACACAAAAACTGCAACGTACATCTTTAATGGCCCTCTTCCTCTAATTCGCAATGAAACATTTATCGGCCCGCAAAAATCCACCCCACAAATATTAAACGGGCGGACGCCGGAAAGGCGATCCGCCGGCAAGTTACCCATTACTTGCTCCATTAGCTTTGGTTTGTATCTAAAACAGTGCACGCATTTTCGCACTATCTGCGTGCACTCACGACGAGCATTAACGAGCCACATGCGCTGCCTAAGTAATGCAGTCATGGTCTTAGCTCCAGCATGACAATTCTTAGTATGCAGCTCTCGCAAATACAAACCCACCACCAGCGAATTCTTTGGCATCAAAATCGGGAATCTAGCATCGTATTCTAACGGCGCGTTTAGCAATCTCCCTCCTACCCGAATCAATGAAACTTGTCTTCCGAACTCGTCAGACTTGTGTATAAACGGAGTCAGCGACTGAAAACCAGGTTGAACCATTTGACCCTTTTTCAGCTTGTCATACTCCACGCTTAACTCCGATCGCTGGACCAATTCAAGCAACTTTAAGAATGCGAAATCTAACTCCTTGGGTCCAAGCACGACAGTTTGTATCTTCCTGGATGATTTCCTGATGAATCGATACATATACGCTAGAATTCTCACAATTTTCTGACATGACGAAAATCGAGACACGAACTTCGATAACCAGTCAGAGCTGGTGGCCAAACAAACGATTGCAGACTTCTTATACTCAATCTTCTCAAGGTCTTCAGGCATGGAAAAATGTCGATTTTGAGGCCAATGTTCCTGCTCCCTGCAGAGGAATGATGGGCCTTCTAGCCAAATAGAATGAACTAGTTCACGAGTGTCACACCCTCTCGAAGATAAATCTGCTGGATTTAACGATGTTGGTACATGCCGCCAAGATACATCAATGGCCATCTCTTGGATGGCTGCAACACGATTGGCCACGAATGTTGCTAATAATGATGGAGACGTTTTTATCCAATGTAGTGTGATTTCTGAATCTGTCCAGAAATTCACACTCTCAATTCGACAGTGGTTCAGCATATGTTTTATGGAGAACCATAGTTGGGCTAACAGGTGTGCTGCACACAATTCAAGTCTGGGGATCGACTTTGTTTTCAGTGGAGCTACCTTTGCCTTTGCAGTCAGCAATCGGCAGACGGTACTGGCACCGTCGTTAGCACGAACATAAATGCAGCACCCATATGCTTGACTGGATGCATCCGCGAATCCATGCACTTGTATGCTTGTGTCAGAGCTGGCGTGAGCGTATCTAGGGATTTCAATGTGATTCAAGTCAAGAAGAGTCTCTTTGAAATTTTCCCATCTGCTATGCAATTCCATAGGCATTGTCTCGTCCCATGACAATTGCATGCGCCACAGCTCCTGAAGAAGAATTTTTGCCCGGATGCTAATCGGACTTAACAAGCCAAGTGGGTCAAACATGCGTGCAGCAACTGACAATATGTTCCGCTTGGTCGGAACTAATTGGGTGAAACTGTCATCCAAATGATACTGAAACGTATCCAACTTCGGTGTCCACCTCATGCCAAGCGTCTTCGTCGAATCGGCATCATTGAAACTCAAAAGTTTAGCAGTTTCACTGTCTTCCATTAAATTTGGATGGTTCGAAAACCATTTCGCCAATTGAAACCCGCCTGATTCCAGAATTTCGGGCACTTGGGTACATATTTCTTTTAATGTATCTAAATCGTCAGCCCCAGTGAGCATGTCATCGACATAAAAGTCATTGCAAATGACTTTAGAACCAAAAACATGGGTGTCTTTATGACGCAATCCCAGTTCCTGAAGGCATCGGATGGCTAAAAACGGTGCGGATGCAGTACCATAAGTTACCGTGTTCAGTCTATATATCATTAGCTCATCCGATGGGTTCTCGCGCCAAATGATTAGCTGAAACTGTCGATCGTCTTCGGACATGCTGACTTGACGGTACATTTTCTTTATATCTGCCGTAAGGGCATACCGGTTTAGACGAAACCGAAGAAGAGACAACATAAGATCCCTCTGAATAGTAGGTCCCACCATGAGCAAATCATTCAGCGACTGCGACGAAGTTGTCTTACAAGACGCGTCAAATACTACTCTGAGCTTGGTGGAACTACTTTCAGGTCTCAGGACGCACTGGTGTGGAATGACGTAATGTGGTCCTGGTGGAACTTCTGAACCTATGGCGGACATGTGACCAAGTTCGAGATACTCTTTCATGAAACTGGTATACATTTCTTTTAATTCTCCGTCCCTGGAGACTCTACGCTCTAACGACAAAAACCGTTTTTTTGCTATCTCAAAGGACGAACCCAAAATTTTCGGGTCGCTCTTGAATGGCAAACCCACTTCGAAGTGTCCTGACGACAGTCTACAAACACTTTCCTTAAAATGCTTCTCGCATGCCAGGTGTTCTGCTGAGTACTTTACTTCTAAACTCGATTCCGGTATAGATTCTAGTTCCCAAAATCGATTAACCAGAGCCTCAAGCCTCGTCTCTTCTGTTGGGTGCATTATAGCACAGCATACAGGGTTGTTGGATCGTAATTTCTTACACCTCCCTGATGCTACCCAACCTAGCAAGGTTTTTTGCAACACTGGACCATTGTCTGACAGCTTTACTTGTCCAGTGCACAGCAAATCGAAAAATGAATCTGCTCCCAATAGCAGATCTATTCGCTGAGGCTTATAAAATTCAGGATCAGCCAGCTCTACATTCGTTGGAACCTTCCACCGTTTAATGGGAAGGTCATGGTCTGGCTGCCTGCTCGAAATGGACTTCAACACCCAGAAATCGGAGTTGAACTTGTAAGCGTTTACGCGAGACGACACCACAGTTGATACCTCACTTTTTGCAACTAAGCTTGCCTGCCCAACCGAGGTCACTGTTAAACATTTATTCCTTCGTTGAAGCCTCAACGACTGAGCCAATTGCTCCGTCATGAAATTGACTTGTGAACCTGAATCCAATAAAGCTCTGGCAGTTCTCTCTTGGCCAAATCTATCGCGCAGAGTCACAACAGCTGTTGCAAGAATCACTTCGTCAACCTCGCTTGCAACATGGTTCACATGAGCAGGAGGAGCCGCTGCTTGCTGTTCTTCAGAGAATTTGTGCAGGAGCGTATGATGGGGCCGAGAACATACTCTGCACTTTGACGCAGTACAAGTGGACACTCTGTGTCCTGTCTGCAAACAATTTATGCACAGTTGACTCGATTTCACGAAATTGAATCTTTCGTCAACTGGGAAAGAGGCAAACCTCTGACAACTTCCAAGTACATGGTTGGCCTTACATAATTTGCAGGTGGGCTCAACTTGTGTCTCAGCGTTGGTCAATGCAAAAGACGACTTTCCTTTCACAGGCTTTAAATCTGACTTGAATTTCAACCTGGATTTGGAGCTTTCTTCAGCGGACAGATGCTGGTATCGCCTATTCAAAGCTACAACACAATCTGACCATTGTGGTAAAGTATTGTAATCAAGCTGCTCCTCATATTTAGTCCTTGTACTGTGATCTACTTTCGACATTACAAGATGAATTAGGACTGCATTGGCAAAATCTTTCTCATTTCCAATTGACATCAATGATTCAAAAATTGCAGACACTGAATCAATGATCGTGCGAATTCCTAGGGCAGATGGTTTAGTCATCGGCTCAATGTCAAATAACTGGGAAAGTGTGTCGAAGAAAATGAGGCACTTATTGTCGTAGACCCGCTTCAGATTCTATAATGCTTTCGAATAATTTGCATCAGAGACCTGATAAGCCTTTATCGTTCCCAGAGCCTCGTCTGATAGACACGATATTAGGTGATTGAACTTTTCGATATTCGATAAAGAACGATCAGAATCTACCAAACTTTCGAAAAGGCTGATAAATTGCTTGTATTCTGAATGCTTGCCGCTGAAACTAGGCAACTTCAGTTTGGGTAAGTGCGAATGATGCGACACTGGAACACTGTCAACAACTTCAAATTTGCTCAGAGCAGCCATATATGAAGACCGTGCAAGAATGCATGTTTCTTCCAGCATTGCTCGGCTATCATTGTCTGGGTCTATCACGTCTATTTGCGACTGCAAATCCATTGCCTTGGAAATATATGTGTTCAACAAATCAAGTCGGCACTGTATTTCGAACTTACTAGGGTTTACCATTTTATTGGCCAACGACATCCGCTGACGCTCGATGTCAGCTTCAACTTTCTCTAGTTGTGAGAACAATTGCGTTAAACGCGCACTAAGGCAATTTCCGTCAACATCCTCAACAGTCTCATTGAAATCTCCTTTGTTTTCCATATTGATTTGTAATCACTATTTCCTTTTACAAGAGTATATGTATGTCTATGCAACTCAAAAACACCTACACTGATAACAGGAATCAGCTGACAAAAAATACGCCGAACGTTAATTGAGCACTGACTACCAATAATTAAATGCTAACCGAGCTACTAATCGCTGATCCAGTAACACTTAACCGTTCAATATACAAACTCAATATACTCTTGCACAGGGTATAAGTACGCAAGCAAGTAAACGAAATGCATAAGCAAGATCGCGACAACAACAAAAAACCAAAAAAAAACAGATAGCGACAAGCTTGCAGTTATTTTGCGTACGTGTGCATGTACATAAATATGTTTAGATGTACGTCTGCCAGCTGGCGCTCGAATATAAGTGTGTAAAGAAACAAGTGGAAACCGGCGTCAAATCAACTGATTGTATGTATGTGTGTTAAGCGCGCGCTTGCTTGAACATATGTATGTATGTATGTATATGACGTGCCTAGCGACACACAACGGTCGAACAAACAAAAGAAACCACCACCAAATTCAACGGATGAGCGAATAGCGGAATGCGAGAGAACGGCAAGTGCACATATGTATGTCCGTATGTATGTATGTTCGCGTGCCTAGCAACACAAGGGTCAAAAACCACCACCGAATTCAGCAGATGAACGAATAGCGGAATGCAAGAGAACGGCAAATGCACATATATATGTATGTTTGTATGTATGTTTGTATAACACAGATCAAAATGTTGCGAATTCAATAAATAAATGAATAAATAATGCACGAATATGGTTTAGTGTATTTATTATTGCTGTTTTGCAGTTTTGCTTCAATTATTCACTACAACAAAAAATTATTAATTCAGTGCCGAAACGAAATGTCACTTGTGCCAGCAATTTAGGTTATTTTTGGGTAATTTTTTTTTTTTTTTTTTAGAGCGCGACTTCATACAAATATGTATGTATGTGATTACATATCACTGCACTGATTTTATGCACTGACTCGTTTGGGCACTGTTACCTGGTCGTCGGATGTGTCGCTCATCTCCTCGATCATCAACATCACAAGCACCGGCAAAGTCTTTAAACTCCAAGTCCAGCGGCGAACAGCAGCAGCACCAGCAGCAACGCTATATAAAAAAAAAAAATAAGGGAACCGACCACGAAATACGCGCAGCCACCAAGCCTTGACAAAATGTTTAAACTATTTAAACCACGACCGTAACCGAAGTCCCTGCTCGGGCGCCAATGAAAAATCGAAAAATACACAAAATAACAACGCGATTGCAATTCAATAATTATTACAATTTTATTATTAAAACTATGGGACAGCGGTTGACGGAAAGGGATTTGGTGGCTAACGCAAGCGATCGATACGGCAACGAAAACGAAACTGACAACTGCTGCTGCGCTTACATTTGCGCAGAGCTCTTAAGCTAACTTAGTATAAGAGAAATTTCACGTGCATGACTTAAGCTACTTATGCTATGACTTCAATTGTTTTCTCTTACTACTTAAACTACAAATTCAATGCGTTTTCTCTTAATTAACCTAACTTAATCTACGCTCCAACATGCCGGCCACCTTGAAGGCCTCGCCTTCAACACACTGGCACTCGCCATCTTATGTATTGGGCGCTTGAGAACGCCCACTGCGGTCCTAACGCCGGCCACCCTGATGCGACCATCTCCGCCTGGCATCGTGTCCACAACTCTCCCCATGATCCATCGCTGGGGCGGCGTGTTGTCCTCGTGGATAATGACTAAATCGCCGACCCCCTCTTCCACGTCTTCGCGATCCTCCGCCCATTTCGCTCGCTGCTGCAGGCTCAGGACGTAGTCCTTTCGACCACGCTTGCCAAAAGCGCTGTCTGAGCGTGCACAACAGCTGCCACTGCTTGACGTGTCCTGCTCTGACCCGCGCGGCAGCGAACGAAGCGGCTGGCCGATGATGAAATGGGCTGGGGTTAGGGCCTCCCCGTCGTTCGGATCGTTGCCTAGCTGCGTCAGCGGCCGCGAGTTGAGAATGGCCTCCACGTCGGCCAGGTGCCCTCTGACCTCGCTTTCGTTGAGGGACGCACTGCCGATCTGCCGCAGGAGCAGGTGTTTTGCCGACTTCACGGCGGCCTCCCACAGGCCTCCGAAGTGTGGAGCTCTTGGGGGGATGAATTTCCATTCCATCCCGCGTTCTGCTGCGTACGACTGCAGCTTCGTCTGCTGGCTGCTGAACGACTGGTGGAATTCCCTCGCTAGGTTGCTCGCTCCGACGAAGTTGGTCCCGTTGTCCGAGTATAGCCGGACTGGAACGCCACGCCGCGCGATGAAGCTATTTAGGGTACAAATAAACGCATTAGTCGATAGGTCAGGCACAAGTTCCAGGTGAACAGCCTTTGAAGCAAAACACACAAAAACTGCAACGTACATCTTTAATGGCCCTCTTCCTCTAATTCGCAATGAAACATTTATCGGCCCGCAAAAATCCACCCCACAAATATTAAACGGGCGGACGCCGGAAAGGCGATCCGCCGGCAAGTTACCCATTACTTGCTCCATTAGCTTTGGTTTGTATCTAAAACAGTGCACGCATTTTCGCACTATCTGCGTGCACTCACGACGAGCATTAACGAGCCACATGCGCTGCCTAAGTAATGCAGTCATGGTCTTAGCTCCAGCATGACAATTCTTAGTATGCAGCTCTCGCAAATACAAACCCACCACCAGCGAATTCTTTGGCATCAAAATCGGGAATCTAGCATCGTATTCTAACGGCGCGTTTAGCAATCTCCCTCCTACCCGAATCAATGAAACTTGTCTTCCGAACTCGTCAGACTTGTGTATAAACGGAGTCAGCGACTGAAAACCAGGTTGAACCATTTGACCCTTTCTCAGCTTGTCATACTCCACGCTTAACTCCGATCGCTGGACCAATTCAAGCAACTTTAAGAATGCGAAATCTAACTCCTTGGGTCCAAGCACGACAGTTTGTATCTTCCTGGATGATTTCCTGATGAATCGATACATATACGCTAGAATTCTCACAATTTTCTGACATGACGAAAATCGAGACACGAACTTCGATAACCAGTCAGAGCTGGTGGCCAAACAAACGATTGCAGACTTCTTATACTCAATCTTCTCAAGGTCTTCAGGCATGGAAAAATGTCGATTTTGAGGCCAATGTTCCTGCTCCCTGCAGAGGAATGATGGGCCTTCTAGCCAAATAGAATGAACTAGTTCACGAGTGTCACACCCTCTCGAAGATAAATCTGCTGGATTTAACGATGTTGGTACATGCCGCCAAGATACATCAATGGCCATCTCTTGGATGGCTGCAACACGATTGGCCACGAATGTTGCTAATAATGATGGAGACGTTTTTATCCAATGTAGTGTGATTTCTGAATCTGTCCAGAAATTCACACTCTCAATTCGACAGTGGTTCAGCATATGTTTTATGGAGAACCATAGTTGGGCTAACAGGTGTGCTGCACACAATTCAAGTCTGGGGATCGACTTTGTTTTCAGTGGAGCTACCTTTGCCTTTGCAGTCAGCAATCGGCAGACGGTACTGGCACCGTCGTTAGCACGAACATAAATGCAGCACCCATATGCTTGACTGGATGCATCCGCGAATCCATGCACTTGTATGCTTGTGTCAGAGCTGGCGTGAGCGTATCTAGGGATTTCAATGTGATTCAAGTCAAGAAGAGTCTCTTTGAAATTTTCCCATCTGCTATGCAATTCCATAGGCATTGTCTCGTCCCATGACAATTGCATGCGCCACAGCTCCTGAAGAAGAATTTTTGCCCGGATGCTAATCGGACTTAACAAGCCAAGTGGGTCAAACATGCGTGCAGCAACTGACAATATGTTCCGCTTGGTCGGAACTAATTGGGTGAAACTGTCATCCAAATGATACTGAAACGTATCCAACTTCGGTGTCCACCTCATGCCAAGCGTCTTCGTCGAATCGGCATCATTGAAACTCAAAAGTTTAGCAGTTTCACTGTCTTCCATTAAATTTGGATGGTTCGAAAACCATTTCGCCAATTGAAACCCGCCTGATTCCAGAATTTCGGGCACTTGGGTACATATTTCTTTTAATGTATCTAAATCGTCAGCCCCAGTGAGCATGTCATCGACATAAAAGTCATTGCAAATGACTTTAGAACCAAAAAACATGGGTGTCTTTATGACGCAATCCCAGTTCCTGAAGGCATCGGATGGCTAAAAACGGTGCGGATGCAGTACCATAAGTTACCGTGTTCAGTCTATATATCATTAGCTCATCCGATGGGTTCTCGCGCCAAATGATTAGCTGAAACTGTCGATCGTCTTCGGACATGCTGACTTGACGGTACATTTTCTTTATATCTGCCGTAAGGGCATACCGGTTTAGACGAAACCGAAGAAGAGACAACATAAGATCCCTCTGAATAGTAGGTCCCACCATGAGCAAATCATTCAGCGACTGCGACGAAGTTGTCTTACAAGACGCGTCAAATACTACTCTGAGCTTGGTGGAACTACTTTCAGGTCTCAGGACGCACTGGTGTGGAATGACGTAATGTGGTCCTGGTGGAACTTCTGAACCTATGGCGGACATGTGACCAAGTTCGAGATACTCTTTCATGAAACTGGTATACATTTCTTTTAATTCTCCGTCCCTGGAGACTCTACGCTCTAACGACAAAAACCGTTTTTTTGCTATCTCAAAGGACGAACCCAAAGTTTTCGGGTCGCTCTTGAATGGCAAACCCACTTCGAAGTGTCCTGACGACAGTCTACAAAAACTTTCCTTAAAATACTTCTCGCATGCCAGGTGTTCTGTTAATTACTTTACTTCTAAACTCGATTCCGGTATAGATTCTAGTTCCCAAAATCGATTAACCAGAGCCTCAAGCCTCGTCTCTTCTGTTGGGTGCATTATAGCACAGCATACAGGGTTGTTGGATCGTAATTTCTTACACCTCCCTGATGCTACCCAACCTAGCAAGGTTTTTTGCAACACTGGACCATTGTCTGACAGCTTTACTTGTCCAGTGCACAGCAAATCGAAAAATGAATCTGCTCCCAATAGCAGATCTATTCGCTGAGGCTTATAAAATTCAGGATCAGCCAGCTCTACATTCGTTGGAACCTTCCACCGTTTAATGGGAAGGTCATGGTCTGGCTGCCTGCTCGAAATGGACTTCAACACCCAGAAATCGGAGTTGAACTTGTAAGCGTTTACGCGAGACGACACCACAGTTGATACCTCACTTTTTGCAACTAAGCTTGCCTGCCCAACCGAGGTCACTGTTAAACATTTATTCCTTCGTTGAAGCCTCAACGACTGAGCCAATTGCTCCGTCATGAAATTGACTTGTGAACCTGAATCCAATAAAGCTCTGGCAGTTCTCTCTTGGCCAAATCTATCGCGCAGAGTCACAACAGCTGTTGCAAGAATCACTTCGTCAACCTCGCTTGCAACATGGTTCACATGAGCAGGAGGAGCCGCTGCTTGCTGTTCTTCAGAGAATTTGTGCAGGAGCGTATGATGGGGCCGAGAACATACTCTGCACTTTGACGCAGTACAAGTGGACACTCTGTGTCCTGTCTGCAAACAATTTATGCACAGTTGACTCGATTTCACGAAATTGAATCTTTCGTCAACTGGGAAAGAGGCAAACCTCTGACAACTTCCAAGTACATGGTTGGCCTTACATAATTTGCAGGTGGGCTCAACTTGTGTCTCAGCGTTGGTCAATGCAAAAGACGACTTTCCTTTCACAGGCTTTAAATCTGACTTGAATTTCAACCTGGATTTGGAGCTTTCTTCAGCGGACAGATGCTGGTATCGCCTATTCAAAGCTACAACACAATCTGACCATTGTGGTAAAGTATTGTAATCAAGCTGCTCCTCATATTTAGTCCTTGTACTGTGATCTACTTTCGACATTACAAGATGAATTAGGACTGCATTGGCAAAATCTTTCTCATTTCCAATTGACATCAATGATTCAAAAATTGCAGACACTGAATCAATGATCGTGCGAATTCCTAGGGCAGATGGTTTAGTCATCGGCTCAATGTCAAATAACTGGGAAAGTGTGTCGAAGAAAATGAGGCACTTATTGTCGTAGACCCGCTTCAGATTCTATAATGCTTTCGAATAATTTGCATCAGAGACCTGATAAGCCTTTATCGTTCCCAGAGCCTCGTCTGATAGACACGATATTAGGTGATTGAACTTTTCGATATTCGATAAAGAACGATCAGAATCTACCAAACTTTCGAAAAGGCTGATAAATTGCTTGTATTCTGAATGCTTGCCGCTGAAACTAGGCAACTTCAGTTTGGGTAAGTGCGAATGATGCGACACTGGAACACTGTCAACAACTTCAAATTTGCTCAGAGCAGCCATATATGAAGACCGTGCAAGAATGCATGTTTCTTCCAGCATTGCTCGGCTATCATTGTCTGGGTCTATCACGTCTATTTGCGACTGCAAATCCATTGCCTTGGAAATATATGTGTTCAACAAATCAAGTCGGCACTGTATTTCGAACTTACTAGGGTTTACCATTTTATTGGCCAACGACATCCGCTGACGCTCGATGTCAGCTTCAACTTTCTCTAGTTGTGAGAACAATTGCGTTAAACGCGCACTAAGGCAATTTCCGTCAACATCCTCAACAGTCTCATTGAAATCTCCTTTGTTTTCCATATTGATTTGTAATCACTATTTCCTTTTACAAGAGTATATGTATGTCTATGCAACTCAAAAACACCTACACTGATAACAGGAATCAGCTGACAAAAAATACGCCGAACGTTAATTGAGCACTGACTACCAATAATTAAATGCTAACCGAGCTACTAATCGCTGATCCAGTAACACTTAACCGTTCAATATACAAACTCAATATACTCTTGCACAGGGTATAAGTACGCAAGCAAGTAAACGAAATGCATAAGCAAGATCGCGACAACAACAAAAAACCAAAAAAAAACAGATAGCGACAAGCTTGCAGTTATTTTGCGTACGTGTGCATGTACATAAATATGTTTAGATGTACGTCTGCCAGCTGGCGCTCGAATATAAGTGTGTAAAGAAACAAGTGGAAACCGGCGTCAAATCAACTGATTGTATGTATGTGTGTTAAGCGCGCGCTTGCTTGAACATATGTATGTATGTATGTATATGACGTGCCTAGCGACACACAACGGTCGAACAAACAAAAGAAACCACCACCAAATTCAACGGATGAGCGAATAGCGGAATGCGAGAGAACGGCAAGTGCACATATGTATGTCCGTATGTATGTATGTTCGCGTGCCTAGCAACACAAGGGTCAAAAACCACCACCGAATTCAGCAGATGAACGAATAGCGGAATGCAAGAGAACGGCAAATGCACATATATATGTATGTTTGTATGTATGTTTGTATAACACAGATCAAAATGTTGCGAATTCAATAAATAAATGAATAAATAATGCACGAATATGGTTTAGTGTATTTATTATTGCTGTTTTGCAGTTTTGCTTCAATTATTCACTACAACAAAAAATTATTAATTCAGTGCCGAAACGAAATGTCACTTGTGCCAGCAATTTAGGTTATTTTTGGGAAATTTTTTTACCTTTCAAGGGGGAAAAAAAATTTATTAAAAAATTTATAAAACAATAAAAGAAAGAACCCCCCCCCCAAAAAAAAAAAAATTTTTTAAAAAAAAAAAAAAGGCGAGTCGATATAGCCATGTCCGTCTGTCTGTCCGTCTGTCCGTCTGTTTCTTTGCGAACTTAGTCTCTCATGTTTTAAAGCTATCTTGATGAAACTTGGTACAGATGTGTATTGTTTCTGCAGGCAGATCATTTGTTAAAATCGGCCGGATCGGATGACTATATCATATAGCTCCCATAGGAACAATCGGTTGCAAAAAAAAATTTTTTTGAGCTATTTCAACCAAATTAAGCCTATATGCATTTAGTACCAAATCCCATGTGCAAACCAAATTTCATCCGAATCGGACCACTATATCATATAGCTGCCATAGGAACAATCGGTTGATCGGCATTTAGCGCTCATTGGTACTTGTTCCGAACTGATTTTGGGACGCGCCAAGAATAAATTCTGTTACTATACAGATTCATGCAATGCTATTGAACGCAGATATTGTTTTAATTTTTACCATTTTGAATGAAAGATTTCAATTCTAACATATTTATTTGTATAGTTGTTGTCTCGCATGATAACACATTTTAAAATGCACTCCCGCCTTATATTAAATGTCAATGAGAATAATCAACGCCATTTGGAAGTAGAGCGTGGACCAATTGGTAGGGTTACGGTTCGTTCATTTGCAAATCGGCGTGGGTCGCAGGTTCGAGTCCCAGTCAAAGTTAATATATAAATATTCTATTTTAATTATAAGCACTACTTTAAATAAATTATATTTCTTTTATTTTAAAACCTGTTCCCAAAACATTGAATAATAAGAAGAAGTATTTCGATATTTAAACCATTCACATACTTATATAAATACGGCTTATTTTTAAAATAAGCCAAGTAAGGAAATTGTGCATTTAATTGTGTATATATTTACATACATTTGTATATAAATATGTGTGTATACAAAATGTCAATAACTCCGTTTTTCTTCTTTTTCGTATGGAAAATGCGCTCTTCTGTGGGTACGGGGTCTTTTACAGTCGGCTAGCTTGACTGTAGCCTTTCTTACTTGTTTTTTCTGTTGATTCAGTAACACTTTGGCACAGTGATCTGGCAGAAATTTTCGGATCCTAGACGACCTCAGACACAACATTACGCTCCTCTCGTGGTGTCAAAATTTTCTTCCTCCCTGCCGTGGAATGATCTGGCTTCAATTCTCCACTGTCAATGTACTTTTTGACCACGCTATATACGGTTGACGCTGCTTTTCCAATTATCTGTCCAATCTCTCGAAAACTACGATGTTCCAAATATAATTTAAGTATAGTTTGACGTAATCTAGCGAAATATCTTTTCCACGACCCATTTTTTCCAAGAACAAGCTAAATCGATGCGTTTTGCTCAAAATTATCATCCAAAGTAAATAGGAATGCTATTATAAGCATTAATAACAAAAAATAACTGTAAATCATCAAGAAGGAATCACCAATTACCGTTGTGGTTTGCATGTAGAAGTCAAACCAAAAGTGAAACCCAAAGTGTCCGAATAATTTGTGTGCGTATATTTGGCTCATTTTGATTTGTTTAAGCTGCCCACAATGCGTGTAAAGGAAAATTAAAAATTTTTTTCGCCATTATGTAAAGAAGTATTTTTATAACCTTTCTGCGTTTAAAATTTTTTAAACTTAATCGTAGTGTGAGTAAATATTAACAAGTTGAAATATTTTTGTGTCCGAATAATTTGTGTGCTGTGTGTATGTATGGACGCATGCTACATCTCCCTCCTTTTAAAAAATAACGTAATTTATTAAGTTATTTCAAGTATTAATGATAAAATTATTTTTTTTTTTTTTTTATCTATTTTATGCTAATATTAAGATTTTGCACATTATGTAGGTGTGAAAGTATATGCTTAAAACTATATGTATTTAAACAAGTAAGAAAGGCTACAGTCGAGCGAGCCGACTGTAAAAGACCCCGTACTCCTTCTAGTGCGCGTTTTTCGATACAAATCACCAATTTTCGACCGATTTGTCCTATGGGAGCTATAGGCTATACTTGTCCGATCCGCACCAAACTTGGTGAGGATAGTTATAATGGTACCATATACATAATGTGTTAGTTTGGCTGCAATCGCTAAACTAAAACTTCATGTCTCCATACAAATAACCAATTTTCGACCGATTTGTCCTATGGGAGCTATAGGCTATAGTTGACCGATCCGGACCAAACTTGGTGAGGATATTTATAATGGTACCATACACACAATGTGTTAGTTTGGTTGCAATCGCTCATACAAATCACCAATTTTCGACCGATTTGTCCTATGGGAGCTATAGGCTATAGTTGTCCGATTCGAAACAAACTTGATGAGGATAGTTATAATGGTACCATACACATAATGTGTGAATTTTTTCTCTCCAGCTTTAATCGTTTTCAAGTTATGGTGATGAGAAAAAGTTTCTTATAATTTGCGTGGGCGGTAGGGGGCGTGGCAAAAATTTGAAATAAACTTAACCTGCCTGACATATAGACGGACTTTCATTCCACATTTGGAAGCTCTAGCTTTTGTATTCTAGAAGATCCAGGTGTTCATACGGACGGACAGACAGACAGACAGACAGACAGACAGACGGACAGACGGACATTGCTATATCGTCTCGGCTGTTGATGCTGATCAAGAATATATATTCTTTATGGGGTCGGCCACGCCTCCTTCTGCCTGTTACGCACATTTCGCTTCAGACAAACCTAATAGACCCCTATACTCTTTTTTAGATTACGGGGTCTAAAAAATTATATATGTATGTTAGTTTTTTATTTTCAATGTTGTTTTTTTTTTTTAAATAAGAAAAGAATTTTTCTTTCTCTTTATTTTTTTTGAGTTTCCATTTCTTAAATTGCACTTTTTATTTCATTATTTTGTATTATATAGTTCGACCAAAAATTTTTAAATTTTCAATTCAATTATTAAAAGGTTTTAATCTATCCTTATGTACTTTTTGTTTCTTCTTTTTAGTTTCTTTAATAATTATATTGTGGTTATCTTCTAACTTTTCTACTGTGTAGGGTCCTAAATAAGTTGGATCTAGCTTATGTCCCGTTTCATTCTTAAGTAGGACTTTATCTCCTACCGATATATCTGTGTTTATTACTTTCTTATCATATAATTCCTTATTTTTATACCCTTGCAGAGGGTATATTAATTTTGTCACGAAGTTTGTAACGCATTGAAGGAGGCATCTCCGACCCCATAAAGTATATATATTCTTGATCAGCATCAACAGGCGAGTCGATATAGCCATGTCCGTCTGTCTGTCCGTCTGTCCGTCTATTTCTATGCGAACTAGTCTCTCAGTTTTAAAGCTATCTTGATGAAACTTGGTACAGATATGTATTCTCTCTGCAGGCAGATCATTTGTTAAAATCGGCCGGATCGGATGACTATATCATACAGCTCCCATAGGAACAATCGGTTGCAAAAAAATTTTTTTGAGCTATTTCAACCAAATTAAGCCTATATGCATTTAGTACCAAATCCCATGTGCAAACCAAATTTCATCCGAATCGGACCACTATATCATATAGCTGCCATAGGAACAATCGGTTGAAAATGATGAAAATGCCTAGTATGAAAATTTTCAGTGTCGATTGAGCAATTTCAACCAAACTCACGCCATAAACATTTGCCATCATTCTCCAGCTGTTGACCAAATTTCATTCGGATCGAACCACTATATCATATAGCTGCCATAGGAACAATCGGTTCAAAGGCTTAGTATGAAAGTTTTTAAAGTCTTTTAAGCGATTTCAGCTAAATTCACGCACTACTCCTTTGCTATTATTCCCTATATACTGACCAAATCTCATCTAAATCGGACTATTATATCATACAGCATCCATAGGAACCACTGGTAACTGAATCCAATGAACGCAACATGCATGACTGCAAGGGTATTTAATCTTCGGCGAGCCGAAGATAACCTTTCTTTCTTGTTTTTTTTTTTTTTAGAGCGCGACTTCATACAAATATGTATGTATGTGATTACATATCACTGCACTGATTTTATGCACCTACTCGTTTGGGCACTGTTACCTGGTCGTCGGATGTGTCGCTCATCTCCTCGATCATCAACATCACAAGCACCGGCAAAGTCTTTAAACTCCAAGTCCAGCGGCGAACAGCAGCAGCACCAGCAGCAACGCTATATAAAAAAAAACAAGTAAGAAAGGCTACAGTCGAGCGAGCCGACTGTAAAAGACCCCGTACTCATTCTAGTGCGCGGTTTACCTTACAAATAAGTAGTTTTCGAACGATTTGTCCTATGGGAGCTATAG
Source organism: Drosophila cardini (assembly GCA_018903735.1). Taxonomy (NCBI): domain Eukaryota; kingdom Metazoa; phylum Arthropoda; class Insecta; order Diptera; family Drosophilidae; genus Drosophila; species Drosophila cardini. The sequence continues at coordinate 86,726 of JAEIGM010000102.1, forward strand.
GCTATAGTTGTCCGATCCGGAAAAAACTTGGTGAGGATAGTTATAATGGTACCATACACATAATGTGATAGTTTGGTTGCAATCGCTCAACTAAAACTTCATGTCTCCATACAAATCACCCATTTTCGACCGATTTGTCCTATGGGAGCTATAGGCTATAGTTGTCCGATCCGGACCAAACTTGGTGAGGATAGTTATAATGGTACCATACACGTAATGTGTTAGTTTGGTTGCAATCGCTCAACTAAAACTTCATGTCTCCATACAAATCACCCATTTTCGACCGATTTGTCCTATGGGAGCTATAGGCTATAGTTGTCCGATCCGGACCAAACTTGGTGAGGATAGTTATAATGGTACCATACACATAATGTGTTAGTTTGGTTACAGTCGCTCTACTAAAACTTCATGCCTCCATACAAATCACGAATTTTCGGCCGATTTGTCCTATGGGAGCTATTGGCTATAGTTGTCCGATCTGAATCAAACTTGGCAAGGATAGTTATAATGGTACCATACACATAATGTGTCTTCCTAGCTGTAGTCATTTTCAAGTTATGGTGATGTGAAAATAGTTTTTTACAATTTGCGGGGGCGGTAAGGGGCGTGGCAAAAATTTGAAATAAACTTGATCTGCTCGCGAAGCAGACGGACTTTCATTCCAAATTTGGCGGCTCCAGCTCTTGTAGTTTAAAAGATCTAGGTGATCATACAGACGGACGGACAGACGGACAGACGGACAGACAGACAGACGGACAGACGGACATCGCTATATCGTCTCGGCTGTTGATGCTGATCAAGAATATATATACTTTATGGGGTCGGAAAAGGCTCCTTCTGCCTGTTACGCACATTTCGCTTCAGACAAACTTAATAGACCCCTATACTCTTTTTTAGAGTACGGGGTCTAAAAATAAGGGAACCGACCACGAAATACGCGCAGCCACCAAGCCTTGACAAAATGTTTAAACTATTTAAACCACGACCGTAACCGAAGTCCCTGCTCGGGCGCCAATGAAAAATCGAAAAATACACAAAATAACAACGCGATTGCAATTCAATAATTATTACAATTTTATTATTAAAACTATGGGACAGCGGTTGACGGAAAGGGATTTGGTGGCTAACGCAAGCGATCGATACGGCAACGAAAACGAAACTGACAACTGCTGCTGCGCTTACATTTGCGCAGAGCTCTTAAGCTAACTTAGTATAAGAGAAATTTCACGTGCATGACTTAAGCTACTTATGCTATGACTTCAATTGTTTTCTCTTACTACTTAAACTACAAATTCAATGCGTTTTCTCTTAATTAACCTAACTTAATCTACGCTCCAACAGAGGTGTTTCTAGTTTTTTGCTCATTGTGGGCGAATGGGGCGTGGCATCGAAAAAAAAAAGATTCTTGTATTGACTTACTTAATATCGAGTCGATAGAGACCAAATTCAAACTTGTAGCTCTTACCATCTCTGAAATCTGTTTGTTCATACGGACAGACAGACGGACAGACAGACAGACAGACAGACGGACAGACGGACATGGCTATATCGACTCGGCTTGTGATGCTGATCAAGAATATATATACTTTATGGGGTCTGCCACGCCTCCTTCTGCCTGTTACATACTTTTCACAAACCCAATATACTCTCTCTTGCAGAGAGTATAAAAAGAGTATAGGGGTCTATTAGGTTTGTCTGAAGCGAAATGTGCGTAACAGGTAGAAGGAGGCTTTTCCGACCCCATAAAGTATATATATTCTTGATCAGCATCAACAGCCGAGACGATATAGCGATGTCCGTCTGTCCGTCTGTCTGTCCGTCTGTCCGTTTGTCCGTCCGTCTGTATGAACACCTGGATCTTCTAAACTACAAGAGCTAGAGACACCAAATTTGGAATAAAAGTCCGTCTGTAGTGTACGCAGTGAAAGTTTATTTCAAATTTTTGCCACGCCCCCCACCACCCCCGCAAATTGTAAAAAACTATTTTCACATCACCATAACTTGAAAACGACTAGAGCAAATGAGACCAAATTCACACATTATGTGTATGGTACCAATATAACTATCCTCACCAAGTTTGATCTGGATCGGACAACTATAGCCTACAGCTCACATAGGGCAAACCGATCAAAAATACAAAATTTGTATGAGGACATGTAGTGTTGGTTGAGCGATCGCAACCAAACTCACAGAGGATGTGTGTATAATTATTAAAAATATCCCCACCAAATTTGGTCCAAATCGGACAACAACAGCATATAAAACAAATTAATCAGAAATGCTGAATTTTATGTACAAATTGTTTGTTTGCACTGCTTGCAATAGAAAAGTCTACGTTTACCTACACAAACTGCAGCAAGCAGTGTACTGTGTTAAATAAGCAATTATTGCATGTGAATGAAAATAATCCAACTGAATTATCAGCAGAGCGTGGTCTTATTGGTAGGGTCGCGGCTAATTATTTTGCAAATCGGCGTGGGTCGCAGGTTCGAGTCCCAGTCAAAGTTAATATATAAATATTCTATTTTAATTATAAGCACTACTTTAAATAAATTATATTTCTTTTATTTTAAAACCTGTTCCCAAAACATTGAATAATAAGAAGAAGTATTTCGATATTTAAACCATTCACATACTTATATAAATACGGCTTATTTTTAAAATAAGCCAAGTAAGGAAATTGTGCATTTAATTGTGTATATATTTACATACATTTGTATATAAATATGTGTGTATACAAAATGTGAATAACTCCGTTTTTCTTCTTTTTCGTATGGAAAATGCGCTCTGTGGGTACGGGGTCTTTTACAGTCGGCTAGCTTGACTGTAGCCTTTCTTACTTGTTTTTTCTGTTGATTCAGTAACACTTTGGCACAGTGATCTGGCAGAAATTTTCGGATCCTAGACGACCTCAGACACAACATTACGCTCCTCTCGTGGTGTCAAAATTTTCTTCCTCCCTGCCGTGGAATGATCTGGCTTCAATTCTCCACTGTCAATGTACTTTTTGACCACGCTATATACGGTTGACGCTGCTTTTCCAATTATCTGTCCGATCTCTCGAAAACTACGATGTTCCAAATATAATTTAAGTATAGTTTGACGTAATCTAGCGAAATATCTTTTCCACGACCCATTTTTTTCCAAGAACAAGCTAAATCGATGCGTTTTGCTCAAAATTATCATCCAAAGTAAATAGGAATGCTATTATAAGCATTAATAACAAAAAATAACTGTAAATCATCAAGAAGGAATCACCAATTACCGTTGTGGTTTGCATGTAAGAAGTCAAACCAAAAGTCAAACCCAAAGTGTCCGAATAATTTGTGTGCGTATATTTGGCTCATTTTGATTTGTTTAAGCTGCCCACAATGCGTGTAAAGGAAAATTAAAAATTTTTTTTCGCCATTATGTAAAGAAGTATTTTTATAACCTTTCTGCGTTTAAAATTTTTAAACTTAATCGTAGTGTGAGTAAATATTAACAAGTTGAAATATTTTGTGTCCGAATAATTTGTGTGCTGTGTGTATGTATGGACGCATGCTACATCTCCCTCCTTTTAAAAAATAACGTAATTTATGAAGTTATTTCAAGTATTAATGATAAAATTATTTTTTTTTTTTTTTTTTATCTATTTTATGCTAATATTAAGATTTTGCACATTATGTAGGTGTGAAAGTATATGCTTAAAACTATATGTATTTAAACAAGTAAGAAAGGCTACAGTCGAGCGAGCCGACTGTAAAAGACCCCGTACTCCTTCTAGTGCGCGTTTTTCGATACAAATCACCAATTTTCGACCGATTTGTCCTATGGGAGCTATAGGCTATACTTGTCCGATCCGCACCAAACTTGGTGAGGATAGTTATAATGGTACCATATACATAATGTGTTAGTTTGGCTGCAATCGCTAAACTAAAACTTCATGTCTCCATACAAATAACCAATTTTCGACCGATTTGTCCTATGGGAGCTATAGGCTATAGTTGACCGATCCGGACCAAACTTGGTGAGGATATTTATAATGGTACCATACACACAATGTGTTAGTTTGGTTGCAATCGCTCATACAAATCACCAATTTTCGACCGATTTGTCCTATGGGAGCTATAGGCTATAGCTGTCACAGCCGGACCAAACTTGGTGAGGATATTTATAATGGTACCATACACACAATGTGTTAGTTTGGTTGCAATCGCTCAACTAAAACTTCAAGTCTCCATACAAATCACCAATTTTCGACCGATTTGTCCTATGGGAGCTATAGGCTATAGTTGTCCGATTCGGACCAAAGCTGGTTAGGACAGTAACAATGGCATCATACACATAATGTGTTAGTTTGGTCTCAATCGCTCAACTAAAACTTCATGTCTCCATACAAATCACCAATTTTCGACCGATTTGTCCTATGGGAGCTATAGGCTATAGTTGTCCGATTCGAAACAAACTTGATGAGGATAGTTATAATGGTACCATACACATAATGTGTGAATTTTTTCTCTCCAGCTTTAATCGTTTTCAAGGTATGGTGATGAGAAAAAGTTTCTTATAATTTGCGTGGGCGGTAGGGGGCGTGGCAAAATTTGAAATAAACTTAACCTGCCTGACATATAGACGGACTTTCATTCCACATTTGGAAGCTCTAGCTTTTGTAGTTTAGAAGATCCAGGTGTTCATACGGACGGACAGACAGACAGACAGACAGACAGACAGACAGACGGACAGACGGACATTGCTATATCGTCTCGGCTGTTGATGCTGATCAAGAATATATATTCTTTATGGGGTCGGCCACGCCTCCTTCTGCCTGTTACGCACATTTCGCTTCAGACAAACCTAATAGACCCCTATACTCTTTTTTAGATTACGGAGTCTAAAAAATTATATATGTATGTTAGTTTTTTATTTTCAATGTTGTCTTTTTTTAGACCCCGTACTCTAAAAAAGAGTATAGGGGTCTATTAAGTTTGTCTGAAGCGAAATGTGCGTAACAGGCAGAAGGAGCCTTTTCCGACCCCATAAAGTTATATATTCTTGATAGCATAACAGCCGAGACGATATAGGATGTCCGTCTGTCCGTCTGTCTGTCTGTCCGTCTGTCCGTCCGTCTGTGTGATCACCTAGATCTTTTAAACTACAAGAGCTGGAGCCGCAAATTTGGAATGAAAGTCCGTCTGCTTCGCGAGCAGATCAAGTTTATTTCAAATTTTGCCACGCCTTACCGCCCCCGCAAATTGTAAAACTATTTTCACATCACCATAACTTGAAAACGACTACAGCTAGGAAGACCAAATTCACACATTATGTGTATGGTACCATTATAACTATCCTTGCCAAGTTTGATTCAGATCGGACAACTATAGCCTATAGCTCCCATAGGACATATCGGCCGAAAATTCGTGATTTGTATGGAGGCATGAAGTTTTAGTAGAGCGACTGTAACCAAACTAACACATTATGTGTATGGTACCATTATAACTATCCTCACCAAGTTTGGTCCGGATCGGACAACTATAGCCTATAGCTCCCATAGGACAAATCGGTCGAAAATGGGTGATTTGTATGGAGACATGAAGTTTTAGTTGAGCGATTGCAACCAAACTAACACATTATGTGTATGGTACCATTATAACTATCCTCACCAAGTTTGGTCCGGATCGGACAACTATAGCCTATAGCTCCCATAGGACAAATCGGTCGAAAATGGGTGATTTGTATGGAGACATGAAGTTTTAGTTGAGCGATTGCAACCAAACTAACACATTATGTGTATGGTACCATTATAACTATCCTCACCAAGTTTTTTCCGGATCGGACAACTATAGCCTATAGCTCCCATAGGACAAATCGTTCGAAAACTACTTATTTGTAAGGTAAACCGCGCACTAGAATGAGTACGGGGTCTTTTACAGTCGGCTCGCTCGACTGTAGCCTTTCTTACTTGTTTTTAAATAAGAAAAGAATTTTTCTTTCTCTTTATTTTTTGAGTTTCCATTTCTTAAATTGCACTTTTTATTTCATTGTTTTGTATTATATAGTTCGAACAAAAATTTTTAAATTTTCAATTCAATTATTAAAAGGTTTTAATCTATCCTTATGTACTTTTTGTTTCTTCTTTTTAGTTTCTTTAATAATTATATTGTGGTTATCTTCTAACTTTTCTACTGTGTAGGGTCCTAAATAAGTTGGATCTAGCTTATGTCCCGTTTCATTCTTAAGTAGGACTTTATCTCCTACCGATATATCTGTGTTTATTACTTTCTTATCATATAATTCCTTATTTTTATACCCTTGCAGAGGGTATATTAATTTTGTCACGAAGTTTGTAACGCATTGAAGGAGGCATCTCCGACCCCATAAAAGTATATATATTCTTGATCAGCATCAACAGGCGAGTCGATATAGCCATGTCCGTCTGTCTGTCCGTCTGTCCGTCTGTTTCTATGCGAACTAGTCTCTCAGTTTTAAAGCTATCTTGATGAAACTTGGTACAGATATGTATTCTCTCTGCAGGCAGATCATTTGTTAAAATCGGCCGGATCGGATGACTATATCATATAGCTCCCATAGGAACAATCGGTTGCAAAAAAAAATTTTTTTGAGCTATTTCAACCAAATTAAGCCTATATGCATTTAGTACCAAATCCCATGTGCAAACCAAATTTCATCCGAATCGGACCACTATATCATATAGCTGCCATAGGAACAATCGGTTGAAAATGATGAAAATGCCTAGTATGAAAATTTTCAGTGTCGATTGAGCAATTTCAACCAAACTCACGCCATAAACATTTGCCATCATTCTCCAGCTGTTGACCAAATTTCATTCGGATCGAACCACTATATCATATAGCTGCCATAGGAACAATCGGTTCAAAGGCTTAGTATGAAAGTTTTTAAAGTCTTTTAAGCGATTTCAGCTAAATTCACGCACTACTCCTTTGCTATTATTCCCTATATACTGACCAAATCTCATCTAAATCGGACTATTATATCATACAGCATCCATAGGAACCACTGGTAACTGAATCCAATGAACGCAACATGCATGACTGCAAGGGTATTTAATCTTCGGCGAGCCGAAGATAACCTTTCTTTCTTGTTTTTTTTTTTTTTTAGAGCGCGACTTCATACAAATCTGTATGTATGTGATTACATATCACTGCACTGATTTTATGCACTGACTCGTTTGGGCACTGTTACCTGGTCGTCGGATGTGTCGCTCATCTCCTCGATCATCAACATCACAAGCACCGGCAAAGTCTTTAAACTCCAAGTCCAGCGGCGAACAGCAGCAGCACCAGCAGCAACGCTATATAAAAAAAAAAATAAGGGAACCGACCACGAAATACGCGCAGCCACCAAGCCTTGACAAAATGTTTAAACTATTTAAACCACGACCGTAACCGAAGTCCCTGCTCGGGCGCCAATGAAAAATCGAAAAATACACAAAATAACAAATAACAAATAAATTACAATTTTATTATTAAAACTATGGGACAGCGGTTGACGGAAAGGGATTTGGTGGCTAACGCAAGCGATCGATACGGCAACGAAAACGAAACTGACAACTGCTGCTGCGCTTACATACAAGAGAAATTTCACGTGCATGACTTAAGCTACTTATGCTATGACTTCAATTGTTTTCTCTTACTACTTAAACTACAAATTCAATGCGTTTTCTCTTAATTAACCTAACTTAATCTACGCTCCAACAGAGGTGTTTCTAGTTTTTTGCTCATTGTGGGCGAATGGGGCGTGGCATCGAAAAAAAAAAGATTCTTGTATTGACTGACTTAATATCGAGTCGATAGAGACCAAATTCAAACTTGTAGCTCTTACCATCTCTGAAATCTGTTTGTTCATACGGACTGACAGACGGACAGACAGACAGACAGACAGACGGACAGACGGACATGGCTATATCGACTCGGCTCTTGATGCTGATCAAGAATATATATACTTTATGGGGTCTGCCACGCCTCCTTCTGCCTGTTACATACTTTTCACAAACCCAATATACTCTCTCTTGCGAGAGTATAAAAAAGTATAGGGGTCTATGTGTTTGTCGTGCGTAACAGGTAGAAGGAGGCTTTTCCGACCCCATAAAGTATATATATTCTTGATCAGCATCAACAGCCGAGACGATATAGCGATGTCCGTCTGTCCGTCTGTCTGTCTGTCCGTCTGTCCGTCTGTCCGTTTGTCCGTCCGTCTGTATGAACACCTGGATCTTCTAAACTACAAGAGCTAGAGACACCAAATTTGGAATAAAAGTCCGTCTGTAGTGTACGCAGTGCAAGTTTATTTCAAATTTTTGCCACGCCCCCCACCACCCCCGCAAATTGTAAAAAACTATTTTCACATCACCATAACTTGAAAACGACTAGAGCAAATGAGACCAAATTCACACATTATGTGTATGGTACCAATATAACTATCCTCACCAAGTTTGATCTGGATCGGACAACTATAGCCTACAGCTCACATAGGGCAAACCGATCAAAAATACAAAATTTGTATGAGGACATGTAGTGTTGGTTGAGCGATCGCAACCAAACTCACAGAGGATGTGTGTATAATTATTAAAAATATCCCCACCAAATTTGGTCCAAATCGGACAACAACAGCATATAAAACAAATTAATCAGAAATGCTGAATTTTATGTACAAATTGTTTGTTTGCACTGCTTGCAATAGAAAAGTCTACGTTTACCTACACAAACTGCAGCAAGCAGTGTACTGTGTTAAATAAGCAATTATTGCATGTGAATGAAAATAATCCAACTGAATTATCTGCAGAGCGTGGTCTTATTGGTAGGGTCGCGGCTAATTATTTTGCAAATCCGCGTGGGTCCCAGGTTCGAGTCCAGCCAAAGTTAAATACAAATTTTTTAATTTTAACACAAATTGTAAACCTATTTTAAATAATAATGACGTTTATTTGTATTTAAAATGTATTTGCATAACATGGTATGCTATAAAAAAAGTAATACGAAAGTCCAAAACAATTCAGTAAACTCCCTTGCACGTACATACATTTATTAATGTGTATGTATATACATTCATACATACATGCATACATACATATTTTTGCTTATGCTTTGCACTTGTTCAACTGCTTTGAACTGCTTAACGTAGTTCAATTGAAGTAAGTTGTTCAGTTGATCGGCATTTAGCGCTCATTGGTACTTGTTCCGAACTGATTTTGGGACGCGCCAAGAATAAATTCTGTTACTATACAGATTCATGCAATGCTACTGAACGCAGATATTGTTTTAATTTTTACCATTTTGAATGAAAGATTTCAATTCTAACATATTTATTTGTATAGTTGTTGTCTCGCATGATAACACATTTTAAAATGCACTCCCGCCTTATATTAAATGTCAATGAGAATAATCAACGCCATTTGGAAGTAGAGCGTGGACCAATTGGTAGGGTTACGGTTCGTTCATTTGCAAATCGGCGTGGGTCGCAGGTTCGAGTCCCAGTCAAAGTTAATATATAAATATTCTATTTTAATTATAAGCACTATTTTAAATAAATTATATTTCTTTTATTTTAAAACCTGTTCCCAAAACATTGAATAATAAGAAGAAGTATTTCGATATTTAAACCATTTACATACTTATATAAATACGGCTTATTTTTAAAATAAGCCAAGTAAGGAAATTGTGCATTTAATTGTGTATATATTTACATACATTTGTATATAAATATGTGTGTATACAAAATGTGAATAACTCCGTTTTTCTTCTTTTTCGTATGGAAAATGCGCACTTCTGTGGGTACGGGGTCTTTTACAGTCGGCTAGCTTGACTGTAGCCTTTCTTACTTGTTTTTTCTGTTGATTCAGTCACACTTTGGCACAGTGATCTGGCAGAAATTTTCGGATCCTAGACGACCTCAGACACAACATTACGCTCCTCTCGTGGTGTCAAAATTTTCTTCCTCCCTGCCGTGGAATGATCTGGCTTCAATTCTCCACTGTCAATGTACTTTTTGACCACGCTATATACGGTTGACGCTGCTTTTCCAATTATCTGTCCGATCTCTCGAAAACTACGATGTTCCAAATATAATTTAAGTATAGTTTGACGTAATCTAGCGAAATATCTTTTCCACGACCCATTTTTTTCCAAGAACAAGCTAAATCGATGCGTTTTGCTCAAAATTATCATCCAAAGTAAAGAGGAATGCTATTATAAGCATTAATAACAAAAAATAACTGTAAATCATCAAGAAGGAATCACCAATTACCGTTGTGGTTTGCATAAAAGAAGTCAAACCAAAAGTGAAACCCAAAGTGTCCGAATAATTTGTGTGCGTATATTTGGCTCATTTTGATTTGTTTAAGCTGCCCACAATGCGTGTAAAGGAAAATTAAAAATTTTTTTTCGCCATTATGTAAAGAAGTATTTTTGTAACCTTTCTGCGTTTACAATTTTTAAACTTAATCGTAGTGTGAGTAAATATTAACAAGTTGAAATATTTTGTGTCCGAATAATTTGTGTGCTGTGTGTATGTATGGACGCAGGCTACATCTCCCTCCTTTTAAAAAATAACGTAATTTATGAAGTTATTTCAAGTATTAATGATAAAATTATTATTTTTTTTTTTTTATCTATTTTATGCTAATATTAAGATTTTGCACATTATGTAGGTGTGAAAGTATATGCTTAAAACTATATGTATTTAAAAAAATTATATATGTATGTTAGTTTTTTATTTTCAATGTTGTCTTTTTTTTTTTAAAGAAGAAAAGAATTTTTCTTTCTCTTTATTTTTTTTGAGTTTCCATTTCTTAAATTCCACTTTTTATTTCATTGTTTTGTATTATATAGTTCGAACAAAAATTTTTAAATTTTCAATTCAATTATTAAAAGGTTTTAATCTATCCTTATGTACTTTTTGTTTCTTCTTTTTAGTTTCTTTAATAATTATATTGTGGTTATCTTCTAACTTTTCTACTGTGTAGGGTCCTAAATAAGTTGAATCTAGCTTATGTCCCGTTTCATTCTTAAGTAGGACTTTATCTCCTACCGATATATCTGTGTTTATTACTTTCTTATCATATAATTCCTTATTTTTATACCCTTGCAGAGGGTATATTAATTTTGTCACGAAGTTTGTAACGCATTGAAGGAGGCATCTCCGACCCCATAAAGTATATATATTCTTGATCAGCATCAACAGGCGAGTCGATATAGCCATGTCCGCCTGTCTGTCCGTCTGTCCGTCTGTTTCTATGCGAACTAGTCTCTCAGTTTTAAAGCTATCTTGATGAAACTTGGTACAGATATGTATTCTCTCTGCAGGCAGATCATTTGTTAAAATCGGTCGGATCGGATGACTATATCATATAGCTCCCATAGGAACAATCGGTTGAAAAAAAAATTTTTTTTGAGCTATTTCAACCAAATTAAGCCTATATGCATTTAGTACCAAATCCCATGTGCAAACCAAATTTCATCCGAATCGGACCACTATATCATATAGCTGCCATAGGAACAATCGGTTGAAAATGATGAAAATGCCTAGTATGAAAATTTTCAGTGTCGATTGAGCAATTTCAACCAAACTCACACCATAAACATTTGCCATCATTCTCCAGCTGTTGACCAAATTTCATTCGGATCGAACCACTATATCATATAGCTGCCATAGGAACAATCGGTTCAAAGGCTTAGTATGAAAATTTTTAATGTCTATTGAGCGATTTCAACCAAATTCACGCAGTATGCATAAGCTATCATTCCCTATATACTGACCAAATTTCATCCGAATCGGACCACTATATCATATAGCTTCCCTAGGAACAATCGGTTGAAAATGATGAAAATGCTTAGTATGAAAATTTTCAGTGTTGATTGAGCGATTTCAACCAAACTCACGCCATAAACATTTACTATCATTCCCCAGCTGTTGACCAAATTTCATTCGGATCGAACCACTATATCATATAGCTGCCATAGGAACAATCGGTTCAAAGGCTTAGTATGAAAGTTTTTAAAGTCTTTTAAGCGATTTCAGCTAAATTCACGCACTACTCCTTTGCTATTATTCCCTATATCCTGACCAAATCTCATCTAAATCGGACATTTATATCATACAGCATCCATAGGAACCACTGGTAACTGAATCCAATGAACGCAACATGCATGACTGCAAGGGTATTTAATCTTCGGCGAGCCGAAAATAACCTTTCTTTCTTGTTTTTCTTATTTTCTTCTAACATAATTCTAGCTCTTTTATATGCTATTTCTAATCTATATTTTGTAGCATTCTAACGAGAGTTCCGATTCAGCGGATGGCTGTACTGGGCGTTTGCTCTCGGGCTATTGAGCGACAGACGGTGGAATCCTCTGGTACCAACAGCTCAGGTCGGGATGGGGAGGTTTGTTGCCATTACCCAATAGCTCTTCTATAAACTTTATTTTAGGTTCCTATCTGAAACTAATTTACTTTCATCATATCAAAATAAATAAGAACAAGAAAGAAAAGTACAGTCGAGCACGCCCGACCGTAGAATACTCTCTGCATTTTATTCCCGATCATTTTAATAAAATCGGTATTCGGGTATATCAATTGATACTTGCAACAAAACACGTTCAAACAAAAACATCTGATTGTATGTATACACACACATATACATTTGACATTATAAGTATGCACGCACATATGCATGTGTGTATATGTTATACATACACAATTGGTTGGCACGGCCAGCATTCGCGGGCAGCGCTGCCGCTAAGCTACGCAAGCAGCGAAAACGTTCGCTCACATGTTTGTATGTTTCTATCTCGCTCGCACACATGCATTGGCATTGCGTTCAATTATCAACTTTCTTACATGTCTAGCTCTTTTGTTTATTGTCCGATTTGTATGAAACTTTCAGGATAGTTTAATATATTTTGTCTTCAAACGAATGTGAAATAACAATACTGTACGATAAGAACATATGCCTTAAAATCGGCATTGAAGTTTGCAAATTATTTTATTTCTTGTGGGAAAAGGGGGCGTTGCAGTCCAAAATTTTTGATGACAATACAATTATGCCGTCTCTAGGAACCTGCGTACCAAAATAGGTGTTCCTAAGTGCCATAGTTACTGAGATATTCGCCTAAAACATCAATTTTTTACGAGGTGTTTTCAGTTTTTTGCACATTGTGGGCGAATGGGGCGTGGCATCGAAAAAAAAAGATTCTTGTATTGACTGACTTAATATCGAGTCGATAGAGTCCAAATTCAAACTTGTAGCTCTTACCATCTCTGAAATCTGTTTGTTCATACGGACAGACAGACGGACAGACGGACAGACGGACAGACAGACAGACGGACAGACGGACATGGCTATATCGACTCGGCTTGTGATGCTGATCAAGAATATATATACTTTATGGGGTCTGCCACGCCTCCTTCTGCCTGTTACATACTTTTTTTTTTTGCACAAACCCAATATACTCTCTCTTGCAGAGAGTATAAAAACTAACAAAAAGAAACATGACATAAGTCGCACCAATGTATTACGAAAAGGAGCGAGGTCTAAGCTGGAGTTGACACCCGCGTTCTTTACCCTTCCCGACCATAATCTTTATAATTAAATTTTTTTTAAAGATTCCCTAAATCAAAGACAGTTACTCTTACTCCACTTCAAACACCATGCCTTCTAGAAACAAATATAGAAAATTTAGCAAGTCATTTTAAACATTACAATTGGGGTGGTATATTTTTCATTATTACTTCAAGTCTTAATATTATAAAAAAAGAGAAAAAAACAATTTACAATATCTCGGCTTCATAGATAATTTAACATTATGAAATATAAATAAGTAATAGATATTTATTTTGTTTTATATTTTATTGTTTTCTTTATACTATTTAATTCATTAAGGGGTGTGCGTGCGAATGTATGTGCAAAAATCCTAAGAAACAGTCAACTATTTATCTATTCATTCAAATTCGGTTGCAATTTAATTTTTCTAACATTAGAGTGCATATAGATTTGTGCACCTAAGGGTACACACGTTAACGATAAACAAAACATTTTCTTATTTTCTCATAGTCTCTTTTATGCTTTGTGCGTTTGGCTAACAGCTGATCGAGCCAACGCCACGAATTAATTGTTGTTATACTCTCTGCAAGAGAGAGTATATTGGGTTTGTGAAAAAAAAAGTATGTAACAGGCAGAAGGAGGCGTGGCAGACCCCATAAAGTATATATATTCTCGATCAGCATCACAAACCGAGTCGATATAGCCATGTCCGTCTGTCCGTCTGTCTGTCTGTCTGTCTGTCCGTCTGTCTGTCTGTCCGTCTGTCTGTCGGTATGAACAAACAGATTTCAGAGATGGTAAGAGCTACAAGTTTGAATATGGTCTCTATCGACTCAATATTAAGTCAGTCAATACAAGAATCTTTTTTTTTTCGATGCCACGCCCCATTCGCCCACAATGAGCAAAAAACTAGACATACCTCGTAAAATATTGATGTTTTGGGCGAATATCTCAGTAACTATGGTGCTTAGGAACACCAATTTTGGTATACAGGTTCCTTGAGACGGCATAAATGCATCGTTATTAAAATTTTTGGACTGCCACGCCCCCTTTTCCCACAAGAAATAAAATAACTTTCAAACCTTGATGCCGATTTTAAGGCATATGTTCTAATCGTACAGTATTGTTATTTCACATTCGTTTGAAGACAAAGTATATTAAACTATCCTGAAAGTTGCATATAAATCGGACTATAAACAAAAGAGCTAGACACGTAACAAAGTTTATAATTTAACGCCATTTCACTGCATACAAACATATGTTTTTGTTTCAACGTGTTTTATTGCAAGTACTATCAATTGATATTCTCGGATACCGACTTTACTAAAATGATCGTGAATAAAATGCAGAGAGTATGCTACGGTCGGGCGTGCTCAACTGTACTTTCCTTTCTTGTTTAGAGTACGGGGTCTAAAAATATAACATGTAAATGCAGATAGTCGAGCACTTTCAAGAGAGGGGCGTGGTGCAGCTGTTAGGGGTCTGACGCCTGATCGTGGAGTCCGAGGTTCGAATCCCGTTTGTGAATTATTTAGATTATTTTATTTTTTTAGACCCCGTACTCTAAAAAAGAGAATAGGGGTCTATTAAGTTTGTCTGAAGCGAAATGTGCGTAACAGGCAGAAGGAGGCGTGGCCGACCCCATAAAGTATATATATTCTTGATCAGCATCAACAGCCGAGACGATATAGCGATGTCCGTCTGTCTGTCTGTCTGTCTGTCCGTCTGTCCGTCTGTTCGTCCGTCTGTATGAACACCTGGATCTTCTAAACTACAAGAGCCAGAGCCACCAAATTTGGAATGAAAGTTCGTCTGCTTCGCGAGCAGATCAAGTTTATTTCAAATCTTTGCCACGCCCCCTACGGCCCCCGCAAATTGTAAAAAACTTTTTTCAGCCAAACTAACACATTATTTGTATGGTGCCATTATAACTATCCTCACCAAGTTTGGTCCGGATCGGACAACTATAGCCTATAGCTCCCATAGGACAAATCGGTCGAAATTGGTGATTTGTATGGAGACATGAAGTTTTAGTTGAGCGATTGCAACCAAACTAACACATTATGTGTATGATGCCATTGTTAATGTCCTCACCAAGTTTGGTCAGGAGCAGACAACTATAGTCTATAACTAGCATAGGACTAATCGGTCGAAGATTGTTGATTTGTATGGGAAAACGCGCACTAGAAGGAGTACGGGGTCTTTTACAGTCGGCTCGCTCGACTGTAGCCTTTGTTTCTTGTTTAGTTTGGCTTTATGGGCCTCACTCTGATTTTGCAAAAGATATTCTGCTCAATTTTACATAATTAGTTTCTATAATAATATATATATATGCTTTAAATCTATTGCTGGAGTATGCTCCTGTCCTGCCTCGTCATTCGTATAGTATAGTTGCGCTGATGCTCCATCGAAGGCGCAAGGGGCGGTGGTGCCTCTCGCGCTTGTTGATTTCTCTGCTGCTGTTGTCCTGGGCCTATGGGCTCAGCCGGAACCGGTGCCGGTCCTCGCACAGGTTATTGCCTTACCAGGCAAGTCGATCTGCAGTGTGGGCTGTCCAGAGGTCCAGGGCAATCGGCTGGGCAACGCTCGACGTACTCAGGCACTTTGCTTTTGGGAGGTGGTGTTGATATTGTGGTGCTATTAACAACTTTAATATTTTTATACTCTCTGCAAGAGAGAGTATATTGGGTTTGTGCAAAAAAAAAGTATGTAACAGGCAGAAGGAGGCGTGGCCGACCCCATAAAGTATATATATTCTCGATCAGCATCACAAGCCGAGTCGATATAGCCATGTCCGTCTGTCCGTCTGTCTGTCTGTCTGTCTGTCCGTATGAACAAACAGATTTAAGAGATGGTAACAGCTACAAGTTTGAATTTAGTCACAATCGACTCGATATTAAGTCAGTCAATACAAGAATCTTTTTTTTTTTTCGATGCCACGTCACATTCACCCACAATGAGCAAAAACTAGACATACCTCGTACAAAATTTATGTTTTGAGCGAATATCTCAGTAACTATAGCACTTAGGAACACTAATTTTGGTATATAGATTCCTTGAGACGGCATAAATGCATCGTTATTAAAAATTTTGGACTGCCACGCCCCCTTTACCCACAAGAAATAAAATAACTTTCAAACTTCGATGCCGATTTTAAGGCATATGTTCTTATCGTACAGTATTGTTATTTCACATTCGTTTGAAGACAGAGTATATCAAACTATCCTGAAAGTTGCATGTAAATCGGACTATAAACAAAGATCTATCCATGTAAGAAAGGTAATAATTGAACGCAATGTTAATGCATGTGTGCAAGCAAGACCGAAACATACAAACATGTGAGCGAACGTTTTCGCTGCTTTCTAGCGGCAGCGCTGCCCGCGAATGCTGGCTGTGCCGACCAATTGTGTATGTATAACATATACACACATACATATGTGCGTGCATACTTATGTCACGCGACAATTTATAAATTTCACAATATGTATCAGAAACACACTTACAACATTTCAACATGTTGCCATTTCAACATGTTGCCATTTCAACATGTTTCCAAGTGTTGAGAGAGAGTCGTCGTCGAGATGTGCTAGCGATCGTACGCAACGTACGCGTTAATAGATAAGCCTGAAAATTATGTACAACTCTATTATTTGAAGTTTCTTGAATTAACATTTAAACGAGTAATGAATAAATACTCTGTATTAGTTTTTTTAGTTATAAAAGCTAAGTCTTTTAATCCCTCATTGAGTTCATCGCGTTAACAAGCATTGGCACCAACAAGTCGCGCGTCTGTGGTCTCACAGCCACAATTAACGGTGAATTCGGCCATTTCACAATCGTCAGAAATTGAGCACCAGTTTCATCCAGTTTCAACAACCACTGCGCAATACGCAAAATGTTCGATCGACAAAAGTCCAATCGTATGTTCTAGAGTGTCCAACGAAAATGTAGCTACGCATCAGCTGCATGAGAAAATGAATTTAGCAAATGTTGTAACGTTTCCGCAACATGTTGCTGAATCATGTATGTATGTGCCTAATGAAAATGTAGCTACGCATCAGCTGGATGGGCAAACGAACATGGCAAATATTGCAACGATCCCGCAATATTTGCCCAGCTCTCGAATACATGGACCTAACGAATATGTGGCAACGAATCAACGATATGGAAAGATGGAATATGTTTCTTATCCACAAACGACCGCACCTGGCCAAATGTATAGACAAACGGGACGTGAAGCATCCTCAAACATGGTTTTTCATGGACAAGACTATTTCGTAAATGCAAATCCAAATGCTCAAGAATATCCAGGAATATACACGACAACGATAAACACATATCCGTACAACTCGTACTCAAATCCGAATTTCTCCAATCCGTATGCAAACGTCAAGGAAATTGTAGCCTTATTGCCAGAATTCGACCCAGCGTCTGTTTATTAAACGTGTTGACTCTCTACGAAATGCATATCAATGGAATGATAAAATTTTGATCTTCGCTGTGCAACAAAAGATGAAAGGTGCTGCAAAATATTGGGTTGATGCCATTGATGTCGTCTATCAGTCATGGAATGAGTTCGTCGCTAGATTCCTAAGTGATTTTCCTTGTATAGAAAATTCGGCTGATATTCACATTAAAATGTCTAAGATACGTAGAGGAGCTGGCGAATCGCCGCAGGAGTACTTCTACAAAATGTTGTCACTAGGAAGGAAGGGTGAATTACCAGACTCAGCGATATCGACCCATATTATCAACGGAATCAACGACTACGATTTGAAACGGAAGATATCAAATCAATATGCTTCTTGCAATGATTTGTTAATGGATATTTTAACGTACACAGCTCATAACGAAATTAAGCATTTGTCGACGTATGGCAACAAACGAGATTCAAACACTTCCACACAAAAACGTAATGAGGTATCAATGGCTAAGCACGCAATCGATGAGAAGGACAAAAAACAATGTCAAATGTTTTAATTGTCAGAAAATTGGCCATTATGCATCGAAATGTCCTGAACCACAACGAAAGCCACGGTGTTCGGTATGCAATCGTACCACTCATGACGCCGCAAGTTGTCCGGAAAATAGTAAGAATAGTCCACGTGTTAACAAAATCGAAGAGAAGCCGGATGAAGACATCTGTAAAATGATTGTGGTAAACGGAAATAGCACAAAGGCGTTTGTAGATCCTGGTAGTACTCGAACATTATTACGGAAATCATTTGCTGATCAGATAGGCGTAACAGAAAGCTGCATGATAACACTAAACGGATTTGGAGGAGGTAAATATTTGTGCCACCGAAAGTTGAATGCCAAGATATTGATCGACGAACATACGTATAACGCTGAAATGCTAGTAGTGGAAAATGACTTGATCTCGGAAAACGTTCTTTTGGGAAAAGACTTGTTATGTCGTGACGACAGTAAGCTTGTGATTCACGGTAATGAATGTTTCATCGAAAGGGTTCAGAAAATACAAGCAAGCGCTAATCTACTTGAATCGGAGAAAGAATGCATTGAATACATTATCAGCCAAAACGACGCTTGTTTCGCACGAAATTCTTTGGAATTGGGAAAATGCTCTGTGGTGAAAATGAACATATCGTTAACATCGGATATCCCCATTTACACGAAACATTACAGAATTCCATTTGCTCAACGACCAATTGTGGCAAATATGATTACAGAACTTTTAGAGTGTGGTATTATACGTCCGTCAGATTCACCTTACGCTTCAGGAATTGTAATTGTCAGCAAAAAGAATGGTGAATACAGGATGTGTATCGATTATCGACGTTTAAATACCATTACGACGAAAATACCGTTTCCAATGCCAAATTTGGAAGAACAATTCGCACAATTGGCTGGCAATCGATACTTCACGAAACTGGACTTTCGTATGGGATATCATCAAATCGAATTGGACGAACCATCAATGAAGTTTACAGCCTTTGTAAGCACCGATGGACATTATGAGTTCTATAGAATGCCTTTTGGATTAATCAACGCCCCGGCTGTATTTGAATGCGTTATGAACAAGGTAATTAGTCAAATGAATCGTGGAGAAGTTCTTGCTTACTTGGATGATGTGATAATTCCGAGTAAGATATTTGAGGAAGGAATCGAGCGTCTCGAAAAGATGTTTACGATTTTGCACGAAAATGGTCTAAAGTTGCGATTGGACAAATGCAGATTTCTTCAGACTGAGATCACTTTTCTTGGACACATTGTAAATCACGATGGTATAACGCCTGGAGAGGACAATATAAGTGCCATTAAAAACTTTAAGAGCCCCACAAGCATAACCGAAGTCAGACGTTTCCTCGGGCTGACAGGATTCTTCCGTAAGTTCGTGGAAAATTACTCGCTAATCACAAGGCCGTTGACGAAGTTGCTACGCAAAACTGAACAATCCAAGTTTGAGTGGACGGAGGAGCATCGCAAGTCATTCGAAGAACTCATCGACAAACTTTGCTGTGTACCCGTGTTGGCATTATATGATTTTGCTGCTTATCATGAAGTTCTTACGGACGCCTGTGCCATTGGATTAGCCGGAGTATTGTTGCAGTCCCACGACAATATCAGTCGCCATTGTAATGATGCCGAAAGCCGATATCACAGCTACGAGCTAGAGATACTAGCTGTGGTAGAAACTCTAAAACGATTTCGAGTTTACGTACTGGGAAAACCGTTTCGATTAGTTACAGATTGTGCTGCCATTGCTAAGGCTAAAGCAAACAAGGAACTAATACCGAAAGTAGCTCGTTGGTGGTTTAGTATTTTGGATTATGACTGCGAAATTGTTCATCGAGAAGGAACAAAAATGGCTCACGTCGATGCAATGAGCCGAGCGCCAGACAGTACTCCTGTGACGAACCTGGAGGAGACTATTCGCCTCATAACGAACAACGTAGACAATTGGCTATTGACGATTCAATTGCAAGATCCAGATCTCGTAAAAATAATAGCTGTCATGAATGGTGCATGCCAAACGAACCATGAGAAGCAGATACGCCATGACTTTGTTATTCTAAACCACCGACTGTACAGAAAAGTAAATGGAACAATACGATTTGTAGTGCCGAAAAATGTGAGGTGGCGCATTGCCAAATTGTGCCATGACGACGTTGGACATTTTGGATTGGAAAAGACCATTGCACGTATTCAAGAAAGATTTTGGTTTCCAAAAATTAGGAAGTACGTGAAGGACTATATTTCTTCATGTATGACTTGTTGTTATTTCAAGTCCAAAGGAGGAAAACCAGAAGGAAGTCTACACTACAACGACGTCGATCCTGTCCCGTTCAGGAAAATACATATCGATCATTTAGGCCCATTCATCAAGAGTAAACGTGGAAATACTCATGTCCTTGCAATATCCGATTCATTTACGAAATTTCTAATCGTAAAGCCTGTGAAGAGTACGAAGACGCAACCAACTATCAACGTATTAAACGAAATCTCGGGATACTTTGGATTGCCAAAATGTATAGTATCGGACAGAGGGACCGCCTTCACCTCCAAGATGTTTGAAGAGTATTGTACGCAAAATGGGATACATCATATTAAAAATGCTGTACGGACTCCGAGAGCTAATGGACAAGTTGAGCGAGCAAATCAAACCATCTTAAGTTTTCTTCGAAGCTCTACGAACACAGCAAAGGACTGGGATCTAACCCTACGAACGTTACAATGGACTGTCAATTCGCAGCGCAACGAAACATCAGGATTTAGTCCAAACGATTTAGTCTTTGAATTTAAACCTCTTGACGTCGTTCATAATCATTTGGCAGCTGCCATCCACGATGATCTTGACGGTGGAATCCGAGCAGAAGAACCAACAGAAAAATACGATGAAGCTGTTGCGAATATCAATGCCGAACGAGCCAAATGGAAGAAACGGTTTGACAGCAAACACTCTAACCCAATCTTATATTCCACAGGTGATCTAGTTGTAGTAGAAAACGAACCAGCTGCAACAGGGGAATCACGTAAACTTGAGCCTCTATATCGTGGACCATACCAAGTAAAGAAGGTGTTGGACAATGACCGATACGTCATCGAGGATATCCCTGGTATGCAGATAACGACGCGGAAATACTGTTCAGTATACTCCTCAGACATGATGAAGCCATGGTGTGTTGGTGTTCCGGATCTGGGTGTGGAATCTGGAAACGACTACCGAATCGGGGACGATTCTACATCAGGATTGGTCGAACTGTCACGCGACAATTTATAAATTTCACAATATGTATCAGAAACACACTAACAACATTTCAACATGTTGCCATTTCAACGTGTTGCCATCTCAACATGTTGCCAAGTGTTGAGAGAGAGTCGTCGTCGAGATGTGCTAGCGATCGGACGCAACGTTCGCGTTAATGGATAAGCCTGAAAATTAGGTACAACGCTATTATTTGAAGTTTCTTGAATTAACATTTAAACGAGTAATGAATAAATACTCTGTATTAGTTTTTTTAGTTATAAAAGCTATTGTGTTTCTTTTTATCTACCATCATAAGACACTGTCGAACTACCCCACCACGCCTACAAACCGTTTGAACCATCTTGTGACACTTATAATGTCAAATATGTATGTGTGTGTATGCATACAAATAGATGTTTTTGTTTCAACGTGTTTTGTTGCAAGTATCAATTGATATACTTGGATACCGATTGTATTAAAGGATCAGGAATAAATTGCAGAGAGTATTCTACGGTCGGGCGTGCTCGACTGTACTTTTCTTTCTTGTTGATATTTACTGTGTGAGTATGTGGTGTTGGGTTTTCTTTTATCTGTATCAGCTGTTGCTGATAAAAGTCATGCATGGCCTATAGCCTTGCTGTTGCTTTCCACGGTGTATTGGCCTTGCCATTTAAAGTGGGCAATTTCTTTATTCAATTTTTTAACCCGGCCACCGTGACCAATAACGCTCACAACACTCTACTCACTCAGATTTCCCCTCCAGCTCTCGTCCTCCTGATCGGTCCTGGTCACTAATTTCGTCGCTTACTGACCACTGTCACGGTCGCCATGTAGAGTGATATCTCCAACAACAGCAATTAGTAGTCCAGTTAGTAGTTAGTTAGTCCAATTAGTAGTTAGGGAGAGAGACGTCTGTCTACTCTGATCGTACTTTTTTTTATTATTCTTTAAGAGTTAGAGCTGTCCATCGTGAAGCAGTGAGCAGCCGTTTTACATACATTGTTTTAGGCTCTTTATATATTATATATAAGGAGAGTCAGAGAGAGTCATGCGCGCATAAATGTATACATAGCGACGGTCAAGCGTGAGAACGCTGACTTAGCTATTTGCGCGGTCGTTGCCATCAAGTGCGGATCATATATCGTCTGCACTATGCAATATGTGTTATTAGCGTTAAACGCGCTGCGACAAAGTCGCTGCTTATGTATACATTCCATTGGCATAACAACAAAGTGTTGCAGCCTTATTCATATGTATGTATATATGTATGGACGCATGCTACAGTAGAAATAAGCTAACACCAAAATTCTCTAAACATAAAGTTTTACAATATAATGGTAACACCCTTATCACTACACGCTTACAAAAATACATAAATCTAAAACAGGGGCAAACAACATCATAGTAAGCAGTGTAATTTTTACTTTTAATGTATACCATTCATTGTACCTAAGCTTAGTTTAAACAAAAGGAGGACATTTTTTATATTATACTATTTTTTTTATACTCTCTGCAAGAGTACATGGCCAAAAATACAAAATTTTGATTCATCGCTGAATATGACGTTCTCCAAAAATGAATCCGGCTTGGTTAAATACTCCTGGGCAAACAACAGCCTCTTCTTCTTATTAATTTTAGAAATTAAAGAGGTTTGCGACGCGCAACCCTGCCATGATACCCAGCATTATGCAGGCAGTTGCGTATGGTTTGTGGACAAATTTTTTTTTCTGTTGATTCAGTAACACTTTGGCACAGTGATCTGGCAGAAATTTTCGGATCCTGGACGACCTCAGACACAACATTACGCTCCTCTCGTGGTGTCAAAATTTTCTTCCTCCCTGCCGTGGAATGATCTGGCTTCAATTCTCCACTGTCAATGTACTTTTTGACCACGCTATATACGGTTGACGCTGCTTTTTCCAATTATCCGCCCGATCTCTCGAAAACTACGATGTTCCAAATATAATTTAAGTATAGTTTTACGTAATCTAGCGAAATATCTTTTCCACGACCCATTTTTTTCCAAGAACAAGCTAAATCGATGCGTTTTGCTCAAAAAATATCATCCAAAGTAAAGAGGAATGCTATTATAAGCATTAATAACAAAAAATAACTTTAAATCATCAAAAGGAATCACCAATTACCGTTGTGGTTTACATGTAAGAAGTCAAACCAAAAGTGAAACCCAAAGTGTCCGAATAATTTGTGTGCGTATATTTGGCTCATTTTGATTTGTTTAAGCTGCCCACAATGCGTGTAAAGGAAAATTAAAAAAATTTTTTTTCGCCATTATGTCAAGAAGTATTTTTATAACCTTTCTGCATTTAAAATTTTTATACTCTCTGCAAGAGAGAGTATATTGGGTTTGTGAAAAAAAAAGTATGTAACAGGCAGAAGGAGGCGTGGCAGACCCCATAAAGTATATATATTCTTGATCAGGAATCAAGAATCTTTTTTTTTTTGATGCCACGCCCCATTCGCCCACAATGAGCAAAAAACTAGACACACCTCGTAAAAAATTGATGTTTTAGGTGAATATCTCAGTAACTATGGCACTTAGGAACACCAATTTGGTGTAAAGGTTCCTAGTCTAGGCATTAATATAATGTCATTAAAAAATTTTTTGGCTGTCACGCCCCCTTTCCTCACAAGAAATAAAACACTTTTCAAACTTCAATGCCGATTTTAAGGCAGATGTTCTTATCGTATAGTCTTGTAATTTCAAATTTGTTTGGAGACAAAATATATTAAACTCTCCTGAAAGTTGCATATAAATCGGACAATAAACAAAAGAGCTAGACATGTAAGAAAGTTAATAATTGAACGCAATGTCAATGCATTTGTGCAAGCGAGACAGAAACATACAAACATGTGAGTGAACGTTTTCGCTGCTTGCGTAGCTTAGCGGCAGCGCTGCCCGCGAATGCTGGCTGTGCCGACCAATTGTATAAGTTAAAATGTGAAAATATTAAAACGTAGAATTGAAGCTGTTGCTTCATTCAAAGAGATATTTAAGACTAAATTTACAAGTTCAAGTTTGGCCCCAAAGAAGTGTCGTGGCGGGTGACGACGTCGGCAGCGACGTCGATTGGTATGGGTAGCGGCAGATCTGCAGCGGCAGAGCAGCAGCTCACGGCGTGATCGTTGGTTTTGTTTATTTCCTTAGAATTTGTTTGAGGAGGAAACCGACCATAAAGTTACTATGTTGCAATGGGTAGCGGCAGTTGGCAGCAATTGCAATTGAATTGACAAATTTATGGGCTATTGACTTTTGTGTTATTAACTCTTCCCCTCTTAGATTTCGACTTGTCCTCGAAGTGGCTAGAAGTATGGGATGTCCTTAAATTGTGGCATCGGCATAGTGTGGTTTGTAGCTGTGTTGTTGGGTCTCTCGATATTGGTTATTTTTGATGGGATGGTTGCCATTTGTTAGATGACATTCTTCTTCTTCCGACACACGTGGAGAGCTATGCTCGTGATGATTGTCAAACAGAATAATATGATGACAGTTATTCTATTAATCGATGTGTCTTCTTTTAGGTTTATGAGTTGGCTTGTGTTATTAATATGTAGAGCTCAAGTGATTGGAGACAAAACTTTGAGACGCTCCACCTCTGTTGGTGTCATTTATATTGTGGGTACTCCAGGGGTCATGAGCGAATCTTCCATGTTGCTGAATTGAGT
The DNA here is from genome assembly GCA_018903735.1 of Drosophila cardini. NCBI lineage: Eukaryota > Metazoa > Arthropoda > Insecta > Diptera > Drosophilidae > Drosophila > Drosophila cardini. The sequence goes on from JAEIGM010000102.1 coordinate 112,177, forward strand.
CTCGTTGATGAGGACGGTGTCGTTCCAGAAATGAATTAAATATGTGCCATCCAGATTGTTCTTGGTGTTATTCCAGCCTACTGTACCGTTGAATTTGTTGAGTATGATGATGCCGTCACCGACCACTTCTTTTTTGGAACATGATCTGCATTACTAAAAAAGAAAGAATGCTATAGTCGCCTCGCGACTTTAGGACCCCTTTACCAGTTTAATTATATTATTAACAATATAATATATTTATTAATAATATTACAATCGGTTAGGTAATCGACCCTATTGATTTTAATTCAGATGACTTGAGAAACGCAGAAAATTTTCATACAAAATCATATTTACAGCGTATTTTTTGACCGATCGTCCCTATGGGAGCTATACGATATAGTCGTCCGATTTGGATGAAACTTAGTCAATATGTTTATATTATTGACAGATATATTCTGTGTAAGTTTCACTTCGATTGTGTGCCAACGCAAAAAGTTATTCATATAAATTCATATTTGGAGCGTATTTTTGATCGATTGTCCCTATGGGAGCTATACGATATAGTTGTCCGATTTGGATGAAACTTAGTCAATATGTTTATATTATTGACAGATATATTCTGTGTAAGTTTCACTTCGATTGGTTGGCCAACGCAAAAAGTTATTCATATAAATTCATATTTGGAGCGTATTTTTGACCGATTGTCCCTATGGGAGCTATACGATATAGTTGTCCGATTTGGATCAAACTTGGTCAGTATACGTAATCCCTAGACGTGTACTTTCTGTGTCAATTTGGTTTAGATAGCATTACTAACAAAAAAAGTTTTCTATACTAAAAACATGCTATTTTTACCTGTTTTTACCTTTTGTATGCACATAGAAAGCCCCCTAAAGTGGGCGTGTCAAAAACAAAAGCAAACTTGTACTGCTTGGGCATTTTATCCTTTCGTTTGCGACCACTCGGGCCTTTTCTAGTTCTTACAGACGGACAGACGGACCGACGGACGGACGGACAGACGGACAGACGGACAGACGGACATGGCTATATCGACTCGGCTAGTCATGCTGATCAAGAATATATATACTTTATGGGGTCTGCCATGTCTCCTTCTCCCCTGTTACATACATTGCAACGAATACAATATACCCTTTACTCTACGAGTAACGGGTATAATTACACAATGCTTTCTTACCTTTAATTAAATTAGGATACAATCAGTGTTGCTTATATTAACAATGCTCGTTTCTATTACATATTTTTACATTATTAAGTTCTTTTACAATTTTTAGCAATTTCATAAAATTCTGAATTTAATTGGAATATTTCTTTGTTTTCTAAATGGATTATGAGATTATCTCTTTATTACAGGTTTTAATATTACATTTGACTGGAGGAAACGCAAAGTAGTACCATACAAAACTATATTTACAGCGTATTTTTGAATCGATCGTCCCTATGGCAGTTATACGATATAGTCGTCCGATTTCAATGAAACTTAGTCAACATACTTATATTATTGACAGATATATTCTGTGTAAGTTTCCCGTCGATTGCTTGGCCAATGCAAAAAGTATTCATATAAATTTCATATTTACAGCGTAGTATTTTTTAACTGATTGCCCTTATGGTTTCTCTATCCGATATACTCGTCCGATTTGAATGAAACTTAATAATATGTTTATATTATTACGGATGATATTCT